>JAJOZX010002100.1:380000-722263 GCA_023014485.1 Bathynomus jamesi
AAAGTCTAACGGAACACTAGATGGTCAGAGGATTAGAAAGGGTATGTCTGTGAAAACGGTTGGTTAGTCAAAAGAGTCGTAATTTGAGGATGAGCTATTATTATTAAGGAGGGTTTGTTTCTATAGATGTACAAAGATTCTAAAATTCGGAGTTCTGTAAGGTTATTGGATCTAGTTAAAATTTCAAACTGAGTTTTGTAAAGGGGATGGTCGTTTTCATTACTGTGGTTTCTAATTGCGGATTGTGGAGGGCTACTGAGGGGACGGTTGGTACGGACTGACAAGCCCAAATGTTGAGAAAGGCGCACCTCCAGTTGGAGTTGAGTGCTGCCAATTATACGCAGCCTTACAGCTGTCGCACGTGTATTTGTAAACAACATTGGGGCATACAGTTTTGGGGAATTCATCTTTGAACTTTAAAAAATTTGATAATTTAAGTGGTTGACGAAGGCAAATCTAAAATTTATTTGGGGATAACTAGACTTGAGTAGTTTGGACAATTCACCTCGAATACGCAATGATAAATACCATAAAAGGTAATTTAATATATCTGGTTTCTTTTTGTACTGTAGTTACGGGAGTTTAGTATCAAAAGTGTTATTTAAAAATTTCTTTAATTGGTTATCGAATAGATGATGAGAGGGTAGTAATTGTTAATAAAGTACTGTTTTAAAAATTTAAATTCTTCGTTTAACGAAAAGTAATCTGAACAAATACGGTACTTCTTGTTAATAATGTTACTATAGCACTAATCTTATATTTATAAAACATACAACTTAAATAATTGGTTCCCAAGCCAGTAAAAGTTTGTTTCCGAAATAGTGAGTATGGAACTTATTATGGGCCCGTTTAACTAAAACATCCAGGAAAGGTAAACTATTATTTGTTTCGTTTTCACACGTGTACTTAATATTACTATGTTGTTTATTAAGATAATCAAGAAAAAGTTTAACGTGTGAAGGATGGTTAAATATTAAGAAAGTGTCATCCACGTATCTTCTGTAATATATGGGTTTAAAACTACTAGGACAATTTTTCAACCAAATTTCTTCGTAATGGCAAAGAAATGCATTTGCTAGTGTTGGGCAACACGTGCGACAGCTGTAAGGCTGCGTATATTGGCAGCACTCAACTCCAACTGGAGGTGCGCCTTTCTCAACATTTGGGCTTGTCAGTCCGTACCAACCGTCCCCTCAGTAGCCCTCCACAATCCGCAATTAGAAACCACAGTAATGAAAACGACCATCCCCTTCACAAAACTCAGTTTGAAATTTTAACTAGATCCAATAACCTTACAGAACTCCGAATTTTAGAATCTTTGTACATCTATAGAAACAAACCCTCCCTTAATAATAATAGCTCATCCTACAAATTACGACTCTTTTGACTAACCACCATTTTCACAGACATACCCTTTCTAATCCTCTGACCATCTAGTGTTCCGTTAGACTTTGCCAAGTATGGAGGTGGATGTAAACATTGTGTATTTACCTATTGAGGTAATTTAATTTTAGTTTTTATAGTGATGAAATTTAAATGATTTTAATTTTGTATTGATGCAATTTTCATTTTGCTTTAAGGTTTTAATTTTAATGGTTTTAATATTGTATTGATGTAACTTTCACTTTTCAATTTTGTTTTAAGGTTTTAAGACTTAACTCACTGATGATGACAAAAGATTTGTCGAAACGTCTGATGTACAAATAAATGAAAATGTTTGCCGTTGTGTTGATCCTTCTTTTCATATATATATATATATATATACATATATACATATACATATATACACACATATATATATATACACATATATATATATACATACATACATATATACATTAGGGTGGTCCTTAAAATTCAAAGTTGGGAAGTTTCAGCTCCCACCCCCGGAAATCATTCGAATGGTTGAGAAAACTCGTTGAATTTTTTTATTAAATCAGACAACGTTTACCCCTCCCTCATTGACCTTGAACTTTTACCCCCAGAGTTGTTGCCCGGTTGCAGTTGTTGCCGTTGTTGCCCGGTTAGCGATCCTGGGTCTATAGGGTTCGCTTCCGAGAGTTCGGAAACTGGCAGCAGTGGCGACTTGCAGGAGGAACTGGAGTTGCTCCTCATCATGGGTCAGCGTCCAGTTGTACTCTTGGACGAGGGCAACTCCTCGCTCGGCATGGTCGTTGATTACGGCGAGCCCTCCCACACGTGCCGCCGCTGTCTTGAAGTCTTCCCACTTTGGCCAGGTCTCCGGGTCGACCTCGAGGAAGCCGTCCTCCAGTCGAAGTTTCTCGAAGAAACCTCGTGTGTTGGACGACGCCAGGTCTTCCAACTGAAGCCCGCCGAGTACTCGGTTTGGCAGCGTGGGCCGCTTCGCCGGGGACTCCTCACCGACCCGGTCGTGGAGAGAGGCGATGATCTTCCTCTTCTGATCGACGGCGATCCCCGGATCGAACAGCGCCAGCGCCACCAGCTCCTCCGACAGGTACCAGAGGTGGTTCTGGAACTTGGTCAGCGCCACCTTGGCCACTGCAGGGTTGATGTCAGAGTAGGCCAGCAGGTCCTTGAGGAGGGCGAAGTCATTTCGGGGGGCAGTTGCAGCGATCGGAGCCTCCGTCCATTTTCTTTTTACAGGTGATCTCGTACACGCATAGAGTTTCTGTGCTGGTGTGTTTAGTCTACCACATTTGCCGCTAGGAGCGCTGTAGTAGCTGTTCAGTTAAGATGGCATCTGTGACAGAGAAGGCACAATGTGTTGTGTGGCTTGCAGAAACAAAATCTCCTGTCAGTGTTCAGCAAAGGTTCAGAACAAAGTATGGAAAGAATCCACCTGATATGAAGTTAATTAAGTCGCGGATGAAAAAATTCTTGGAAACTAGAAATGTGGAAAAGGGAAAGAGCAGTGGTAGACCATCAGTTTCCAATGGAATGGTGGAAACCATTCAAACTGCTTTCACACAGTCACCAAGGAAATCAGTGAGACAAGCTTCATGCCAACTAAAGATACCGAAGTCTACAGTGCACAAGGTGTTACACAAACGTTTGAAGTTACACACCTACAATGTACAAATTGTTCAAGAACTGAAGCCTGTCCAAAACGTGAACAATTCGCTTTTAACATTTTAAACAGCATTGATGAGGCTAATGACTTCTTGTTACGTGTCTGCTTTTCAGACAAGGCTATGTTTCATCTTAGTGGTAGAGTCAACAGACACAATGTGCATATTTGGGGATCGGAAAATCCACATGCCATAAGGGAGCATATTCAGGGCAGTCCAAAGATCAATGTCTGGTGTGGACTAATGCATTACCAGATAATTGGTCCTTTCTTCTTCCTGAGAACACTGTTTCCGCAACTGTGTACCTGGATATGCTCACCAATTACGCCATCCCCCAGCTGCAGGACAGGCAGCCAACTGTCATCTTCCAACAAGATGGGGCACCCCCTCATTGGGCGCATGTTGTTCGTGAAACTCTCAATGCAACATTTCCAAATTGATGGATTGGCAGGGATGGGCCAATCCCATGGCCCCCCAAGATCACCAGACATTACCCCATCGGATTTCTTTCTCTGGGGTCATGTTAAAGATTTAGTTTATGCAACATTGTTCCAGATATCAGGACATTGCAAGAACGCATTACGGATGCAATTGCAACAGTTAACCCACAAATGTTGGAAAATGTGTGGCATGAGTGAATACCATTTAGACATTTTACGTGCCACTAGGGGTGCATATGTTGAAGCTTAAGTTCATTAACTATGTATCAAAACTTTGTATGTTTATCTACTTACGATTAAAACTGTTTGAATAAGTGTGTTTATTTAAAAGTTATAGCATGCTTTAATCAGGGTAATCATTTATGGACACCCTATACATTAGAACTAAAACAAATGTTCAAATTGATGTCTTGTTTTGAGACTTTTTTTTTTTGTTGCAGGTAGAACTGGACTTATAAGACACCCTGTACATATATCAGGAGTGGGAAACTGATAGTTTCAATTTTCAATTTCAGTTTTTGTAAAAACAAAATATTGGTTTTGATTTTTATTTAATTTTTTTCACTTTCAGTTTATGAATTATATCAACATTTTCTTAGTTAAAATAAACTCAAATATTTAATATTCTTTGAGTTACATATTCACTTATGAAGCTTTTTATTAGTGATTTGATTTTGTATTATACTGTAAGATATGATGCCCTTTTTTATCATATCTTACTGACATGGTATCATATATTTACTGTTTTTTCTTTTACCTTCAAAAGCTTCAGATGAACTGATACTTAAAAGTTAAGCTGCATGTTTAAAGTCATGCAGGTCTTTTTTTTTTTTGCTAATCCACTTCTTATCTTTGTGTGACTCTCTCTTTACCTGTTACATCTATCCATCTAGCCTAAATGAAGAGGAAGACATATATATTAAAAAGATAGACAGAAAAAGCTAATAAGTTGCCTTTCTATATCTATCAGGTCATCCCATAAGTAATGTCATTTTTTATGATAGATTAAGTTTAAACTAGTCCTACTTGGTTTAAGCATAAATTTTCCGAAGGTTATATCTGAGAGGAGATCTATCATGTTTCGCTACATACTTTACAGACCTTGACCAGTGAAGGTGTGTGTTTTGCTTTATGTGAACCCCTCAAACATGGTGGTATCAGAAGAGCATATCAGGCATATAATGCTTTACAAGTTCAAAAAGGGGAATAGTGCTACTGAAGCAACGCGAAACATTCAGGACATTTATGGCAATGATATTCTGCATGTGAGGAAATGTCAAAGATGGTTTCAAAAGTTTAGGAATGGTGACTGCTGTTTGACAGATGCAGCACGCTCTGGACACCATGCTGAGTTTGATGATGACCTGCTGTTAGCCACACTTGAAGAAGACTGTTCAACAACTGTCAAAGAATTGGCCCAGAAACTCAATTCATCCCCATCCACCATCCATCGACATTTGCAACAACTTGGGAAAGTGCCCAAATTAGGAAAATGGGTGCCACATGAATTGTCGGTCGACAATCTGAGGGTGCGGGTAAACATTAGCACAGCTCTTCATTCCCGTGAACTCCAAGATCAGTTTTTGTACCATTTAGTGACTGGTGATGAAAAGTGGATACTGTACCAGAATGTTAAGCACCATGAACAGTGGGTTTGTGCTGGAGAACCAGCGACACCACAGCCAAAACCAAATCTTCACCCTCTGAAGGTGTTGCTTAGTGTTTGGTGGGATAAAGGTGTGTAATACACTTTGAAACCTTACCACATAACCAAACAATCACCGCTCAAGTCTACTGTCAACAACTGGATCAATTGAACACTGCACTAAAAGAAGAGAGACCACCTTTGGTTAATCAGAAAGGAATAATGTTCCACCATGACAACGCACATCCTCATACCACTCAGATCACTTCTGCAAAAATTGAGGAGCTTGGGTGAGAAAAACTTCCACATCCTCCAGACCTTGTGCCTTCAGATTATCATCTGTTCAGGAGTCTGCAAAACTATCTTGACGAGAAACAGTATACTTCTTTAGATGACCTGCACACCAGTCTTTGTATGTTTTTTGCCTCAAAACCACCTGAATTTTATAAACATGGCATTGAAAAGTTTGTAGGATGTTGGCAGTGTGTCAGATTAAAAAGTTTGTCGAGTTTTTTTGTCCTTCAAATTCCGATCTAAAAAAAACATTACTTATGGGATGACCTGATATATATCTTCAGAGATAGTCTTACAGGATGAGAGAGTACCGTATTATCTATAAATCAAAAACATTTCTATCATATCTCAGTACCTGAATATTTTTTTGTCTGACAAGTTGTCAGTAACTTTGAATAAAAAATATCAACTTCTTTAAAAAAACTAATTTATAAAACTTAACAAAAAATATCTATTTTTATTTCATTATTTTAGTTTTGATTTGTTTTGGTAAAACTTTCTCAAGTTTAAAAAAAATAAAAAATCTAGTTTTATCAGTTTATTGATTCTCAGCCCTGATATATATTATTATTATTATTATTAATAATAATGAAAATCTCTACTAACAGAAATAATGGCAATGAACATGGAGTAGGGTGCCTGGTAGCTCAGTAGTTACAGTATCAGACTGAGTGGTGTGTTGCTGTTTTGCTCCTAGCCACTGGCATCAGGTAAAGTTGAGTTGGCCATTTGCTGTTTCTGCTCTGGCTCAGTTGACCCTTGGGGCACACTCGCACTCATCCCCACATAGTGAGGAAATGAGCTTCTTGGATATTACTTTTTACGAACACTGAATGGAAAAGAATGACAAACTGCAACAATGTTCAAACTTTAAAATAATTTGCTTAGCAACTAGTTAGTTACCATACAGTGCATAATCTTTCAGAAAATACAAAAATGAGAATGGTACATGAAATACTTTAATAAACTTTATTCAATAAAATTTTATGACTGAAATGACAATGTAAATAAATCCTAATAGGTAGTTTTTATTGTGAGCAGACTGGAAGGGAGGGAAACTAAATAGCCAATGCAATGACTAACTGTAAATTTATACAAATTAATTTTATCAGTATGGTACCTTTTTAAATTCTGGAATTAGTGACTTCCTAAGTTCCTATTAATGTCCAATGAAAATTTGAACAGCTTACCTGAACCGAGTTATTATCATCAGAACTACAGCAACAACCCATTATAAACTGCCAACTTAATATCAATCTGAAGAGAGAAAATTTAGTAGTAATATATGTAGGCAGGAAATATTGAATGGGGTTATGTTAAGAACACAAATTGTCCCAACACAAAAGGCCACTATAAAAGAAAAACTTAAAATTCAGTGGAGTAATTTGCATTCATGAAACTTCTAAATTATTTTTTTAGTACATGTTGAAAGTGTCTTTGTATTTGTGAAATTACTTGGCAAATCCAAGCAATGTAATTTTTTGTCACAGCCTCCAGTATATGATTACTGGCCAAGCCCTTACTGTCACAATAATGAACCACAATGTTAACCTCAACATTAGGGTGTCTCAAAAATATTAATCAATGCTTTTTTAATATTGCGATTCAATGCAGTGTTCCTTTGCAGGAAATAACTTGTCATGTTAAATTTGAAGAAAATCAAAGCACATTTAGAGGTCCTGCAAGTGTGAACCTGTGAAAACAAACATTTGCCTTCCGATATTGAACTGTAAACATCACAGATACAATATTGTATATATCACGCAAGTTCTTGCCACATTTATTGTTTTTGCTTTTTTTTGCAGATGATTAGCGAAATATATATACAAATTATATAAGAGTGAATTAAATTTCTATTTATAAAGCAAGCTACCAGAGCAGATGTGACTGAAACCTTGATTGATAATGCTGGTGAGAATTGATATCTGTGATTATGTAAACTTTGATTTTCTTATTTGACCAGCTCTTTCTATTTAAAGGTGAAGCAAATATTATTTGTTACAATAATTATCTTTTATAAATATCATGTAATTTCCTTTAATACATTATAATACATTTCATTAATTTTCCAGGTTTGGAATGACTACTACACATCACAACGCAAAACTGTAGCTGATTGACAAAGGTTCAGTGGATAAAATCACTGGTTCACCCTCCCCATCCATTGAACAAGTGCTCCTTTACTACTACTATGACTACCACCTTGAAGAAAAGTGTACACTTTGTGTACACTTTTCTTCATTGTCATAAGTGGCATTCTTCCTTTCTGGGCCAAAAGCAATATTCCAATGACAATGGAGACATATACAGCAACCAATTTGAAGAAATTGGTGAACCAATATGAAAACCTGGAAAGGAGCAAGAACAAACTGCAGGAGTCGTATCAAATGCATGAGGGCATGTTCAAGGCAGATCTAGAGCTGCTGTTCAATACTTCACATTCAAAAGCCATGGATTCTTCAGCCATTCCAAAAGAAGACGAGAGATTCCTTTGCTCTCAATGCAAAGACCACATGGTCTCGAGTTTTGGAGGAGTTGACAAAGATCATGTTGAGAAACAAGCATAAATGACAAAAGGTGACAGAGAATCGGGCATTAGAGGCACAGAGATAGGCAAAACTACTAACCAAGAAAATTATCATCAATAGTAACAGCCCACCTACATCAGCATTGTCCTTGGAAGATGGGGATGATAATGAATTCATGGCTTGTTACATAGTCCCTGTACGAAGACAGTAGTGACAACCCATCACTTGATGCAATTTTGTTTCCAATGAGCACAGAGTGGCATACCATATATATATTCTCACTCACTCGGGAAAAATATTGACAGGCTGGAGCAAATCCAGGCAAGGACCACAAAGTTAATCCAGTCTGTTAGGCATATGGGCTACAATCAACATTTACACACCGTGAATTTGCTTTTGCTGGAAAATCAGAGGCTGCACAGTCAACTCAAGATTTTCAAGCTCTTACATGGGGTCAACAATGTCAATTTTAGATGCATGTTTAGTTTAAATGATAACTCTCAACAATGGTTGGAAGTTGGATTTGAGACTGTTTAGCACTAGTGTGTGTGGGAATTACTTTACCTATAAGATCTGTGACACGTGGAACAGGCTACCTTCAGAAGTTGTGAACAGTTCTTCTGTGGATCTGTTCAAGAAAAAGTTGGACAGAATCTTACATACTATTTGAGGGTGTAGGAATTTTTCCCTGGCACCCGTTGCCATTGGTACCTCCTCAGTATGGGGCACAAGGCCTTTTGAGGTACTTCTTTTCCTTGTCCCCCCCCTCTTACCCCTCTCTCTATATATTTTTATTTATTTTTTTTTTTTTTCGGGAAGAACCGATTCGCCTCTATTTAAAGGGCATATCTCAGCGGAAAAACAAAGAAAAAGTGAGAGGAAAGACAGAGGAAAAAGAAAGGGTGGAGGGGACAGTCGAAGTGGAAAAAGACCAAGGATGACAAGGACTGCAGGGTCGAGCCCCACCATCCTTGGGTGCTAGGGCCGGGAGGGCGCACGTGAAACCTCCAGGAACAAGCACGTACAAACGAGCACAAAGAGCACTCAAGAGCACGAGCTTAGAACCCCCTTGCGGGGCTCTCTATATATATATAACTTTTTTTATGCAGGAAGGTGAATGCCTGCAAAAGCACCACACCCATAGAAGAAGAGAGCCAAAATCTAGGTCAAAAGTTTTTGAAATGCCTAGAGACACTGCATTTCAAAAATGGGAAATCACAGATAGGAGAAGAGATGGACTGAGAAAGATTGTTCCAGAGTTGACCAGTTCAGAAGATGAAAGATTGAAAATACAAATTAACCCTTGTGTTAGAGAATTGGGCAGAAAAAGAATGAGAAAGCGGAGAAAGTCGGGTGCTGCATGCTCTCCTTAAAGGAGGTATGCAGTTAGAGTTCAGAATAACAGTGATAGTAGAGAGAAAGTGAGGTAACACTGGCAAAAAGAGAGGGATTGGAGACAGTCAGTAAAAGGTGGGGAATTGAGGAGACAAAGAGACTGATTTCACCCAGTCAAGTATGGCTGTGTTGGTTGAACCACCCCACACATGAGAAGCATACTCCATACAGGGGTGAACAAGACCCCTGTACAGCAACTGAGGAGAGATGAAGAAACTGCAGAGGCAGTACAGCACACCTAACCTCTTAGAAGCTGTTTTGGAAAGAGAGTATGTGATCTTTCCAGGAACAATCACAAGAAAAGGAAACACCAAGAATGTTAAGAGAAGAGGAAGGATTGAGTCGAGTGTTGTTGAAGGTAAGGAGATAAGGGATAGTAGTCATGTGGAAGATTGTGAGTAGACAGATGGAGGAACCAAGTTTTTGAGGCATTGAAAGCCACAAGGTTTTCTCTGCCCCAATCAGATATAGCAGAAAGATCAGGTGCCAAGTGCTCCATGGCCATTCTATGCAAATCATGGTGTGGCTGTTGAGAGGGATGCTTTGGGAAGTGGGTGGAAAAGTGAAGTGTGAAATCATTGGCATAGGAGTGAATGATACAGGAAGTGCGAATTAAAAGATTAAATAAATGTAAAAGAATGGGGACAGGACAGAACCCTGAGGAAGACCCACCACTGTTGATAGCTTTAGGAGAAGAACAGTGGCCATCTACAACTGCAGCTGTAGATCGGCCAGAAAGGAAATTAGAGATGAATACACAGGTAGAAGGATAGAAATCAAAGGATGGCAGCTTCAAAATTAAAGATTTGTGCCAGACAGCTTTCCAAAATCCAAAAAGGAGATCTACAGAACAGACATGGGGTCATTACAAGGTTTACCATTATCATTACAGCATTTTTGTTTCATTATCATTACATCATCATTACAAGCCCATCATCATCATTGTAATTAGCTATCATTACAATACTGAATATACTGAATAAGCATTCTACCAGTGCACTGGAGGGCGGAGGCAGGGATGCAAAGATGCTTGGCAGCAAGAACAGATACGTCAGGATACAGATGTGCATTGTCCCTCCACCATGTCAGGGGATTGCAGTCCTCATCAATGCAGGGCTGGTCAAGGTAGCAGACCCCATGTCTGCTACAGAAGCTAAAGGTAACAAAGCACCCAAGATCCACTCTAAGGTTAGACCAAGCGTAGGCTGACCAAGCGTAGGCCGACCAAGAGTCAGAGATACGCAAGAAGATCATCAGTTGAGTGTCCCTTGCAGAACCCATACTGACGATCTGAAAGACTGAAAAGAGGTGTTTAAGAATATTCCTATTAACCCTTAAATGTCAGTTGACATCTTTTGATGTTCTCATAGAGAATGCCAGTCAACAGCAATTGAGGTTTTAGGTTTTTCCACAAATGACAATCAACATCTATGGATACTTTACCTTAAAATGACTCCAAAAATCACTACAAAGATATTCCTGACCCCCCCCCCCCCCCCCCCCCCCAGTTTTTTGCACACAGTGGGGTTATCAATCACATCCATACCCAGTGTTAAAGGGTTAAGGACAGATTCAAAAACTTTAGGAAGGCAAGAAATCAAGGCAATTGGATGATAGTTGGAGGGTTGAGAGTAGTCACCCTTCTTTGGGACAGGCTAAACAAAAGCAAACTTCCAGCAAGAAAGAAAAGCACCAGATGAGAGAAAGAAGTGTGTGTTTGCCAAGGCAGGGTGTCAGTACAAAAGCACAGTTCTTAAGAACAACAAGAGTAATTCCAGGACAGATCATGCAAAAAAAAAAATAAAAAAATAATTCAATTTTATACCACACCCCTTCCAATTTTCCTATCATTTGTTGTATAGCATTGTCTATACCAAAAAACCTGAAATTTCAGGTTTCAGATTGATTAGACTTACAGTTCAAAAGTTATGGTCCTTTCAACTTGGGGGGGGGGGGGTCTCAGGGACCCCCAAATTACAAAATCTTAGCCCCTAATTGAGATAGAAGAATGATTCAGAATGATTCAAATTGCACTTGAAAGGTAATTTGTCAAATATTAAATGAATATAGACATGGATACCAGTTTAGTCGAGTAAAAAAGTTGACAATTTGTATTAAAGGGGGGTTTTACCCCACAACTCAATGGATTTTTTTTTAAATTTTCATATCAGATTAAGCCCAAACTCTATCTATATAAGTGGCATTTAAGAAATTGCTGTGTATTTAGGTGTAACCTGTGTGTTTTGAGATTTGAGTAGTGTTAACTTCACTGGGAAAAAAAAAAAAAAAAAAAAAAAAAATTCATTTTCATAATGATTTGTCACCTGCATTTAATTTAATTTTTTTCCTGAAAAGTATGCTGCCTTATATGTAACTACCAGTACTTATTTAATTATAAATTTGTTTCAAGAATGAAACAAGGAATTATTAGCAACTGCCTTTTATTTTTGTTCCAAAATATATACAGATTACAGCACATGGGTTCAACTCATTAAACATAATACAGTATAACATAACATAATAATTAACAAATTTCTCAGCTAAAGCCTGCGAACTGTGACTAAGTACTAGAAAGAATATATACACACAAACTTGTATGACAGTAACTTAGAAGTACAAGCATCAACTGGTGAGTATAATATACCTTACTAAAAACTTTTATGGCTCTACTAATTTGATCTCTTTTGAATGGAGAGAGTAGGCAATTTTGATACCACACAGGATATTTGGATTGGACATAGTTGAATCATTTTGCTTTGTCTTACCCAGCAAATATCTTCCTTCTCTGGAAAATGGTATTTATTAGGGCCTCCTGAAGATGTTAGAAAGCTAATTCGGTAATCAGCAAATTCTTCTGAACTGTCTTTGATTATTCCAAGCCAGATTTTACTGTCATACAAGCAACATATTGGCCAATATGATGCTCAATATCTTTGTTTAGTAGCAGACTGCTCTCACCCTGTTCAACTTACTTATTCTAAACAAAGTAGGATTTTTTGAATCAGATGTTTGATAAGCCTGTATCTGGCTCCTTGACTTGATCTGGCTCCTTGACTTGGGTACAATTCTGTGGAAGCCTCTTGTGCCCTTGATTGATATAGCTTCATTAAACCTATTAGACAGATTTAATTTATTTAATTCAACCTCCTGCTTAGTAACAAAGAAAAAAGTTAGTGATTTGAAGTGCTTAGTACTAAAATTGTATAAAGCTCTTGGTGTCAGAATGTGACCAGCATCAGTTCATTGTAGACTAGCCTTTGCTACATCTTTCTTTACTGTTCCTTCAATACAATCACACATTTTTACAATGACTTGTAGCAAAGAAATTCCACTCAGCTTTGACACCAAAATCCTATTCATGATAGCAGATTGATGAAATTGAATCTATTCTTATATTGTCCACTGCATCCATCAGAAAAGTAAATAACTTTCTGTACATTGGGGAATCTTGCTTTTATATCTTTTATCAAATATTGCTGAAAAGTGTGAACTGCTGAAGTTGAGTGCTCAAGACATTCACTGACAATGCAATAACTAGTGTGGCTTAATTCCCCATCCTTCTTATGATAGACTACAAATGGGTGTGTTGACTGATCATTTGTCCAGTGAAAACTCTGAGGGGCATACTGAGTAATAAATGAATAGTTTTCAGCAAAATCCCCTAGTACAAGTACATCATTACTTTGAAGATTCTGTTTTATATTCTTCATCATGTGTTGACTGACATTTTGCAATGTAGTGATGATGAGTGAGGAAGAAAATGGCTTAAAAGAATTTCAATAAATTATTCCTCCTATTGTAGCCAACTACCTGTATTACTTTGCAAAAGTGACTGGTCTGTCGTAGTCCATTAAACATATTGTATTGCATCTCTATCTACCAATAATAACAAGATATTCAAAAAGTTTGCTACACCAATACTACCAGGCCATTTCATGTAACATAGTTAGAATTATTGATATTTTACACACTTTTTTCCATAAGGGTATGACACCACGAGTTTAGGATTTTGGTGATAGGTACAAACACAAACTGTGTATGTTCCTTTTCCCCTAGCAATAACATGCCATTTAGGTCTTAAATTTGCAAATGATGAAAAGCAAACACTATCATCAGTTTCCTTATATTTTGCATGCAGTTCTTTCAAATTACCTAGTAAGAGACGTTTTTGTTTGTACTCCCCCCATCTTTATTTCTTATACTGAAACACTCAGATTTTTCTGCACACATCCAACTTACATCATCTTTATAGAAAGCCTTTACTCTGGATATCATTCCTTCAGTCAATTTTTTTTTCTTTACTAGGAACATCTGGAATAATACCAAAGTGAGTTCTCAAATGTCTGGTTTTGTCAACAGTGTACCTAGTGGCACCAAAAAACTAGTGGGTTCTAGTAATTGTAAAAGAAGACAGTGTAAGTTATCTGAAGTCTTCAGTGATAGGAAGATGTCTAGTTAAATTCTTCTTTGAGATCATTCATCAGCATCTCATACCTGTTTAAAAGAAGAAAAACACAATTATAAATCATTGCAATTTTTTTGACTATAAATTATGAATTGGATAAAATTCAAGTGTCAAAGATCATTCTTATAGTACAGGGTGTCCGAGAATTATCTGTACAATTTTTGGCTGTTATTAAAAGTCAACCATGAAGTGTAGAAATTCCAGTGTTGTCCCATTTTACAGAGAATCTCATTAAGTTTTTTCTGATACCACGTTTTGACAAGTTTTTTAGAAATTCCAGTGTGTCCGAACATTATCTGTACAATTTCATCTTTTAATAAAATTCTTGATAACACACGTAAAATTCTTAAACAAGATTATTTAGAATCTGTATTTTCAAGTGTTTCTTTTATTAAAGTAACGTTGTAACAAACATTTGATATGTGCACCATTAGTGATTCGCAAAACATCCAATCGATACTCCAAATGTTGCCATGTACGCTGCAGCATATCTAGTGATGTGGGTCGTTTTTTATTGTGTCATTTTTTTTGTTTAAAACGAAGGTAGTCTGTTTTTTTTGTTTTTTATTGTTTTAAACTTATTCCATATTTTTTTTCCTTTAATCTAATAAGTATATTAGTATTACCTATAATTTACTATACTACCATGCTTATACGGTTATACCTAGTATATATGACGCGTTCGGTGGAGAAGGGGCGAACGCCACAAAATTCGAAAAATGAGTTTTTTGTCGTATAATTATCCTTTAAAACCTTTGCTTTACCTATGCAAAAAATTAGATGTTAGTCTGCACTCTTTCACGGTAAAATTTAGGTTTTAATGTATCTCAGAGAAATTCACTCCGCATCATTGCTTCATATTGAACACATCTATCTACTTTCTGGTCACACGACAATGCCCTGTGATGCTCAATTTGGCCAAATTGAACAAAATATAAAAAATAATTACAGCAATATTATTTACACCAAAAAAGATTATGTTACGGCCATAACTACAGCCGTTTCGCAGCGCTTCCTAGTTGTAGAAATGAAACGGGCTGATTTTCTCAATTTTGATGTCCTAAAAACGTGCATTGTCATTAGGAAATCAACAACTACTAAATTTACAGATGCAAGAAAGTTAATATTTGACTTTCAACACAAAGAAGGCTACGTAATATCTACTGCATACCGCACAACCCCAGATAATAGCCATCCCATCAGACTGCAGAAAGGGAAAAAATCCTAGTGTCAGTTTATTCAATCTAGCCCAGCAGACACTGCAACCAAAGTATTCGTAATTGCTGCCAATAACTAAGGAAAAAATAAAAGATCTCAAAGAATTATCAGACCTAATGCCTGCAACTGCAGTGAACTATTATACAAGATTGTTAAAGGAACTGGAAGAAACCGAAACAGTTGAAGCAGGTAATACAACATTCGACGAAGAGGACCAAATAATGCATTACACCAGTTAACATCAGAAGCTATCAATAAATAATAATGTAAAATTTCTTGGCGTTTTATTATATCGACATATTACACAACAATATTTTACTCAAATATGTGTTCAAATTCATACAACATTTCAATAAACCGGAAAAATACAAAGGTTTAAAGTTTACAAACTTTAACTGCATTTTGTGGCATAATTCGAAAATGTTGCGTTCGCCCCTTCTCCACCGAACGCGTCATATACTATATAGTCATCTTTTAGAAAAATTGAATCACGCAAAAAGTATATAATAGAAAGGAAAAACAAACCCTCATTTTTTTATATGTATATATACTTTTTAACTAGAACATAAAACATTCTTCCTCGTTTCAAACAATATACATAATTGTGATTGGCAAGAGTACCAGTATATATATTCCAGATAGAAAAGGAAAATATTCACCTTTTTTTGAACCTTTTTGTTAACCTACATTTCCATGGAAGAATCATCACTAGATTGGGTAGAGCATATATGCTAGTTTCAATATCACAGGTACTGGTATAATATCCATAATACTGGTATAAAACAATAGATATAATTGTGATTGGCAAGAATACCAGTGTATATATATATATATATATATATATATATATATATATATATATATATATTATGTCCCAATTTTTTTTGTTCATGAAGTTTGTCATGCACACCCTCCTAATTTCTTCCACTCGTGAAAACATGCCAGCAAGATGAATTTCATTTGTGTTCTTTAATTTTAAGGGTCCCCTCAAACCATGTGTTTCTATTGCTGAACGGCTACTCTCTACCTTATACTAATTATAGCATATTTCTTTTCAGGTTATGGATACAAGAAAGCAGGAGACTGTGTGGTTGGTGGGGGTGTTGCGAAATGAACCCCTGGAAATGCTGTGTCAACTCCCGACAGTGGGAGATGTTCTTCGACGTCTGTTGTTCTTCACTCAGAAGAAAAAAACGTCCACGGCGGAAGCTGCCAATGTGGTAGCTGATGAGGTTATGGCGGTGTGGGCAATATAAATTTATGACACAAATTTGTATCAAAAGTAAGAAGTTGTGATTTCTCCCAAAATTTTATATTTTTGAATGCTGTAAGCAATGTTCCCTCTAATTTTTTTTAGTGCGTGTGCGCAAGAAATTTTAGTTGTGCATACATTTAGATTCATGGTGAAAAATTGTGCAAACTTTTCTGAGTGCTATTATCTTCAAAACGAAATATATATAAATATTAAATACTTAATAAATATTATTTCCATCAGGTGATAGCTTGCTCATTACGGTACTATTAAATGGATATTAAAAAACTGTTTACAATATTATATATTCTTAAAAAAGAAAACATTTTATCCACTCTAAAAATGTGAATAAAATAAAAAATAGTAAAATAAAATTCAACAAAATGAAGAAATAAAATAAAAATAACTAATTGAAAATGACTATTTTAGTTATCATTTCTCAAAACAATTTTTAGCATTTAGCAATTTAAAATAGACTATCAAGATTAATACATGATTTTATCCATTCACAAAATAGGAATAAAATAAAAAATAATTTTATTTTTTTGAATTATGAGATAATTACTATTCGTTTTTATGCAAAAATAAGAAAGAGAAGGTTTATATTCAATGCGTTAATGTATAAAAGAAAAAATGCAAATACATAGAGTAAAAAAAATCTGTATTGCGTAATTGCGCGGACGTCGGCGAAGTTGGGCGGAAGGGGTTAATACTTAAAAGAGCGACTATAGAGTATGTTGATGCAAATGGTCAGACCTTGTGTGATGGTATATTTTTGAAATTACTTCATTTACTGTCGTGATTCATGATACGCTTGAACCTGTGCACATTTTATTTTGCTGTGTGCGAGGGTTTCACAATGCGTGTGCGCACGCACACGCGCACACCTTAGAGGGAACATTGGCTGTAAGCAGTCACTAAATATGCACCAAAATTGGATAAAATTTGTACATGATGCATGTTTCAACAAGTGTCACAAAATGAAAACCAATGCGACTTTGAATGAATAAAATTTTTTTTAACATTACAACTTGGGACAGTCTAATATACACGGTGAACCAAAAGTAGGTGGACAGTAGGTTGAATACGGTTTGTGTTATATTATATTATAACTATGGTGTTCATTATAACTATGGTGTTCATTATAACTATGGTGTTTGTGTTATATTATATTAAATATTATAACTAAATTTATTTAAATTTTATTTTGTATTATAGTATACAAAAAATTAAATATGTATTCTCAAAATAAACATTATCATTTACTGTCCACCTACATTTGGTTCACCCTATATATACAGTGGAACCTCGACTTACGAACGCCTCTATTTACGACCAAATCGCCATACGAACATACGCCCAGCGCTTCATTTGCGAGTGGATCTCTCGCATATTTGCTCCATGATTTTTCGTTTATTGCTTTATCTCTCGCATATTTGCTCCATGATTTTTCGTTTATTGCTTTATCTCTCGCATATTTGCTCCATGATTTTTCGTTTATTGCTTTATCTCTCGCATATTTGCTCCATGATTTTTCGTTTATTGCTTTATCTCTCGCATATTTGCTCCATGATTTTTCGTTTATTGCTTTATCTCTCGCATATTTGCTCCATGATTTTTCGTTTATTGCTTTATCTCTCGCATATTTGCTCCATGATTTTTCGTTTATTGCTTTATCTCTCGCATATTTGCTCCATGATTTTTCGTTTATTGCTTTATCTCTCGCATATTTGCTCCATGATTTTTCGTTTATTGCTTTATCTCTCGCATATTTGCTCCATGATTTTTCGTTTATTGCTTTATCTCTCGCATATTTGCTCCATGATTTTTCGTTTATTGCTTTATCTCTCGCATATTTGCTCCATGATTTTTCGTTTATTGCTTTATCTCTCGCATATTTGCTCCATGATTTTTCGTTTATTGCTTTATCTCTCGCATATTTGCTCCATGATTTTTCGTTTATTGCTTTATCTCTCGCATATTTGCTCCATGATTTTTCGTTTATTGCTTTATCTCTCGCATATTTGCTCCATGATTTTTCGTTTATTGCTTTATCTCTCGCATATTTGCTCCATGATTTTTCGTTTATTGCTTTATCTCTCGCATATTTGCTCCATGATTTTTCGTTTATTGCTTTATCTCTCGCATATTTGCTCCATGATTTTTCGTTTATTGCTTTATCTCTCACATATTTGCTCCATGATTTTTCATTTATTGCTTTATCTCTCGCATATTTGCTCCGTGATTTTTCATTTATTGCTTTATCTCTCGCATATTTGCTCCGTGATTTTTCGTTTATTGCTTTCTCTCTCGCATATTTGCTCCATGATTTTTCATTTATTGCTTTCTCTCTCGCATATTTGCTCCGTGATTTTTCATTTATTGCTTTCTCTCTCGCATATTTGCTCCGTGATTTTTCATTTATTGCTTTAATAAGCCCTTCATTATGGCTCCCAAGAAAGTGAAGAGTGATAGTGGCAGTGAAAAAAGAAAACTTAAAATAACCATTGAATTAAAGAGACAAAACCCCTGAAGGAGAGGTGCCCAGTGTTCTTATGGAAGGGGACTCTCCTTCCAAACTAACTTCCCTCCCCCTTCCTTATCACCATCCACTCATGCCAGCGATTATCCTCCACAAAGGTACAGTAAAATTATACAGCTTATTAAATTTAGTATAATTTTTTTCTCTTATATTTTCTCTTTATAAACTCTTACAAAGCATTAAAAGTACAATTATCTGGGGCGCTGGAACGGATTAATTAAATTTACATTAATTTCAATGGAAAAAATGGATTCAATTTACGACCAATTCGAGGTGCGAACAGGGTCTCGGAACGAATTAAATTCATAAGTCGAGGTTCCACTGATATATATATATATATATATATACATATATATACAGGGTGTCCCAAAAGTCTCCATACATAGGGAAAATTAGCACTTTTTAGCAAAATGTAACTATTTACAAAACATTCTCTACATGATTGCCATTTCTTTGTAAACACACACGGATGTCTCTCTCCCACTCATGGTGAACTCGTGTTAACACATTTGGTGTTATGGACATAATTGCACTTCGAATGCGTTCCTTTAGGCAATCCATGTTCTGTATCTTTTCCTGGTACATTACGTCCATAACACCAAATGTGTTAACACGAGTTCACCATGAGTGGGAGAGACGCATCAGTGTGTTTACAAAGAAATGGCAATCATGTAGAATGTTTTGTAAATAGTTACATTTTGCTAAAAAGTGCTAATTTTCCCTATGTATGGAGACTTTTGGATACCCTGTGTATATATATATATATATATATATATTATATATTTATTAGGGCATTCCAAAACACGAAGTTTGAAATCCAGCAACGCACTATGCTAAACTGGATCCATTTGTACTAAAAAGAACACACAAAAAATGGTCTTGATTGTCTCATTCCTTCCACTCCCCCAAGCCCCTTGTAGGTTTGGGTCAACTTGTAGAGCATTGAAACAGCGAGTGTATCGACACGAGCACACAATCGACACGAGCACACAATCGACACGAGCACACAATCGACACAAGCACACAATCGACACGAGCACACAATCGACACGAGCACACAACTAGCACTACTCATCCCCAAACACACACAACCACTTTCCATTCATTAACCCATCCCCACTAGGTGGGCATCTACTGCCTGCCGACAAACTGTGTTATCAGTCTGACGTGTCGTACCACTACTAATGAGTCTTATTTGTTTCACAGATGGCAACAACACACAAGCAAGTTTGTGGCTTCTCAGGCACCTCAGGGAGGAGGATTTCTCTTCCATGAGACAGCTTCCCACCATGGGTGAAGTTGGAAAGCGTCTGTTTTTCATCCGAGTCACGAAGCAAAGCCTTCCAAGAGCATGTAGTGATGTGGCCAAAGAACTCAGGGATGTGTGGACAAAAGCATCGTTGAAGACATCCCACAAGCCATACATTGTTGCCAAGCTCAAAAAGCTTCACAAGAGGTACGTGAAGTTGTCTAATCACAAGGATCGACGAACGGAAACACAGCAAGCTCATGAACAACAGTTCTTGTTGGACATGGAGACCTTGTTTGATGTTGCTCACTCTGAAGCTGGATCTTCGAAGACAAATAAAGAGGACTGCAACTTCCTTATTATTAAAGACCAATGGACAATGAGAAAGATGGTCATTGGCCCAGAAGACATTGCATTTGCCAAAGCATCCAAGGCCAAGACAATGAAGCAGGAGAACGAGGAGCGATGACGACACAAGTCTAAGGAGGAAATGAAATGAATACCATTTTTTGTGTGGTTTCTTTTTAGTACAAATGGATCCAGTTTAGCATATGTGCGTTGCTGGATTTCGAACTTCGTGTTTTCGGAATGCCCTAAAATATATATTATATATATATATATATATATATTTTATATATATATATATATTTTATATATATATATATATTTTATATATATATATATATAAACTATAGAATGTATACTTATATAATTTTATTGGGGTGACATCGAGCTGTTCAAGTCTTGTTTAGCTGCTTTCTTTCAAAGTATGCTTCTTGAACTTTCACACACTTAGATGAAGATTTTTGTGGTGAAGGTTCAGGTGTACAAGTATCACTTCATGAACTTTTTTTCTTGCTGAATAACTAAATTAACTATTGTGTTTCATCATTTTTATCTATTTTCTTCAAACAGTTTGGATTACTATTTTCAACAACATGATTTGGGAGTGATCTCAAAGCACTCATAATAACTTGTGTGTTTTGAATGGGTTACAGCAACGATAGGTATAGTCTTTACATTTAGTTGCCATTTTCTCTTAAGTATGGTACCATACGTAGCTATTAGGGTTGAGTGAAAAAAAATCAAAAGTACCAGGATCAAAATTGATGGGGTCTAGATGGTTGTCTTTTGTCCAGGATTAAGTTTAAAACTGATTTTGGGTGGTTGTATACAAAACTAATGGCTACTGGCCAATTTATACAAGTTGTATGTGTATACATGACCAAAATTTGAACCCAGTGACCTATCTCAGGTTCTGAATATGATAGAAAGAATTTAAAAACTGTTCATGATGTATTTTTTACCTCTGAAGCAGATTAAAACATTTGCAAAGGGCTGCAGGGTCAATAATGCATCAAAAAAGGCATCATTCGTCATTTTTGCTAAAAAAAAAATTGCAATTTTTCAGACCTTTTTCTCAAAATATTTTGTTTATTTAAAATTATATTTTATATTTTCAGGTTGAATTTATAGAATTGATAAATACATGTATTTTGATAACCTTATTCACAAAAAATACTGCATAGTACGATGTTAAAATGCAGTGACAGTTAAAATTCTCAATGGAGGTCACAGATTTTCAAGGACATACTCATTCCCCAATGGAAAGCTTCCTCTTGGTAAAGATGTCATCCAACATATAATGGCAGAAGAGAACTGGACAACCAGACAAGCAGCTGATACAGTTGCACCAAGTCTAATTGAACACTGGATTTGGTGCAATGTCTATCAAACTTCATGCCCAAGTGTCACCAGCAAGATTCACGATCTAATAAAAGAATTTTCGAGGCAAGACTCAAATTTTCAGTCCCTTATAAAAACATTTAAAATGTCATACTTTTGTAAATTTTCTATTACATTTGTTTGTGACTAAGTTTATTAACAATGCTGATTCAGTGACTTCTTGTTACTGCTACCCTGGTGCAAGGGTGGAGGATATAACTAATAGTGTTGACCATTTTATAGATGGCACTTCTGAGGACACAATGTATGATATTCATGTCGGTACTAATAACGTTTTAAATTCTAGATCAGAAGAACTGCTGGCTAGATATAGGGACTTAATAGAGCGACTAAAGGAAAAACTAATAAGATTGTTTTAACAGGTATACTTCCTCAAATTATCCAATGTAGCAATTTCTACAGCAAGGCAACCTATATCAACAATAACCTAGTCTCTGACAACATGAAGGAGTGCATTTTGCAAATTTTTGGAACAGTTTCTACAGCAGGAGGGACTTGTTCCTCAGAGATGGACTTCATCTTAATGACATTAGAGCTGCACGCTTAGGAAGACTTTCATAATATGGTCTTTTCTTTTCAGGCTGCCATAACTCACAGTCCCAGTGTAATTTCCACAAATTCCCCCCATGCTCACAGAGGTGTCGCAATTACAAACAATTTGAAGGTTCTATCCTTAAATGCTCGTAGCCTACAAAATAAAATTAATTTTTTTCTTTAATTGCTTGTAATGACCGATTTAATTGCGATAAATGAATCGTGGCTGAGCACTGTAGGGGAGTATCAAATTAGAGGTTATAGACTTTTTGTTAAAAATAGAATAGGTAGGCGAGGACACGGTGTTATATTGTATATCAAAGATAATATTGCGAACGTTATAGAAGTAAAGCAGACAATTCCAGAACTGATAGATTTGACTATAGCAGAACTTAAATTGAACAATTTCGAACTTATTGTTGCAGTTATATATAGGCCCCCTAATCAAACAGCTGATACAGACGAAGCGTTATATCGTGAACTAAAGAGAATAATAGGTAGTGAGCAGGCTTTAGTTATGGGTGACTTTAATTGCGCCAATGTGAATTACGATACAATGCAGGGAGACCCAGAATGTAATGGTTTAGTTAATTTTCTTGAGGATAGCTTTCTTATTCAAAAGGTTGGGGAACCTACGAGGTTGGACAATATTTCAGATTTAGTAATAACTACGGATGATAGGCTAATCACTGATCTTCAAGTAATAGAACCATTAAGCAATAGCGATCACAATATGATAGAGTTTGTCCTCTCATTAAGAAACCAGCTAACTCAACTAAAACTCCTAACTTCCAGCACGCAAACTTTTGTAAATTTCAAAATAAATTGTCACACGTCAATTCGGAAAATGTAATGGGGATCTCCAATGCAAAACTGATGTTGGAATCATTTGAAACAGCATTTAGGACTATAAATGAGGAATGTGAACCATACAAAATTAAGCATGCGAAAGTAAACAAGCCCTTGTGGTTTACTTCTATGAGTAGGAGACATTATAAATAGTAGGGATAGGACTTATAGGCTACATAAGTGCGATAAAGACAATTTGTGGTTACGAAACAACTACATATCTCTAAGGCATGAAGCAAAAAGTGTAATAAAAAAGTCCAAGCGCGAATTTGGAATTTCCATAGCTCGAGATGGTAAAGAAAACCCCAAGTGATTCAATACATCAACAATAGAAATCCAGTAAAAAATGTCTTGGGGGGCCGTTGAAAAATATTGAGAGAGCTAGTTTCTGAAAACAAGGAAATGGCTACCTTGTCAAATGAATTTTTTACGTCAGTTTTTACTATAGAAGATGTAATGAATATCCCTACAGTCATAGACATAATACCTTTGGATAATGGTAATATTTTGGATAATATTGTGGTTAGTAAACGGGAGGTAATGTGCTAATAAAATGAAAATGCATAAATCACCAGGACCCAATTCCATATATCCCATACAACTAAAAAGAATTAAGAGATAGCATTGTTGTGCCACTAACAGATTTTTAATGCATCTATTTCTGAGGGGTGTGCACCAGATAATTTCAAGTTAGCAAACGTAACACCCATCTTTAAGAAAGGTGATAAAGATGCGGTGGGAAATTATAGGTGAATCAGTTTAACATCTGTTGTAGGTAAACTACTGCAATCAATAATTAGGGATCGTATAGTCAAACACTTAGAATTGCATAACTTAGAAATATGCAGCACAGTTTTAGGTGAAACAAATCTTGCTTAACTAATCTTTCAGAATTTTATGATATTTACGATAGTCATCGGCGTTTGATATAGTGTATTTAGATTTTCAAAAAGTGTTTGACACTGTACCACACAAAAGACTCGGTGAAAAACCTAAAGCTCATGGAATCAGGGGTATAGTAATAAATTGGATAGAAGCATGTTTGCAAGGCAGGAAATGGAGGGTAGTCATTGATGGAGTGGAGTTGTGTTGGGCTAATGTAGCGAGTGGTGTTCTTCAGGGTTCTGTATTGGGCCCCCTTGCTTTTTCTTATATACAGGGTGTACATAAAGTCAGGATCTATTTTTGTGAAGCACTTGGAAATTATATGGAATTCAATCATAAAATGATAAAGTGGTAACATTTATTAAGTAATTAAGAGTAGGATTTGACGTGATGCCCATCAGTATCCCTGCACAGCTCAAATCGTTCCACAGCATTTCTAAACACATTCTGGAGCATTTGCCGGGTTATGTTACCTGCAGCAGTTCGTATACATGTGCGTAAGTTTTCAAGACTCGTAATCTTCGTCTGACAGACGTGCGATTTGATAAAGCCCCATGCAAAGAAATCTAAAGGGGTTAAATCTGGTGATCTCGCTGGCCAAGGTCTGTTGCTTCCGCGTCCAATCCAGCGATTTGGAAAACGTCCATTTAGATAATCCTGAACAATTTTGGCATAGTGACAAGGAGCACCATCATGTTGATAGACGACGGGGATAGGATTGTTAGTACCGTTGTCTATCAACATGATGGTGCTCCTTGTCACTATGCCAAAATTGTTCAGGATTATCTAAATGGACATTTTCCAAATCGCTGGATCGGACACGGAAGCAACAGACCTTGGCCAGCGAGATCACCAGATTTAACCCCTTTAGATTTCTTTGCATGGGGCTTTATCAAATCGCACGTCTATCAGACGAAGATTACGAGTCTTGAAAACTTACGTATACGAACTGCTGCAGATAACATAACCCCGCAAATGCTCCAGAATGTGTTTAGAAATGCTGCGGAACGATCTGAGCTGTGCAGGGATACTGATGGGTGTCACGTCGAATCCTACTCTTTATTTAATAAATGTTACCACCATCATTTTATGATAAAATTCCATATAATTTCCAAGTGCTTCACAAAAATAGATCCTGACTTTATGTACTCCCTGTATATTAACGAATTAGATGTTGGCCTAGTCAGTACAGTTTCAAGGTAAAATCCAGGAAGATCTGAATAAAATCTTTGATTGGTCAGTCACATAGCAAATGAGATTTAACGTCAATAAGTGCAAAATTTTACATATAGGTTTGCGTAATGGTAATTTTGCGTATAGTATGTCAGGGAAGGAGTTAACAAGCATAGAGCAGGAAAAAGATTTAGGAGTTATAGTCACTGGTGATTTAAAAGTAACAAAACAAAGTACAGCAGCAGTGAACAAAGTGTTAGGTTTTATAGCTCGGAATTTTGAGTACAAATCGCGCGATATTATAGTTCTTTATAAATCATTAGTTAGACCCCATTTGGAGTACGCGATCCAATTTTGGAATCCACATACGCAAAAAGATAGACAAAATCGAAAGAGTTCAAAGACTAGCAACTAAGATGATTCCATCACTTAGGTCAAAGTTGTATGAGGATAGGCTTAAGGAGTTAAAATTGACTACACTCAAGACTAGGAGGCTAAGGGGTGATCTAATCCAAGTTTTCAAAATTATGAATGGGTTTGATAATGTAGATAGAGAGCTTTTTCAAAATCTCAATACTGTATAATAGGACTAGAAATAACGGGTGTAAGTTGACAAGTAGAAGGTTCAAGACAGCAGTTGACAAGTAGAAGGTTCAAGACAGCAGTTGACAAACTTTTTTACGCATAGAACAGAAAATAGCTGGAATAGTTTGCCAGTAGAAGTAATTAGTAGCACATCTATAAACAGGTTTAAAAATCAATCAGATGCATATGTTGATAGACTGGGTATAGTTTAAGGTAGTAAAATTAAGGTTTTGTGGTTTGGAACCAATGTAAAATTGTAGGTCCCCTCCACCACCACCACAGAGGACATGCACAATACACAATTATGGCACAATACACAATTATGAACACAGGTAGACCAGCCATGAGTTGATCCTAGGGTCTTTGTTGGTCTGAAACATTATAACAAATCATAAGAAAGATTGCTAATAAATTCTATTTTGACTAGAACTTAACTGGGGGGGGGGGGGGGGGGGGGGGGGGGGGGGGGGGGGGGGGGGGGGGGAGGGGGGGGGGGTTTGGTAATTTTGTAAGTTTGATAGATATCCAAAAGAGAAACATGGTGACAAGTTCCAGAGTGATCTTTCTTCCTTCATTTAAAAAACTTCAAGTTGTTTGACATCTTCTGTGATGACTCAAATTGGAGAAGAGATTTGGAACATTTGTATCAAATCAAAATGACAGAACACTATGCTTTCTATGAGGACCAGAAAACAGAGCCTGAGTCATTCCAGCTCAACTGGTACAGATTTCAGAAAGTTGGTCGGGTGACCATCTCCGATTTTCTTCAAATTTTCAGGGTTGATTCATACACCATTCAATAGCTTAAATCTAAAATTTTAGCTTCCTCAGTCAAAGCCTTGAAAAGTGTCTTCTAATAGGAGTAGAAGCTTCAAATTTGTCATGCCAATACAACCACTGGGGCTTTTCAATTTTGCAAGCTAAAAGGCTGTGCAACAAATAGTTTCCGAGTTACAAGGGCTTAAACATGGCTCCATTTTGAAGCTTGCATCAATTCCTCCCACTTTTATGACTACTATTTTCAAAAGTTTTAGTTCTACATCAATCACAGCTGTTTTAATACTCCTAATAGTCTCTATAGGTTGTAAATTTATAAGTGAAATAAAAAAATAACCAAAAAAGGATTTATTTTTATTTTTAAAAATTTCCAAAAGTTGATATTTTCACAAAATTTGCAAAATTAACATCAACTTTGGGGCTTAATATAAAAGGTGTCCAAAATTAGTCAGGGAGTTGATACTTCTAGTAAAGAAAGATACATGTGTGTACAAAAACATATATTAAGGAATAGATCTCAACTCAACTCCTTCATATAGTTTTGGCTATTCAAAGAAAAGTACTTTGTGAAAAATTCTGAATTTTTTCAAAATTTTGAAATGTGTAAATTTCTTTTTACAACATTGAATTGTAATTTTACTTCCATTTTATTACTTGGTAAGTTAATTCACAAATGTTAAATTATCTAAATAAGTTTTACTCATAAAAAAGACATAATATATACCTAGATTATTACTACATTTGCAGTTAACACAACAGATGGGTCATTCTCTGTCAGATCAACCAAAAAAAATTGAAATTAACACCCTCATCTCTCATATTTTGCTGAAATTTGGTTTATAGGGAGTTTGTCAGCCCTGAATCCATTTCTGAAATTATAAGGTCAATCCGACCAATGGTTCAAGAGATATGACCTCGGGCAATTTGAGGTCACTCGCGAGGTTACTAACATTTGGCGAGCCATAACTTGGGTAATAATTGTCATAATTATATAAAAGTATATATATTTAGAATCAGAAAACGACAAAGAATCCAAATATGCAAGTTTTAGAACTCTAGGTTGAAAAATAAAAAAGTTACACTGTAACCAAAATTTGAGGTCACGATTTGACCTCTGGGGTATCAAATGAGAATTTTTTTTTTAAATGTAAAAAATGAAGGCATAGGCATTGGCTATTAGAATCAGCAAAAAAAAGTTTGTTAGTATTTTTCATGTAACTAACATATAAGTGAACACCATATTCATAAGTTGTGCGTCAATTCTACCTATTTTTTCACACAAGCTCATAATTTGACCTATAGAAATTAAAATTACATTTTTTATAGATATAAAAAACAAAGTCAGAGTTCTTGACTAATAGAAACAATCATAAAAAGTTTGTTTATGTTGGTACTTTTCATGTAACTAACTTATAAGTGAACACCATATTTATAAATTGCTTGTCATTTCAAGGAATTTTTATATCTTAGCTATCAATTTGACCTCAAGCTCCAAGAATTTAATAAAAATTGTATTTCACTGCTAATCTACACTGGCAATAATAGTTATAATAGTGAAAGGGGAAGACTAAGCTCACATGTAGCCTAAACAAACCTGTTGAAACATGTTGCTACTTGTCTAAGCGCAGAATCAACACAGATAGTTGCAAAATTCCTTGTCTACAGGTTAGTACAGTTCCAGCCAGCACTGTGGGTGGCTGGTGGGTATGGTGTTTTAATGAGCCTCAGAGACTATCAAGGCCTAAAATATTAAGTGTGTATAGCTATATATTTTCTAAAAAATATATATTACCTAATTGTAAATCCTATATCTTTACAGATCAAAATACAATGGTTCGGCACTTGAAATACTGCCAGGACCCTATTCAAAAACACAAGAAACGCATAACAATCAATCTTAGAAAAGTGACTGATGTACTTGTTGAAAAATGTGCTGGAAGAGTGAAAAAAGACTCATTGTTGTGTGTGAACTGCTGGACACTGATAATGAAAAACCCCACTATACTTAGTACCACTGAAAACAACGAGTCTGAGCAGGATTCAAATGAATCATCTACTATCAGTGGCTTGAGTAACATCTCTTCAATTCAAGATCTGGACAATGACAGTGATTGCTTGATAAAAGAAAATCCTTCAACTTCAGTTGAACCAGTTCTAGCATTTCTGGACCAAACACCAGTTAAAAAAAGTAAGTAATAAATTAATATAATAACTTATACTTTACTACAAGGTCTGTTTGATCTACTATATAACCAATTATATAGCATTTAAGGTACTATAATTAATATTTAATTACTAATATTCAGGTGTGTGAAACCTTTTTTTCTGTTCTTTTCAGAAGGGCTGTCATTAAGCCAGAAAAAGCGCAAGGCTCGTGGTAAGCTATCATCTGCTCAGAAACACCTGAAGGAGAGGCTAGAACTCAGTTATGGTGTTCAAATTACCGAGGAGGTAAGTGATACTTCAAAACCTGAAACTAAATCTGAAAAACATCTAGACAAATTAATGAATGAATTGAAACAGTCATTCCTGGAGAGCAAATGTCACCATCACAAACTACAAATATTGACACTCTCACCATACACAATTGAAAAAACAGCTAGTTTCTTTCAAACTACAACATACATGGTGAAAAGAAGCCGTTCACTTAAATCAGAACATGGAATCCTTCCAAAGATTCCACTAATGAGCAAAGGAAAAGTGATATCTGAAGAACACAAAGATATAGTTAGAAGATTCTATGAGTCAGAAGAGGTTAGTCGTATGTGTCCTGGCCAAAAGGATTGCGTGAAAGTTATCAGTGCTGAAGGTGCAATGAAGGTGCAATGACGATTGGTCCTCGGGAATTTAAGAGAGATGTTTGAACTATATAAAAATGATGAAAAGAATCCCAAAATAGGATTTTCCACATTTGCAAAATTATGGCCATCATATTGTGTGCTTGCCAGTAGTGGTGGGACTCATTCTGTCTGTGTCTGCACATACCATCAAAATCCAAAATTGCAGCTGGCTGCATTGGGAGAAAAAGGTCTTTCATACAAGGATCTTATGGATTACAGTGTCTGCAGTACAGAAAGAGAGACTTGCATGATGCAACTTTGCAATGATTGCCCAAGAGAAGAGGGTGTCCTGGATTTTCTTGAGTTACTTGACAATGTGAAATCAGCTCCAAATGAAATATCTTACAAGCAATGGGTGACTGTTGACCATTGTACAATGGTTGATAAGGTGGAGCCACTTCATGAATACTTATTATCCCTAAGCATGAAAATATCCCGCATGGTTCGTCATCACTTTGTTGCTCAGCAACAATCACAGTACTTCAAGCAGTTGAAAGAAACACTACCACCTCAGAGCGAGGTAGTTATAGTAGGTGATTTCTCTGAGAATTATTCTTTCATTGTCCAGGATGCTGCCCAAGGGTTTCACTGGGACAATTCACAGTGTACAGTTCACCCTTTTGTCATCTATTATAGATCATCTACAGACCAGGAACTTAGCCATTTTAGTGTCTGTTTCTTATCTGCATCACTAAAACACAACACTATAATGGTTTACTCATTCATATTGAAGCTTATGACATATGTTAAATTCAGATGCCCACAATTGAAGAAGGTGCACTATTTCTCAGATGGATGTGCTGGCCAATATAAGAACAGATACAACTTCACAAATCTCTGTTACCATGAAGAGGATTTTGGTCTGTCTTGTGAATGGCACTTCTTTGCTACATCCCATGGCAAAAATGCATGTGATGGGATTGGAGGAACAGTGGAGAGCTACTGCTCGTGCCAGTTTGCAGAGAACTACAGAGAGGCAAATTCTTACACCAGAACACATGTTTCAGTTTTGTGAAGAAAACTTGAGCAAGATAAATTTTTTCTTTGTAACTACAGCTGATTTGAAAGATGCAGAAGAACAGTTGGAACATCGATTCAAGGATAGTAGGGCTATTCCTGGAACTCAGAAATATCATAGATTTGTTCCCCTAAACAAGGAAGAACTGATGGTGTATCCCATTTCAAGTGGCATTGGAGAAAAGAAAAGAATAAGGAAGTCGTCATTTTACTAATGAACCTGCAATGCTTGGTAACCTAAAATGTGTCAAACCAGGAGAGTATGTTGGCTGCATTTATGACATGCAAGTTTGGTATGGAATTGTGGAGGAATATTGTGAAGAGTTTGATGATTTCACTGTGAACTTTCTACATCCCTCTGGGTCATCAGGATCAAGTGCATATTATTATCCATCAAACAAGGATTCATGTGCAGTGCCAGGACATCATATATTAACTGTAATGAGTTGTCCTACCCTAAGAGGAGGCAGCAGAATTCAATACATTTTTCCACAAAAAGAAATTGATGAGAGCATCGAGCATGCAAAAATTGTATTAGGCTAGCACATGAATCTCTAAGTAGGTCTTCCCCTTTTACTATTATAACTATTATTGCCAGTGTAGATTAGCAGTGAAATACAATTTTACATTTTTTGCCTTTGTTTTTATATCTATAAAAAAATGTAATTTTAATTTCTATAGGTCAAATTATGAGCTTAAGTGTGAAAAAATAGGTAGAATTGACGCACAACTTATGAATATGGTGTTCACTTATATGTTAGTTACATGAAAAATACTAACAAAAACCTTTTTTTGCTGATTCTAATAGCCAATGCCTATGCCTTCATTTTTTACATTTAAAAAAAAAGTTCTCATTTGATACCCCAGAGGTCAAATCATGACCTCAAATTTTGGTTACAGTGTAACTTTTTTATTTTTCAACCTAGAGTTCTAAAACTTGCATATTTGGATTCCTTGTCGTTTTCTGATTCTAAATATATATACTTTTATATAATTGTGACCATTATTACCCAAGTTATGGGTCACCAAATGTTAGTGACCTCGCAAGTGACCTCAAATTTCCCGAGGTCATATCTCTTGAACGGTTGGTCGGATTGACCTTATAATTTCAGAAATGGATTCAGGGCCCACAAACTCCCTATAAACCAAATTTCAGCAAAATCTGAGAGATGAGGGTGTTAGGCACTGGTTGATCTGACAGAGAATGACCCAGATGGACCAGCTTGTAGGCTCAATACTTGGATCTACCTAAGTAAATCATGTAGAACCATGTTCTACTGCTCTTTAAGCACTTTCTAGTAATTTAAATTATGCAGTTAGTACAGATAAACTAGCAGTAACCACCATTTTCAGTACAAAACCTTAAATTTAAGTAGCTTTGTTGTATTACTTCCCTTAATACAAGTATACAGTACTTAGCTGTATAGAATAATGAATTCCTGAGTTTTTAAGCATGTTAACTTATTGCCTATAAGTTCATATTCTTTTTTTAATGCGTGTTGTTTTATATAAATTCGTATGTAAACTTATATATAGCTAATAACTCTTATGTTTAGACACTGACTCAGGAATTTATTATTGTACTCAGGCTTTAAGTCTGATTGTCTTCAACACTCCATGGCCTCACAGCCATAAATTGGCAATTTATTATTCAGCTTGATACAGGTCTGTAGTTACTTAGGCTTTTCTTAAAATACTCCTCAATTTTAGATAAACAATCATTTGATAACTTGTACTGTCTCCCCATTTTCCCAGCAACTGTAGGTGGTTCAATTGAACACAAAACATGTTGGAATGGAATCCAGCAAACGTCCTCTTGTTCAGGCCATTTAAAAGGCTTCTTTTTCATGAAATTTACTAATAGATCCTTCTCAGTATCACACACTTCAACTATGTTTCCAACAAACCAGTCACCTTCATAGAAACAGGCCACATATGTACCAGGTTTATATTGGTAAGCCACATTTTCTTGTGTAGCATTGAGGAAGGAAAGTTGTACATTAAAGAAATTTTCATCACTAGAAATTTTGTAGTTTAATGCCTGTTGATGAAGGTCTAAAGCAGTGATATGAACAGGTTCCTGGGATTGTCTTAATTAAGGAATACCTTTTTTCTAACTCAAATAAATTAGCATTTTCCTCAATTTTAGCTGAATCAATGTACAGAAATTGTATACCATTAATATTAGATTTGCACCAATCGAACATCTCTTGGGTTGGTGATGTGACCTTTACTTGTTGCTTGTAGACTTGCCCGGGCAACTAACCTTTTGACAGTGCCACCAACACCATCACAGGGGCTCTTTCCGTGAGAGGTGGCAAAAAAGTTCCATTCACATGTTAGTTGGAAATCTTTTTCATGTAACACTGAATTAATGATGTTTTTATAGTTTTTATATTGACTTGCTGTGCCATTGCTAAAGTAACAAATGTTTTAGTTTAGGATTCTGACTTAAGTAATTTCAAGGCTTCACATAAAAAAGAATGAACTGCAGTTGTGTTGTGTGTAAGTGAATCTAATATTACACAAAAATTTGTAACTTTCAGTTCACCAACTTTTTGATAGCAGACTACCGGATGTAAGGTAGCCTGGGTATTGTCCCAGTGATGCCCTTGGACGGCATCCTGAATTATAAAACTATAGTTTTCAGAGAAGTCAACAAGCACTAATGCTATAGAATTTGAGGTTTTCTTTACAGTCGGACAAATATTTTGATTGGGCTTTTGCTATGAAATGGTGTACTTTCAACTTTTTTGCACTTTCACCATGTCTTCTACTACATTCGAAACACTTTTTGTCATTGTGACGGTATGGTCTGTATGAAGCCACTGCTTAAAGGAAACCTCATCATCCATGTCATAATCATTGTTTCCAAAAATGGTAAGAAGCCAATCCCGTAATTCATTTAAACCAGGACATGTTTTGCAGTTTCTGGTTTCAGTGTTGCAGACTATTTTCCCTAGTAACTCTCTTAATTCTACTTTGACGGGGATGATTCACATAAAAGTTTAAAGTTCTAGTGTATTTCACAAATGAATACATTGTATGATCCTTTACTCCCCACACCCATACACCATTTTGGTATCAGTTCAAAAAACTTTGATTTGAAGATTTTGTTGTTTGGATATTTATTTTTGTAAAGCGTATATATTTCTGATATTTGTCAACAACAGTATTTTCTGCTTGTGAACCTTCCCTTGTGGTGGTTTTATTGATTTGTAGTCTTTTTTACCAGGGCATTCTCTAGTATATTCATTGTTTTGGAAAAATTCTATCACTTTCCTTTATTTCATCGCATATACCCTTGCTACTCTTTATTTCTCATTATAGGAAGGATACCTCCTTTTCTCTTTAAGGCCCTCACAGCATTAACCATTCTTCTGGCTGACACTTCAAATTCTTTCATAATTCTTTCTCTGGACCAGGTTTTACCAATTGGAAGGAGTGTTAGAATTTGTGTATCTTTTCTTGTCTGGTACTAGTTTTACACTTTTCTTTCAGTTCCTCTATCATATGCTGATAACACTTTTCTTCCACTCTCTATAGGCTTCTCCGCTTCCTCATCCAAAATGCTAGGCTTCATATGAAGTACTTTTGACAGCTTTGATTTTGTTGATGTTTCAATTTGCTTTAGTTTCCTTTTCGCGTAAAACTTTCAATCTCTTGCTCTTACATACTTAATGGGTGAGCATTCTCGTGAACCTAACATTTCGTCAAATGTCTCCTTAACTATTTCTTCTGGAACATATTCATCACTACCTGTCTTTTTTCCATCTTCAATCATCTTGGCTCTAGAGAAGCATGTTGAGCAAAGTTTCTGTCCTGGTATCAGATTCAGTCTAGTTGCTATGTCTTTGTCAATAATTTGTAGTGATTCTGTAAATAAAGTAGGGTAATGTAAACTCTAAACACATTGGAAAATAATTTTAGGACCAACATTTGGTTATAGGCTATTCGTATAAAATATTCAAAACAAATGCATTCAGTAGCACAGTATATAGCCTACCCTATTAAAATTAAATAGCTATTTTAGGTTACAATTTACAATATAAACTTTTATGAAATATAAATATATTAGTACCTATATTTAGTTATCTTCTTTCAATGATTTCTCCATGGATCTTGGCAGCTACATTGCATTTGTTGGTAATGTATTCCAAACATTTTTTCATGGTGGTAGCATACAGTTGCACTATTTGGGTTGATTACAGTTGCTTTTGTTCTCCACAATAGCAGTTTCCTTGTTTCATCTGTCAGCTCATGTAAGGTATACATACACACCAGGAAGGTGGGTATGTTCATGACATGGATCATCCAAGTACATACCAAAGCTACACTTTGATTCTTGATTAGAATAAGCTATTATTACAGGCAGTAAAATTAAGTTAATTGCTCGTTAAATTTTCTGAAAATAAAAGATCATGATCTATAAAATAGGCCTGGACATTAATGATTAACAGTCATGTTTTACATTTATAAGAATATACAAAGCGAAATTAGCTACCCAGAGCCCTTCGAGTCGCTGGTTGTTTTGAGACATTAAATTTCTTGTATGTTTTAGACTTTTTTACATATTACAATTGTAAATCAACTTAACCCTCTAACGCCGACTGAGTCAAATACGTACTTAGCGTTTCAAATACACGCATTTAGACTTAACCCTACAAAAATGTTCGGTGTTAAAGGGTTAATAAGTAATAAAATGGAAGTAAAATTACAATTCAATGTCATAAATAGAAATTTAAAAATTTAAAAATTTTGCAAAAATTTGAGATTTTTCACAAAAAGCACTTCTTCGAATAGCCAAAACTATATGAAGGAGTTGAGTTGAGATCTATTCCTTAATATGTTTTTTTACACATATGTATCTTTCTTTACTAGAAGTATCAACTCCCTGACTAATTTCGGACACCTTTATATTAAGCCCCAAAGTTGATGTTAATTTTGCAAATTTTGTGAAAATACCGTATCAACTTTTGGAAATTTTTAAAAATAGAAATAGAAAAGTGGGAGGAATTGATGCAAGCTTCAAAATGGAGCCATGTTTAAGCCCTTGTAACTTAGAATCTATTTGTTCCACAACCTTTTTGCTTGCAAAATTGAAAAGTCCACCAGAAGTTGTATTGGCATAACAAATTTGAAGCTTCTACTGCTATTAGAAGACACTTTTCAAGGCCTCTCAAAATGAAGGCATTGGCCAATCAAGCCCAACATGGGCATTTTTTGTCGAAGGTGGGGGGGGCCATTTAAGCGACCATAAAATTAAGTGTTTGACTGAGGAAGCTAAAATTTTAGATTTAAGCTATTGAATGGTGTATGAATCAACCCTGAAAATTTGAAGAAAATCGGAGATGGTCACCCGACCACCCCTGTACCAATTGAGCTGGAATGACCCCATATGAAGCAAGAATTATTATCCTTAGGGCAATTGCACCCACTTTGTCTAGGGTAAATGCACCCAGTTATAAATATTTCTTTCTACAGCATTTCTATATGTTTGTGCGCTTTCTTGGTTTAGTGACATTTTGTGTTGTTATGCAAACAAAGTCTATATTATTTTCCAGGTCAATATCTAGGTAATTGTAGAGATGGTCCAGAACTATAAACCTGTGGGAGGGGCAAAGAAGCCCAAAACCTACAGTGACCATGACCTTCAGGAAGCACTGCAGCTCATCCAAGGTGGTCAGAGCATTTGAAGTGTATCCACTCAGATGCTGATACCAAGGAGAACTCTACATGATCATTTCAGTGGTGCTCGGAAACACACAATGGGTGGTAGACCAACTGCACTCTCGCTAGAATAAGAGCGAATCATAGCACAGCACGCCTCCATTCTAGGTGATTATGGCTATGCATTTGATGACCTAGAGCTCTGTATTTTTGTAAAGTCATTCCTTGACAAATCTGGCCAATGTGTACCCTAATTCAAAGGCAATTTGCCAGGTATTGAATGGGGGAGAAGTTTTGTGAAATGCCATTCACAACTACTCACAAAGCGCACACAGCTTAGAAAGTCAGGTGCTGTTTCTTGGGGAAGAAGACTCCTAGTATCACCTGGAAAAAGTGTGACCCTCAATGATATCAACCAGCATGCATCAACATCTGGAATAACAAAAGAGGAAATCATTCACCCAAGTACCGTCATCTTCATCCTCTGATGCCCTGAGTGGTATTTCACCAATTCATGAGATTGAACCAGAATTTGGCGCCGAAGAGCCAGAATCCCAGCTTCAAGGAGGAGACTATGTCCTAGTTAGATTTACATCAAAGAAAACAATTTTCCACTATGCTGGCAAACTTCTGGAACATGTTTCTCCTGAGATTTGGAACATCAAATATTTCAGGTGTAACTCTGAACTATCTAACAATGAATTTATCGTATTTGCACCACCCAACAATCGAGACACCTTTGAAACTGAAGCTGTTAACATTGTTCAAAAACTTCCGAAGCCAACATTCAATCAAAAAGTTTTGTTGCAATGTGTTTGGCAATATATCTCTACATTAGGCAGACAATACGCAGAGCTGGGCAGTATTTAAATACGTATTTAAATACATTGTGTATTTAGAACTGTATTTATAAATACATTGTTTTTCATATATTTAAATACTTTAATGAGTATTTAAATACAATGTATTTAAATACTCAAAATATACAAATTTAAATACTTTTACTGGTTTAATACACGTTCTATACTAGCACAGTACGACGCATCGACAGTGTAGCACAGCATGGTTCATGTTTCAATAGTTTGGGAAAACATCCTCTCATAAAAAGACTGTTCCTCTGCTATAACACGACATTACCATCTTCGGCACCAGTAGAGCGAATATTCTCATTCGCGCGAATCACCAATTCCCAAAAGAAACTCTTTCAGACAAAACTTTTGAAAGATTGGTTTTGATCCGCAGCAACCGTGAAATAAAAGAATTCATAAGGTGCCTTATGTTTATGTTTACGTCTCATCTACTCATTAATTGTTACTCATTTTGCAATGATATAATGAGTATAATATGTCACTGGTTGAACATCGTAAGTTCTAAGTTCTTTTGTTTTGTTCTAAAAAGGGAAATATATAATCGGAAATTAGATTGTACTATTTCTTTATCCTTTATCAAGCATTTTATATTGTTGTTACTCCTGAATTAGTGAATGCATATATTAAAATTTCTATGTATTTAAAATGTATTTACAAATGTATTTACAAATGTATTTACAAATATATTTAAATACAATTGATGTATTTTGTATTTAGTATCTAAATACATTCATAAAATGTATTTAAATATATTTCTCCCATGTATTTAGTATTTAAATACATTCAATGTATTTATTGCCCAGCTCTGACAATACAGTGTGTCCGTAAAGTCATGGTGGGATTTTAAATAGCTATATTATTGCAACAAAACATGATGAAAAAAGGCAAATTGAAGAACAACTCTAAAAGAATAACCTTATTTAACGTAGTTTGATATGTGCCCCTCTGGTAGCCCTGCAGACATCTAGGCGGTGATTCAATTCCAGCCACACACGCCCAAGAACATCAGGAGTGACGGATGCGATAGCTTCCGTGATTCGCTCGTGCAAGTGATGAATATCCCTAATGGGTACACTGTACACGCTTTGCTTGATGTAACCCCACAAATAAAAGTCCAAAGGTGTCAGGTCCGGAGAGCGTGGAGGCCATGGCTTCCATCCTCCTCTTCCTATCCATCTCTGTGGAAATTTTTCATTAAGGAATTCTCAAACAACGTTGGCATAGTGCGGAGGAGCACCATCTTGCTGAAAGATGACATTGTCAATAAATTGGGGTACTGCAAAATGTTCCAACATAGCGAAGTAGTTGTGTGACGTCACAGTGGGTTCCGCGAAGAAAAATGGGCCAATCACTCGATCTCGTGCTAGACACACCACACATTAACTTTCGGGCTATTACGCTCATGTTCAACATACGCATGTGGACAGCCTAGACTAACTACGAGATAAAGGTTAAGCTTAGACTAGACTAACTACAAGATACAACTTTGAGAGTTGTTCATAAATTTGGCATTGTTTCATCTCATCATGTTTCGTTGCAATAATATAGCTATTTAAAATCCCACCATAACTTTACGGACACACATCACCACCTAGATGTCTGCAGGGCTACCAGAGGAGCCCATATCGAACTACGTTAAATAAAGTTATTCTTTTAGAGTTGTTCTTCAATTTGCCTTTTTTTCATCTCATTATCATGTTTCGTTGCAATAATATAGCTACTTAAAATCCCACCATGACTTTACGGACACACTGTACATCTATAATTATTGTACTGAAGTAATAAATCATTTTTTGCTTTATCAGCTTTGTGGTATCCAATTTTTTTTAAAAGAAAATGACTGGGTGCATTTGCCCCATAGTCTTAGATATTGTCTTAGAAAATAATAAATAAAACATTTCCTTTAAGTAAAATTTTTTTTGGTCAATCATATTTATGAGATATTATTTAATTAACGATATCCATTTGATATGACATTTTTCTGGTTGGGCTATTTTTTCGCTACTCTGCGACTTAATTAGTTGGTTGGTTGGTTTCTGTTCTGGCTATTTTTTTTTTTTTTTTTTCTAATTAGATTCAGTTTGGTCATGTTTGTGATAGAATTATGACATGCTGTTCGTGAGGTTTCGACTCGAAGAACTTGATTCATCATGTGCCCTAGATGAAGACTAAAAAAGTGCAGAATTTCACATTTTATTATATTATCATTTGTATAATTTAGGTCCTGGGGGTATGGGAGCAGATCTCCCATAAAGACCATGCATCACAAATTGATCGGTATAGGGTTCACTTTGTGATGCGTGATCTTTATGGGGGCTCTGCCCCCGTACCCCAGAGACCTAAATTATACAAATGATAATGTAATACCATGTTAAGTTATGCACTTTAGTAAAAAATACATTTTTCTAGGTTAGGTTAGGTAAGGTTGGTTTCCAAAAATAAATAAAGTAATTACATGTTATAAATAAAGGTTTTACATTGATTGTGAAGTCAATTTCATAAAATTGAGGTGATGGGGATGTTGTATACAATCACCTTTTTTTATACCAGGCACAGCCTTGACAATGCCCTACTTGGTCCCGAAATAAAATCCAAAAAATTTGCTTCGTTTTTCATTAACCATAAAATTTTTTTTTAAAAAGTGGGCACAATAGCCCCATGTTACAGTATGATCAAGAATGATTTTAATTCTTCAGATCCTGTAAATTCAGACAAAGTTATTAACATTTTTTCAGTAAAAACAGAGCTAAAATAATCATTAAGAATACTAACAATATCCTGATCTTTTTCAAACATCCTATCATGTTCTATTAGACCAAACCTATCATGCTTTTTATTATATTTATAAAAACTAAAGAATTTCTTTGGCTCTTTATTGCTCAATTTATTTCACTACGCAATTTGCTCTTCTTAATCAAACTATTTAGCTTATTTCTTAATTGTCAATAATTATCCAAACCCAAAATAGAGTTAAAAATTATTGTACCAGTATCATTTATATTGCTGGTACCCAGTGCTGGGCACTTGCGCAAACACTTGCGCAAAATGCAAATTGCGCAAGTGTGATTTTGGTTGCGCATTTGCGTTAATTCTTGCGCAAACTTGTGCAAAACGCAAATTGCACAAGTGTGATTTCGGTTGCGCATTTGCATTTGTGGAAATTCTTGCGCAAACGCAAACTTGTGCGCAAACGTGAAAAAAAAAATATTAAAAATAGTGGATTTAGCTCATAAACACGTGACTGCCAGACAGGTGGCGCCGCCAAACAGCAGTGAGCACTCAGTATACCAACAACGCTAGTGAAACACGTTTGTTTGATTAGTCGATTTTAATTTTATTTCAGAGTTCAAACTACTAACTACTCTAGTAACTTCTAGAAACTTCATGTCATAACTACTGTCTATAACTAGTGAACCATGGACAGCCTCAGACACCAGTCTCTGTCCAGCCCCACCTCTGCCCTCAGCCCAGCCAGCAGCGTGACCAGCCATGGCTCAGAGCCTCACCAGGAGGAAGAGGACCTCAACAACCCCTGGCCCCACCTGGACACCTTCTTTGGACCTTTGACCAGCAAGAAGAGGGTGGTTGAGAGGGGCAGGTGGTCTGCAGGGGCAGCATCATCTGTAAGAAGTGCAAGGCCAAGGTCAGCTTCAACACCATCAGCATGTACACCCTTAAGAGCCACTACCAGCATGTAAGTTTATTTATAAATTTAAAATTTAAAAAAACTTAAGTTAACTTTAGAAATTATTATTTATTAAAATATAATTAAATATTAAATAATAAATTATACTTTGTCTCAATTCAAACACTTCTGTTGTATATCACTGTCACTGCAATATAATTTCTAATTTTTTTTTTCAAGGTTCACGTTTGCGTAAGTGCAAGTTTCAAGAAGTTTGCGCATGGTATGGGTAAGTGAATTTTTGTTTGCGCTGCCCAGCACTGCTGGTACCCAGCCCTGTTCATACGTAAGTGTATAAAACTAATATGGATCATGAACAAAAATTTCATAGAAATTTAAACACAATGAAAAATAAAATCTTTAAAATTGAATATACCAGTCTTAGCTTGTTAAAGAGTGCTTATCCCAATGCAATGTTAAACCTTTTTGATTGATTGTTCGAAGTTTTATATGGAGGAGCTCAGCCAATAAGGCTATTTACATCCTCCAAGACCAAAACACCTTGTTCCTACATCAAGTGCTGGGTCTATTATTATTATTATTATTATTATTATTATTGGGATGAGACAGAAATAGAGAAAGCACACCATTACCCTCTTCAGTTCTGGGGCCAATTCCAGAACACTCAGAAAGGGATGAACATGAGGCCTGTTAGTTCTATGAAACATGAACTGAAAAATGGAACTAAGTACTAAGTCAACAGTAACAGCCAGATGAAGTAACTAGGAGGTAACTGATTAATAAACCTGTGGGAATGAAAATCAGTATACAATGCAAGATTTAACTCTTTCAACTGCCCAGATGCCACTACAAACTTGAATACTTGGTCCATAGTGAAGTTTATCAATGGGGGAGAAAAACTATCCCCACCTAATAGGACTGATAAAGTAAAGTCCCTGACACCATACAGATTTCAGAAAGTTGGTCGGGTGACCATCTCCGATTTTCTTCAAATTTTCAGGGTTGATTCATACACTATTCAATAGCTTAAATCTAAAATTTTAGCTTCCTCAGTCAGAAACTTTTAATTTTATGGTCGCTTAAATGGCCCCCACCTTCAACAAAAAATGCCCATGTTGGGCTTGATCAGCCAACACCTTAATTTTGAGAGGCCTTGAAAAGTGTCTTCTAATAGGTGTAGAAGCTTCAAATTTGTCATGCCAATACAACTTCTGGTGGGCTTTTCAATTTTGCAAGCTAAAAGGCTGTGCAACAAATAGTTTCTGAGTTACAAGGGCTTAAACATGGCTCCATTTTGAAGCTTGCATCAATTCCTCCCACTTTTACGACTACCATTTTCAAAAGTTTTAGTTCTACATCAATCACAGCTGTTTTAATACTCCTAATAGTCTCTATGGGTTGTAAATTCATGAGAAATAAAAAAATAACCAAAAAAGGAATTTATATTTTTAAAAATTTCCAAAAGTTGATATTTTAACAAAATTTGCAAAATTAACATCAACTTTGGGGCTTAATATAAAGGTGTCCGAAATTAGTCAGGGAGTTGATACTTCTAGTAAAGAAAGATATATATGTGTACAAAAACATATATTAAGGAATAGATCTCAACTCAACTCGTTCATATAGTTTTGGCTATTCAAAGAAAAGTACTTTGTGAAAAATTCTGAATTTTTTCAAAGTTTTGAAATGTTTAAATTTCTGTTTACAACATTGAATTATAATTTTACTTCCATTTTATTACTTGGTAAGTTAATTCACAAATGTTAAATTATCTAAATAAGTTTTACTCATAAAAAAGAATATATACCTAGATTATTACTACATTTGCAGTTAACACAACAGATGGACCAGCTTGTAGGCTCAATACTTGGATCTACCTAAGTAAATCATGTCGAACCATGTTCTACTCTTTAAGCACTTCCTAGTAATTTAAATTATGCAGTTAGTACAGATAAACTAGCAGTAACCACCATTTTCAGTACAAAACCTTAAATTTAAGTAGCTTTGTTGTATTACTTCCCTTAATACAAGTGTACAGTACTTAGCTATATACATACAATAATGAATGCCTAAGTTTTTAAGCATGTGAATTATTGGCTATAAGTTCATATTCTTTTTTTAATATGTGTTGTTTTATGTAAATTCATATGTAAACTTATACAGTAGACCACCGATTTGAGTACGTAATCCGTTCCAGCATGGCGTACTCAATTCAAAATGTACTCAAATCAAACTTAATAACCTATGGGAATTAATTAATTCGTTCCAAAACCCAAAAATTTCACCCTACCCCTACTTTTTCTATAGAAATTGGCCTACAAAATTTAGTAATTGTATTAAAAATAGACAGAATAGAATACAAAATACATGCATACTGCATGTATGAATCACCAAATTTATGCTATATTTTCACTATTTTATGCTGTAATCAACAGAAACTAACATACATAAACACTAAGTACAAAGTCAGAAAACAAAATGTACAAAATTCTAACAGAAATCCCTAAGAACACCTGTAGCTACTATTCAAAACATTAGACCCCGAATGTTCCCGCAACGAATGCTCTAGACAAATAAAACGCGTTCAGCATCGCCGGCTGGTGTACTCAAATCGAGTTTTCTACTCAAGTCGAGTCAATAGGAGCCTATGGAAAAGCATACTCAAATAGATGCATACTCAAATCGGGGGTCCACTCTTATGTTTAGACACTGACTCAGGAATTTATTATTGTACTCCGGCTTTAAGTCTGATTGTCTTCAACGCTCCATGGCCTCTCAGCCATAAATTGGCAATTTATTATTCAGCTTGATACAGGTCTGTAGTTACTTAGGCTTTTTTTAAAATACTCCTCAATTTTAGATAAACAATCATTTGATAACTTGTACTGTCTCCCCATTTTCCCAGCAACTGTAGGTGGTTCAATTGAACACAAAACATGTTGGAATGGAATCCAGCAAATGTCCTCTTGTTCAGGCCATTTAAAAGGATTCTTTTTCATGAAATTTACTAATAGATCCTTCTCAGTATCACACACTTCAACTATGTTTCCAACAAACCAGTCACCTTCATAGAAACAGGCCACATATGTACCAGGTTTATATTGGTAAGCCACATTTTCTTGTGTAGCATTGAGGAAGGAAAGTTGTACGTTAAAGAAATTTTCATCACTAGAAATGTTGTACATTTTAATGCCTGTTGATGAAGGTCTAAAGCAGTGATATGAACGGGTTCCTGGGATTGTCTTAATTAAGGAATACCTTTTTTCTAACTCAAATAAATTAGCATTTTCCTCAATTTTAGCTGAATCAATGTACAGAAGTTGTATACCATTAATATTAGATTTGCACCAATCGAACATCTCTTTTGGATTGGTGACGTGACCTTTACTTGTTGCTTGTAGACTTGCCGAGGCAACTAACCTTTTGACGGTGCCACCAACACCATCACAGGGGCTCTTTCCGTGAGAGGTGGCAAAAAAGTTCTATTCACATGTTAGTTGGAAATCTTTTTCATGTAATACTGAATTAATGATGTTTTTATAGTTTTTATATTGACTTACTGCGCCATCACTAAAGTAACAAATATGTTTTAGTTTAGGATTCTGACTTTTAAGTAATTTCAAGGTTTCATAAAAAAGAATGAACTGCAGTTGTGTTGTGTGTAAGTGAATCTGATATTACACAAAAATTTGTAACTTAGTTCACCATCAACTTTTCGATAGCAGACTACCAGATGCAAGGTAGCCTGGGTATTGTCCCAGTGATGCCCTTGTACAGCATCCTGAATTATAAAACTATAGTTTTCAGAGAAGTCAACAAGCACTAATGCTGTAGAATCATTGAGGTTTTCTTTACAGTCAGACAAATATTTTGATTGGGCTTTTGCTATGAAATGGTGTACTTTCAACTTTTTTGCACTTTCACATGTCTTCTACTACATTCAAAACACACTATCATTGTGACCAGTTGGGTATGGTCTGTATGAAGCCACTGCTTAAAGGAAACCTCATCATCCGTCATAATCATTGTTTTCAAAAATGGTAAGAAGCCAATCCCATAATTCATTTAAACCAGGACATGTTTTGCAGTTATTAATCATGCAGTTTCTGGTTTTAGTGTTGCAGACTATTTTCCCTAGTAACACTCTTAATTCTACTTTGACGGGGAGTGATTCACATAAAAGTTTAAAGTTCTGGTGTATTTCACAAATGAATACATTGTGTGATCCTTTACTCCCCACACCCATACACCATTTTGGTATCAGTTCAAAAAACTTTGATTTGGAGATTTATTTTTGTAAAGCATATATAATTCTCTGATATTTGTCAACAGCAGTATTTTCTGCTTGTGAACCTTCCCTTGTGGTGGTTTTATTGATTTGTAGTCTTTTTTACCAGGGCATTCTCTAGTATATTCATTGTTTTGGAAAAATTCTATCACTTTCCTTTATTTCATCACTTATACCCTTGCTACTCTTTATTTCTCATTATAGGAAGGATACCTTCTTTTCTCTTTAAGGCCCTCACAGCATTAACCATTCTGGCTAACACTTCAAATTCTTTCTCTGGACCAGGTTTTACCAATTGGAAGGAGTGTTAGAATTTGTATATTTTCTTGTCTGGTACTAGTTTTACACTTCTTTCAGTTCCTCTATCATATGCTGATAACACTTTTCTTCCTCACTCTCTATAGGTTTCTCCGCTTCCTCATCCAAAATGCTAGGCTTCATATGAAGTACTTTTGACAGCTTTGATTTTGTTGATGTTTCAATTTGCTTTAGTTACCTTTTCGCGTAAAACTTTCAATCTCTTGCTCTTACATACTTAATGGGTGAGCATTCTAGTGAACCTAACATTTCATCAAATGTCTCCTTAACTATTTCTTCTGGAACATATTCATCACTACCCGAGTCTTTTTCATCTTCAATCGTCTTGGCTCTAGAGAAGCATGTTGAGCAAAGTTTCTGTCCTGGTATCAGATTCAGTCTAGTTGCTATGTCTTTGTCAATAATTTGTAGTGATTCTGCAAATAAAGTAGGGTAATGTAAACTCTAAACACATTGGAAAATAATTTTAAAACCTCAACATTTGGTTATAGGCTATTCGTATAAAATATTCAAAACATGCATTCAGTAGCACAGTATATAGATTATCCCTATTAAAATTAAATAGCTAATTTAGGTTACATTTTACAATATAAACTTCTTTATGAAATATAAATATATTAGTACCTATATTTACTTATCATCTTCTTTCGATGATTTCTCCATGGATCTTGGCAGCTACGTTGCATTTGTTGGTAATGCATTCCAAATATTTTTTCATGGTGGTAGCATACAGTAGCACTATTTGGGTTGATTACAGTTGCTTTTGTTCTCCACAATAGCAGTTTCCTTGTTTCATCTGTCAGCTCATGTAAGGTATACATACCCACCTTCCTGGTGAGTGTGTTCATGACATGGATCATCCAAGTATATACCAAAGCTGCACTTTGATTCTCGATTAGAATAAGCCATTATTACAGGCAGTAAAATTAAGTTAATTGCTCTAGTTAAATTTTCTGAAAATAAAAGATCATGATCTATAAAATAGGCCTGGACATTAATGATTAACCATCATGTTTTACATAAGAATATACAAAGCGAAATGAGCTACCCAGAGCCCTTCGAGTCGCTGGTTGTTTTGACAGACATTAAATTTCTTGTATGTTTTAGACTTATTTACATATTACAATTGTAAATCAACTTAAGTAATAAAATGGAAGTAAAATTACAATTCAATGTCATAAATAGAAATTTACAAATTTATAAATTTTGCACAAATTTGAGATTTTTCACAAAAAGCACTTTTCTTTGAATCACCAAAACTATATGAAGGAGTTGAGATCTATTCCTTAATATATGTTTTTGTACACATATGTATCTTTCTTTACTAGAAGTATCAACTCCCTGACTAATTTCAGACACCTTTATATTAAGCCCCAAAGTTGATGTTAATTTTGCAAATTGTGAAAATATCAACTTTTGGAAATTTTTAAAAATAAAATAAATCTTTTTTGGTTATTTTTTTATTTCACTCATAAATTTATAACCCATAGAGACTATTAGGAGTATTAAAACAGCTGTGATTGATGTAGAACTAAAACTTTTGAAAATGGTAGTCATAAAAGTGGGAGGAATTGATGCAAGCTTCAAAATGGAGCCATATTTAAGCCCTTGTAACTTAAAAACTTTGTTCCACAGCCTTTTTGCTTGCAAAATTGAAAAGCCCACCAGAAGTTGTATTGGCATGACAAATTTGAAGCTTCTACTCCTATTAGAAGACACTTTTCAAGGCCTCTCAAAATGAAGGTGTTGGCCAATCAAGCCCAACATAGACATTTTTTGTCGAAGGTGGGGGCCATTTAAGCGACCATAAAATTAAAAGTTTCTGACTGAGGAAGCTAAAATTTTAGATTTAAGCTATTGAATGGTATATGAATCAACCCTGAAAATTTGAAGAAAATCAGAAATGGTCACCCAACCACCCCTGTACCAATTGAGCTGGAATGACCCTAGTATAACATGGACAGAAAAGAAAGAAATGGGACAGTGTCTCTGGTAAATTACAACTAACACACAATGGGGAGAAGGCTAGTCCAATCCAGTGTAAGTAAGCCTGAAGGCCTACATGGCCAGAACAGAATCTAAATAATATAGAAGCTTTATAGTGGGAAGATGGTATGGCCAATTTCTTGTGCCCCAAGAAGGCTTAAACATTCCAGAGTCGAGTCGAGTGCCATAATCTCTCCCATTGGGTTTTGTAATCATTTTGCACTGCCACTTTAGCTACTGCAAAACCCTCACCTGGGTGGAAATATAGCAAAGTTATAGCAGGGAGGGAATGAGCAGCCCTGGCCAGTGTATCAACCATCTCTACCTGTAATTCCAACATGGCTCAGAACCCACTGGAAGGAAACCAGAATACCTGAAGCAGAGAGGGTCTTCAGTAAAGAATGGATAGAAGTTGTTAAGGCCAGATATGTAGTGAGTGTGGGCGAGTTGATCAGGTGAAGAGAGGTCTGGGAGTCTAATTACACTGGTCAACAAAGATTTTTCATCAAGTAAAATTTGTGGTGGCTGGATAGCATTTTTTTCACGCTGATTCCAAAACTGCATTCAAATATTTTCTAGCACGTATAGTTTTTAAGATGAAGGCATATATATAACTACACAGATTTAACCATTTTAAATAGGCAAAATACTAATATTTCAACATTTGATTGTGTTTATTTTAGTGTTTTTTTAGTTTATTCATCTTATTGATTTCAATTATCTTAATTATACATCTTATGTATTTCAGGTATGAGCTTTTACATCTAGCAGCATTGTGATTCAGGCAACACCACCATGCTTTGTGTGTCAAAAGATCAGTCCAGTCCAAGAACTTGTGTCAAGTTGGTCTACATTTTTTTTGCATTTATAGTTTGCTCAGGTCAGTCAACATGCCTCGACAATGTAAGAATGACCCCTGAAAGCAGTTCTTTTGCATAATGGTAATATAATGCCATCCATCCCCATTGCCCATTCCATCCATCTAAGAGAGACATATGACAATATGGATATACTACTTAAGGCAATCAAATACGACAGTCATCAATGGAATGTTTGTGGAGATCTAAAAGTTATAGGAATGCTTATGGGTATGCAGTCAGGATTCACAAAATTTTGTTGTTTCCTTTGCCTGTGGGACAGTCACGCCAGCCACTATAGAACATTACACCAAAAGTGACTGGCCACTTGGGTATACATATGTCCCAGGGATAAGCAATGTCCAGTCTGTCCCTTTAGTGGATCCCCAAAAGATCTATCTGACACCTCTTCACATTAAACTTGGTTTAATGAAGAATTTTGTTAAAGCAATGGGTAAAGTCAATTCTGAAGGGTTCCAATACCTTTCAAGGAAATTTTCCAAGGTTACTGCAGCAAAATTGAAGGAAGGAATTTTTGTTGGGCCACAAATAAGGGAGGTTTTGAATGACACTGAATTTGAAAAAGTCCTAAGTCCACTGGAATTGAAGGCTTGGCTGGCATTCAAATGGATATGTGAAAACTTTCTTGGAAGCAACAAGTCACCTGCGTATAAGGATGGAGTCAAGAACCTCCTTGATGCCTTCAAAGAAATGGAGTGTCGAATGTCGTTAAAAATTCACTTCCTGCATTCCCACTTAGATTTCTTTCCTGAAAACCTTGGTGCAGTGAGTGACAAGCAAGGAGAGCGCTTCCATCAAGATATTCAGATGATGGTAAAGCGCTACCAAGGATATTGGAATGAAAGCATGATGGCGGACCATTGTTGGATGCTGTATCGTGACAATCCAGGCCAAATTTACAAAAGGAAATCACACTCACAGCGCTTTTAATAAAATAATGTATATATTCTTTATTTATAAGTACATTGAATAAAGTATATGATGTATTTGTTGTTTAGCATTCCTAAGTATGATCTATACATCCATAAATTTTCTTATAGCAATATCAAAAACTTAAAAATATCAAAACCAGTGTATCTATATAACTATACATGCTAGAAAAAACATAAAACCAGATTCGGAATCAGCGCAAAAAATGCATTAAGAAAAGTATGATCATGTTTGTGATGAGAAAAAAGTTTCATTTTGTTGGCCAGTGTTATTAGGACATTACAAGCATTACTTCTGGATACCAAAAAACACAATGCCTGTTAGATGGCAAACTCTGTTGCCTGTATACTATGATTAGGGGATAGTTTCCAGGAAAAACACCTTTTATGATTTGAAATGAAAACAGTTGATGAACAAGATGGTCCAGGCACATCTATCTTAGATTCATCAGTATAAATATACAAGTAATCTGGATACTCTTCCAAGTATGCTGTGAAACACTGCACAATCACTTTTTTGGGGACAGGAGGTTCATATAAAAATGAGAGAGACAGGTTGGTACCTGATGCAATCTCCAAGGTGGGAAAGAAGGGAATACTGGAACTGTAAAAAATGTAAAATGTAATTGATACTTATTAAGAAGTCCAGTAGCTCTAAAGAAAAAATGTGGCTTATTTGCCACAGTCCAGTCCACTGCAAGGATCAAAGGATAATCCACCTCGAATGACTGACATAAGGGGTGGGAAAAGGGGGAAGCCAGAATATTGAAGTACTTCCTCAGTGTAGAGATATCTCTATCATACTGAAGGGCATGGAGTCCAGTCTCACACTGCAGGGCAATAATAAGAGTTGATGGGCAGGCACCCAAAATAAGGCGCATGCCAGAATTATGCAATGTTTCAGTTTCTCCTTCAAAGTGAAAGAGGCTGAATCATAAACAACATCAGCATACTTTATTTTTCCTAAGATAAATGATCAGTAAAAAGTGAGAAGTGTAGATCGATCTGCACCCCATCGATGAGAGGCAACAGATTTTAACGAGTTTAGACATTTCATACAAGATGTTACCAAGTAGTTAATATGACAAGACCAAGTCAGTCTGGGGCTGTCAAGGACCACTCCCAAAAACTGGTAGGATGTGACCATAGCTACTGGGGTGTTACTAATTTGGATAATAGGATTCACTGAAACCTTTTGATGTGTAAAGAACATAATTTTCGATTTTTCTTGATTCAGGGAAAGACCCTAGGTTCTGCACCAAGATGAAAACTTCTCTTCCTTTTTGCAATATCTGTTGGGCTTCTAAAGGGGTGTCAGCTGCCACATAGAAAGCTGTATCATCAGCAAACTCCGATGATTGAACTGGATCAATACTTGGCATATCGGAGATATATGCTGTGAATAACAATGGACTAAGAACTGAACCCTGGGATACACCCTCTTCAAAGGGGAAAGGTGTTGAGTAGACATTAATTAGCACTTGAAATGTGCGGTTAGACAAGAAGTTGTCCAACCATCTTAGTAATCTACCATGAATCCCCAAATTGCCTAACTTATAAAGTAGGCCAGTATGGGAGATGGTATCAAAAGCTGAACTGAGGTAAAAAAAAATATAACGAACATTTTTTCCATCAGAGCACTTGGCGTATGAAAGTTTCCAACCTCAGAAGTTGATCTACCATGCTTCTCTTCTTACGGAAACCACACTGCGAATCTCAAAAAATGTGACACGTTTCAAAAATCCATAGCAACCGCTGATGGACCATCCTCTCTAGTACTTTACCCAAGCAAGATAATAAGCATATGGGATGATAAGATGGACTTGAAGGGTTTTTCTGTGGTTTGAGGATATGAATCATGATTGCCTGTTTCCATGATGAAGGATAGACCCCTGTGCTCAGGCTATCATTGAATGCTGATAATAGAAATGGCAAGTACTCCAATGGAAGATGACTAAGAAATATTTATGTATATTATCCAGTCCCATTGCACCACCTCTTGTGTTCACATTGCCTTAAGGAGAATTGTAATTCCTGCAATGTGAAGTCCAGGTTATAATCTTCATTATAATCAAGAAATAAGGAAGACTGCATGTCCTTGCAAAATTCCTCATCTTCAATAACTGCTACAGTCCCAAAAAATGAATGGAAGAAGGTTCCCAAAACTTCTGCTTTGTCACGTACATCATTTAGTATGGAACCATTCACAACAATAGGGTAAGTGAAGTGGAGGGTTCCAGCACAGGTGAAGCAAAAATTTTTTATTTTGACACCCGACCATCTCATATCTTGCTTATTTTTGGTGTATAAGGTAAGTTTGTGCAAGAAAGCCAGCTGTGAAAGTTTCAGCTTTCTACGACCATTACTTCACGAGTTATGAAGGTCAGAAAAATCAAGGTTAAGGTCAAAATAGCTCAAGGTCGGCATCTTTGGATGCACCTCTCACATTCACTAATTATCGTAACCATATGAAACTGTTTTTGGACTCATTCTGAGTTGTAGAATCCAAAAACGCAACAAAATCAGCAATAGGAGAACAAATAAAAATGTTCACCCCTTTTTCAAGGAACGAATTGACCTTTTGACCTTGAAGTTCACACATTTTGGGGAAACATTTCTTTACACAAAATGAAGTTCTATCATTATACTTTTAATATAAATAATAAAAATGTATCTTATTCACCAACTATACTGTCTTAAAGAATTTTTCAAATTTCTGGTAAAATCGCCATATGTACCGTATATGCATATATGTACTGTTATAATCTAGAGATATTCATTATTTAAACTACTTAAGCAAAAATAAATATTATTAGAAATGTGATACAAAATCACTTAGATATAAGCTAGGTACCATAGGTATAACTATGATATAGATCTCTATTTTATTGTGGTCTCCTCCACCCCTACAACCACACCTTTCTACCCTTAGAAATATTTACTTTTTTTTATAATTACTTTTATTAATAATACATTAATACAAACATATATATATATATATATATATATATATATATATATATATATATCCCCCGCAAGGGGGTTCTAAGCTCGTGCTCTTTGTGCTCGTTTGTACGTGCTTGTTCCTGGAGGTTTCACGTGCGCCCTCCCGGCCCTAGCACCCAAGGATGATGGGGCTCAACCCTGCAGTCCTTGGTTTTTCCACTTCGACTGTCCCCTCCACCCTTTCTTTTTCCTCTGTCTTTCCCCTCACTTTTTCTTTGTTTTTCCGCTGAGATATGCCCTTTAAATAGAGGCGAATCAGTTCTTCCTGAACTAAAAAAAAAAAAATATCTATATATATATATATATATATATATATATATATATATATATATATATATGAGTATCATATAAAATAGGAGTAAAAAAGGAGTATCATATTATGTAGACCTGTATTCTATAGATACATATTAAACTAGAGCTCTGTACACTTTCGACTCAAGAACAGGAAACTGTGGCAAACAGGTCTGCATGATTACCCTCAGCTGTTAGCATCTCATGATCATCAAAGGCATACTGAATTATTCTTGAACCTGCTGTCAATGATGGAGCAGTCATTGTCTGGATAATATCAGATGATAACATCCAACATGAGTCAGGACGAGAAGGGAAACTATGTTTAGAACGTCTTCCATGTGGAGACATAAAATTGACCTTATAATCACTAAATTCTTCTGATACTTCAACCACTAATCCAAACCAAATTTTATTATCATAGTTACAAGCTACATATACCCCAACTTGTATATCTTCAGTTGAAATGTACTTTTGCTCATGTAAATTATCTTTAAACGATGGATGCACAACTGTCATAATTTTTGTAGGACCTGAGGAAATCTCACCAACCTCCAACTGGGTATGACTAATAGGCACAAATCTATGAAATCTACGAGTACCTGGGATGGTTACAGAATTTTTATATCTATTTTCCAGGAATTCAGTTGTCTGACATTTTGTTTCGATAAGAATACAAATTTTGTGCTGGTATCTTTCTCATCCAGAAATTTCATCATGTCAAGTGGTGTCAGAATTTGGTCTTTAAATGTACGTTGAAGACTGGCACGAGCCATCATTCTTTTTGCTGTGCCTCCGACTCCATCACAAGCACTTTTGCCATGTGAAGTTGCAAAAAAGTGCCATTCAGCATCCAGTCCAAAGTCCTCTTTGTGGTGACACAAATTGGTGAAGTTATATTTATTCTTATACTACCCTCCGCAACCATCAGTAAAGTAATGAATCTTCCGCAGGCCTGAGCTCTCTTCTTTTATCATGGGGATCAGTTGCTTTAAGAACGCAAAGACAAGGTTTGTACTATGTTTCATGTCATCAGAAATGAAACTAACTTTTAACTTTAATTTCAACATCATTTTCATTTACTTTATAGTAGAACACAAATGGATGAACTGTTGCCTGACTATTTTCCCAATGGTAACCTTGTGCAGCATCTTGTACAATAAATAAGTAGTTTTCAGAGAAGTCTCCTAGGAGAATACCTTCAGTGACCATCAGATTAGCTTTGTTTTTTTAGGAAACTTGCTTGTGCATCAGCCACATAAGTGTGTCTTGTTAGTGCACAAATTCTAGTTGCCAAAGACTTAATGAAGTTTTCAAGGGATTCACTGATGTTAATAAGGGTTGTCCAATGCGTGGAAGTCCACTGCTTGTATGTAATTATGGTGCCAACTGCATCCTGAACAGATTCCAATCCTTCAAGGAATGCAATAACACCTTCTCCTGGACACAATGCACATTTTTGTAGCATACACTCTTCCTTTTCACTGTCACAAACTGCATAGAGAATGAGGTCTTTATATGATAGTTGTTTTTCCCCCAAAGCTGATAGCTGAAGTTTGGGATTTTGGTGGTAGGTACAGACACACACTGTGTGTTCCTCCAGCTCCTGCCAAGACACACCACTTGGGTCTCAATGCAGCAAATGATGAGAAACCTATTTTTGGATTAGTGTCATTTGCCTTGAAAACAGCGAAAATCTCACGTAAATTACCAAGCACCAATCAGCACAAACTTTTCTACCCATCTTGTTTATCTGTAAGAAAGGCATAAAATAAGTAATTAATTTATGTTCACAAAATATATTATTTAACAGTACAGTACATATATGCATATACATATGGTGATTTTGCCAGAAATTTGAAAAATAGCCAATTTGAAAAATTCTTTAAGACAGTATAGATGGTGAATAAGATACATTTTTATTGTTTATATTAAAAGTGCAATGGTGGAACTTCATTTTGTGTAAAGAAATGTTTCCCCAAAATGTGTGAACTTCAAGGTCAAAGGGTCAATTCGTTCCTTAAAAAAGGGTGAACATTTTTATTTGTTCTCCTATTGCTGTTTTTGTTGCATTTTTGGATTCTACAGCTCATTCTGAGTCCAAAAACATATAGTTTCATATGGTTATGATAATTAGTGAATGTGTGAGGTGCATCCAAAGATGCCGACCTTGAGCTATTTTGACCTTAACCTTGATTTTTCTGACCTTCATAACTCGTAAAGTAATGGTCGTAGAAAGCTGAAACTTTCACAGCTGGCTTTTGTGCACAAACTTACCTTATACACCAAAAATAAGCAAGATCTGAGATGGTTGGGTGTTAAGCACTGATTCACCTGTGCTGGAACCCCTCAAGTGTGAATCTGTACCTTTAATGATTTTCCCAATTTGAGTCCAAACCTCACTGGAAGGTATAGTGAAACTGAAGTTTGAACAAAACTGACTCCATGAAATTCGCTTTGCCTGACAAATAGTGCAATGAGCTATAGCAGTTGCCTTATTTAGGAGGATCTTATTATACAGAGTTGGGTGATGAGAATAAAAATGCGAAGCCCAACAGCGGGTGGCCACTGCCACACTGCAATCCTCTGTCCACCAGCATTTGTGATATTTAGGAACAAAATTTACCATTGTCTTCTTCAGTGTGGAGGTACTTGTTTCTACTAATAAGGCTGTAAAGTACTGTATTTTCTCATCTAAGGATCCTCCTACAGCAGGGGTATCCAGAAGTGCTCGACCAAATTCTCCAATCTATATCACGTAGTTTCCAAGTTGGACATCATTTATGAGGAGTGGATACCAATGAAATTTGCAGAGTAATGAGAACAGGAAAGTAGTCACTACCCAGACTTCCACCAATGGCCACAGTACAGTTAGGAGCAAACCTACCTCTATATAATGAGAGATCCAACATTGAATAACTTCAATTATTAATGTTAAATCTTGTTGGGAGATCTACTGGAGTCAATAACACAAAATCTGAAGAAAGAATGAAATTAAATAAATTTAAGGCAGTTGGTGTTGAAGAACCTGACATACCTGTATCCCAAGCCCTGTGTCTACCATTAAAATCATCACAAATAAAAGCTTGTTGACCGAGTTGACCAGCATAGTGTTCAATTTCTATAGTGGTTAATGAAAGGTGTGGATTGTAAACTGAGTATATCTAAAGTACCATTATTTACTTTTAAAGATAAAGCAAGGACCTCAAGAACTTCTGCTGGAAAGGGACAGAGGTAATGGTTGAAAGCACAAATCTGAACGAATCAGAAATAGCAAATCCCCACCCCCTCGACCAACCCTATCTGATCTGAGTATAATTAATAAAAGTAGGCTGGAGTCTAGAGGTTAACCAGGTCTCACAAACTGCCATTAAATAAAGTTTTTTTTAGTGTAAATAAAAAGTTTAAATTCTGACAAGTTAGACTGGAGACTGCAGGTATTCCACTGAGCAAACAAGAGGTTAGAAACCTTTGGATATAAAATGTTAAGTAGATTTGCGAATTTGGACATGACATTTCTATTTGGGTGTAGGCTTAGGTTTCAGTTTATCAAGGAATTTTGTCAGCTAGTCAGTTTTGAGGTTAGTGTGAAAAGCGTCATTAAATAAACAAAATTAGATAAAGTACTCAAAGTCTTCTTGGAGAGACTATTACTACTATGAAGGGTGAAACTGAATAAACTTAAACATAGAACTTTAATGATGTCTGATGATAGAGCCATAGGTCCAAAAGGGGTAGAGGGTTCAGGGACCGCAGCCTCACCATCCACCCCCACCCCAGGTGGCCCCTGGGACATTGCCATAGTTGAGCCAGGTCTTCCCTTCACAACCCCACTCCAAGAATTCTGAAAAGGGGGAGAGGGATCGACCACATCCAAGCCTTGAGTCTCCTCTCTTGACAATAGGTTTTGGTAGAACAGGAAAGTCATTACTTTTAAATGTTCTTTCCGAGACTACAGTAGAGTCCTGATTTTGAAGTACAGATCTAGCTTCACTATAAGAGATTAGATATAAGTTTGAGCCCCTGTATTTCCTGTACTATTCTAAAGTAGGAGCAGCCACTGAAGCTAGCTATATGGGGACCTGAACAATTAGCATAAATTTTAGTAGTCTTTGGACAAGAGGAGACATGACTTCCAGAGCAATAAACACATCTTACTGTTTTTGACCTATAGGACTTAGCCATATGACCAAATACCTGGCACTTAAAATATTGAATTGGATATGGAATAAACTGACAAACTCTATGATATACAGATACTCCCCGAGTTACGACCACCCGACTTACGATGATGACTGTCGTATTAAATAAATTAAATAAAATAATAGACGAAAAATTTGAATTCCAATCAGTTTATTTACTATTATTTGTATAATTTATGAGTTTTATTATTTTACTTTGATTGAAGTACGTATATATTAACACACATCACTACCATTATAGTTATTTTCAACTTACGACCATTTCAACTTACAACAGGTTTGTCAGAACGTAACCCCATCGTAAGTCAGGGAGTACCTGTATAAGCTATATAGAGCTTTACTAGAAGAACTTGTGCATTGAAAGAGACTAACCTGTTGAATTGGAACATATGTTGAACCTGTTCTTTTTGTAAGTCTACTGACATTTGCTACTGGATAATCATTACGAATTAACTCATCCTTAATAGCTAGTAGATCTTCCTCCAAATCTATAGGTCCTATAACACCATGCACAATATGAGTGTCATTAACTAAAGAGCAATCCACCTCCCATGGGCCCAACTTCCAGGGAGTTCCCAAAAAAACTGGGAGGGAAGGGCAGAGATAGTTTTTATTTGTACCATGCCAGAGCATCTCTGGAAGACTGGTGCCTACATACCCAACCCATGGAAAGGCGAATCCCTTAGTGCTATGCTAAAGGCCAAAGGTCTTAATGCTAAAGATATATCTTGTTTCTTGGGAGTAATTCTATATAAAAAGGATGCCCTCACTGGGTCCGAGACCTCTGAATCTATATGGGCCATAGGCCCAGTAGGAGCAGCCTGGCTAGGCCCAACATTGCCCAGTCCCTAGAGACCAGATTGGGTAGAAACATCTCCAACCACACCAGCATCACAAGGCCCATCCACCTCTCCACTCCTAACCTTTGGTGGGGGCGAATGTAAAGGAGAAAGAGCCCGAATAACCGATGGAGCAAGAGAGACATCCTCCTCTGAATCAGATTCATGCAACCTTTTACTTCGCAACCTCTCGAGATCCGAACTGATAGCCATATCGGAACTAGGCAAAAGCCGACCCGAGCCGAGGACCCCTAACACGATGGACCTATCCTATTCAGAGACTAAAAGGTTACAATTAGAAAGTGATAAAATTTAAATCGTAATTAACAATCGATATAAGTTTTAGGTATGAATCTCAGTATATGGGCCCAGGCCTAATTGGCCAAGCCTTAGACAGGCAAAGGGTGGCCCGTTGATGTAATACTTAAACTCTTCACTTAATGTAAGAAAAGTGGACTATTAAGTTTGGTGGTTACACAATCAGGATGTAAACTGTATAACCAAGCCTTAAACTAACTGGTTTCAGTAATCTAATTTAAACTCTAAACCTTTTTCTTTATACTGTAATCGTAAACAACTGTCATGTGACTGTGACGTAAATTAGGACTGTTTGTTGGTTGCTTGCTTGACTTGCTTCGAGAGAGAAAAAACATCAAAACCATAGCTGTATATAAAAAAAAAACTCGTTACTGAGACGTAGGGTACGGTTTCCAACTTGAGTTAAATATAGCAGCAAATCAAATCCTCCCGATACTCTAACTGAACGATGTAAATAGGCAATTTAGGAAGAATTATAGTTTTTATATATATATATGAATAGAAACGACGTAAATAAGGAGCGTCTCTGCACACGGGGAAGAGAAATAACGAATAAATGAAAAATGAGGCGAACCGCCCGGGAATCGAACCCAGGGCCTTCCAATTGCCGGTTGGATGCGCTACCATTACACTACGGACCTCGATCAATCATAAATCGAAATTCTCCTACATAGGGCAGAAACCAATGCCCTGAGAGGGCACCCTCGCAAATCGTGAATATGTGCATTTAACTGCAATGACCACGCAGTATATAAATGAATAGAAACGACGTAAATAAGGAGCGTCTCTGCACACGGGGAAGAGAAATAACGAATAAATGAAAAATGAGGCGAACCGCCCGGGAATTGAACCCAGGGCCTTCCAATTGCCGGTTGGATGCGCTACCATTACACTACGGACCTCGATCAATCATAAATCGAAATTCTCCTACATAGGGCAGAAACCAATGCCCTGAGAGGGCACCCTCGCAAATCGTGAATATGTGCATTTAAATGCATAATATATATATATATATTATATATATTATATATATTATATATATATATAATTAACCTTATGTTGTTTCGTGTGTTGGTCTCTCTTCACACGGAGGTCAAGCTGGTGGCCCCGCCTCTAGGTCTGGCCTGGTGGAGGAGCGAGTTACTTTCTTGCGCTCTCCACCGTACATAGCCAGGCACGCCCGGCTCATCTGGTACTGTCCTGAGCCAGGCATCCAGTCTTTTCTTGAAGACTTCAACTTTGACCCCCGTTACGTTTCTGAGGTCCTTAGGAAGCTGGTTGAAAAGTCTTGGCCCCCTGACAACCAAGCTATTTTCCTTCAGGGTTGAGGAGGTCCCTTGTCGTGCTTTTAATTTGGGAACACTACACATTCTGCCTTTCCTATTTTCCAGTGTTGTTTGAATGGTAATTGGGTTTAGTTTTAGGTTTGGTACCAGTTTTTCGATCATTTTCCATATGTAGATTATGATGTACCTCTCTCTTCTTCTTTCCAGTGAGTACAGATTTAGTTTACGTAGTCTTTCCCAGTAGTTGAGTTCTTTGCAGCCATCAATCTTGGCTGTGAAATGCCTTTGCGTTTCTTCTAGTTTATTAGTTTCTTCCTTTTTATATGGGGACGTCAAAACTGAGCAGTATTCAAGTTTTGGTATAATCAGTGTTTTTAGCAGGGGAATCATTACTGTCCTGTCCCTTCTCTTGAACGTTCTTAGAACCTGTCCGGCGACTCTTTTTGCTTTATTTATCGCTATCTGATTTTGTGTTTCGAATTTCGCATCATCTGTCATTATTATCCCGAGATCAATCGCTTTCATGCTTCTCTGAATTTCCTGTCTATCTGGAGCATAATATGCAGTCTGTTTAAGTTCTTCTTTTCTACCATATCTCAAGAGCTGAAATTTCTCGGCGTTGAATGACATGTTGTTGTCTTCTGACCATTTGTATATTTTGTTCGTGTCCCTCTGCAAGGCCTCCACGTCATGTACATCGCTGATTTTTCTGCTGATCTTTGTATCGTCTGCAAAGGATGTTACTATACTATTGCTGTTTACTCCGCTGTCTATGTCTGTTAGCATGATAATGAACAGGAGTGGGGCCAGTACTGTCCCTTGTGGTACTGAGCTGCGTACTTCCGATTCTGATGATGATATACCTTGAATTTTGACGACCTGCAGACGATCACTAAGGAAGTTGTAGATCCATTTTCCCACTTTGCCTGTTATTCCCATGTCTTTAATTTTATGTCCTATTATACCATGGTCACATTTATCGAAAGCTTTAGCAAAATCTGTGTATATAACATCGTAGTTGTCATTGCCTTCCAATGCATCTAGGATATTGTTGTAGTGCTCTATTAGTTGTGATAGGCATGATCTACCTGATCGGAATCCATGCTGATTTTCGTTGAATCTTTCCCGTGTCTCCAGGAAATCATAAATTTTCTCTCTAACTATTCTTTCAAATACTTTGGTGAGGTGGGACGTCAATGACACTGGTCTATAGTTCTTTGCTTGAGATCTGTCCCCTCCTTTATATATAGGGACAATGTTTGCTCTTTTCAAGATGCTCGGTATTTCCCCAGTGTCTAGGGATCTTCTCCATATCCAGTATAAAGGTGTAGCTATTTCATTTTTACAGTTTTTAATCAATAATGCGTTCCAATTGTCCGGACCTGCAGCTGAATGTAGTTTCATTTTTCTATAGCTCTCGCTACATCTTCTGGTGTAAACTCAAAGTCTGTTATATACTCTCCTTGCAATTCCTCTTCAAAGAATGCATTTATGTCAGGTATCGCTTTGTCACTTTTTGGGGTACTGAAAACTGATTCATATTGAGCTCTCAATGTATCAGATATTTCTTTTGGATCGTCGGTTAGTTCATTATTTCCCGTCCTTAAGGGCCCAATAGCGGCGCGCGTTTTTGTTTTCCTTTTTGCATAGCTATAGAAGTATTTTGGATTTTCCTTTATTGCTTCTACCGCCTTTTCCTCTTCCCTCTCTGTATGGTCCTTAATCAGGGCTTGTATTTCCCTATCGATACCCTCCAGTTTTTCTTTTATTATTTTCCTGCCATTATCTCCGCAGTTTCCTAACTTCGCCTCCACTCTCTTTCTTTTGCGGAATAGTCTTCTCTTTTGCCTTTCTAGCCAGCTCCTCTTTCCTTTTGGCTGTGATTTCGGAGCATATTTTTCTAAAATTCTCAGCGTTTTTTCCTCCAAAGTTGTTAGCATTTCTTCCGTTGTTTTATTCTCGAAAATTGTTCTCCATTCTATTTGGGCCATGTGCGATCTGATTGCTTCCCAATTTATAGTCTTCGAGTTTAAGTTAAAGGCCCCGAATTTACTTCTTTCCACAATATGTGTATTGTCTTCTAATGCTGCCATCATATTTGTTGATATCTCGATTAAGTTGTGGTCTGAGATAATGGTTGGGGTTATTTTTATATCAGCAATCAAGTTCGTGTTATTCGTGAATACCAGATCCAGGCAGTTATTTTTTCTGGTATTTTCTGTTATCTCCTGTGTCAGCATAAACTCGTTTGTGAGAGCCATCAACATTTTTGCTTGTTCCTGATCTTCTCTTGTGCCCCCCTTGTCCTGGTGAATATATATATTCCTATTCACCTTTTTGTATTTTATAAATGGGAAGTTAAAGTCTCCGCAGATCATTATATTGGGGGATGGAGGGTTTATGGCCTTTATTAGCTTTCTAATGTCATCAATGGCCTCCGAGAATTTTTCGGTTGGGGTGCTTGGAGGTCTATAGATGACTATTACTATCAAGTTTAGTTTTTCTATTTTCACTGCTAGGAGTTCCACATAGCTGTTTGATTTACTTATTATCGTCTCTGTCATATGACCTTCCTGTACATATATAGCACAGCCACCTTTCCGTCTCGTCGTTCTATCCGCTCTTAGTAAGTTGAAGCCCTCTATATTTATCTCTTTCTTATCAATACAATGTTCGCAGTTTTCACAATTTCCTTGGCAATCTTTAAGATGAGTTTCTGTGAGGCATGCGATGTCCGCCCTTGTTTCATAAATCCTTTCAGGTACGAAACCTTATTGAGTGATTGGTTTGGTCTTATTCCTTGAATATTAGCCAGGACAATTTTTATGTTCTCTGTTTTTCGTTGCCCCTTGTGCATTTCAAGTTCGTTTTCCTTCGATATCGCTTGATTCGTTGCTCTATGATCCTCCGAAAGAGATCCGTTTCCTCCTACTTGTATTGGTAGCTTCTTGCCCGGTAGCGATTTGGCTCGGGGGTTTCCAGCTGTGTCAACTGCATGTGGATGACATTTAGCATTCGTAAGGTGTCTGAGATGTTGAAAAAATTTTCTTGTTCGCTTATTGTGTTCCTATTGTTGTTCCTATTGTTATTTTTATTCCTATTGTCATTTAAACTTTTTCCTTTGTTCGTTGAGTCCGTCGGGAGATGTTGATAGTAGCATTTATTCCCGAATTTGCAGGTTCCGTATTTTGCGTAAGTTCTGCAAATGTCCGGGTGGTAGAATTTACATCCGTCTCCAAATTTACAACGACCATTATTATAGAAGAAATTGCATATTGGGGGATGTTCATATATACATTGTCCTCTTTTAAATCTGCAATTTCTTTTATATAATACCTGCATATAATTCCTTCCCCATATTTACTCTTGGCTTTTGTTTTTTGCTCCTTATTGGGGGACAGTTTTACTTCGTTTACTTGACTGCCCTCTTGTCTTGTCCTATTTGTGCTATTTGTGCTAGTTGTGTTTGTGTCCTTCGTTGCCCTTATGCTGTGTGTTGTCTTTACACTCTTTGTCGCCTGTGTGTTTTCGGCCTCATTTTGTGACGGTATTTGAATTCTTTCTATTTCGCCTTTCTCCGTTTCTTCCGTTTTCCACTGTTCTTTGTTTCCACTTTCCTCTTTCATTCTCTTCTCGTAGTCTCTTTCTGCTTTAAATACCGTAAAAGAGTTTAATTCGGTCAAGCAGTTCTCGCAGAAAAATTTTATTCCATTAAACTGCTTTGCGTTCGTTATAAGGGAGATTTTTTCATCTCCCCATTCTAGGCATTTAAAATCAAAAAGTAGCTGACAAAAATCGCACCTGATCGCCTCTGTCTCAGCTGTTGCAGTTTTACAGATCCACAGAGTTGCATGTATGCATTAATTTCCATGTTGGTGAAGTGACTCAAAAAGGGGGTATTATAGGAGGTATTGGGTGGGGGATGACTCAAGCTGTGTGAGGGAAAGAATTTTCCGTTACTCCAGGGTAGGGGATGTGGCACGCTGTATACTTCTCACTGATTGGTCCTCTCGACCGTGGCTGCGGGGGATAATGGGGGGATATTTGCGGGCACTTCAAAAAACAAAACTTTCCTCACAAAGAGACTCGGAAAAATAACAAAAACAAATGCTATATATATATATATTAGGGTGGATCGATTTTACATTTTTTTCGATTTCCATATTCTAATAGAGACAAAAACTTGCGCATGCATGAGAAACTAGCCTCTGCAAAATCTTAGCTTAATAGGTAATCATCTTCTGCCCCCGGCAGAGCGATGAAAATCATATTTTAGTAGTCAAAAACATATTTTTCTTATAATTTTTAAAATATTTCAATATGCATCAAAATTATTCCTAATAACTATAAAGTCGATGAAAAAGATCTCATATGATCGTTTTTCCAAGCGCGTTGTCCTACGTTAATATCTTTTGCCCCCGGCAACAACGTCAAATGTTGAAAAAATAGGTAATTTATATACATATTTTCAGATCGGCTCTTTGTCTTAAATAATGCATTTATATATTTCCCATAGCATTTATATCGTTGCTTAGGCATGAAATAACACACACACATGCCTATTACACGGTAATGAATTATCACTGCGACACCTCATTCAAGACTTGGACGGCAAAACAACTGGGCCACTGGGCTTTACTGGACCAGTTGGAAAACAACTGAACGACTGCGAAAAACTTCCAATTACAGAATTCGATGCCATTCCATCTCCCGACATTGACATAGATGATGCCGAGTTGAGCACTGACCAAAAATATTTGTTAGGCATCTACAGAGCAGTGTCGAGCGGTAGCTGCTCTTCAGCTTTCGCGGCTCGAAATCCAGGTAAGATGGCGCATTCCAGGTGGCTGACAACAGCAAATAGATTTCTGCGCCTCTATGTTTCAACCAGTGAACCCTCCAGCACCTTCAACGAAATTGTGCGATTCATTATGACAGTTTACGTACCAATTTAGTTTAAGATAAAGAAAAACTCCAGTTTCACTGAGGGCGCAAAACATTTTTTCGAAATGATGCGTCTCTCTCAGACCATGCCTCAAAGATCTAAGACAATCGCCAACAAAGTCCTCCGTAGAAATTCTTTCTTTGCTCACCCAGAAAATATTTTGATCTCCATGCTCCATGCCGATGAGCAACACATAAGAGAATTGGGATGGAGAAGAATATTAAAAGCACGATCAAAACAATCACCAGCGGGGGAAATTCGAGCCTTCGCCATGCCTGAGCTGCTCTACGATAGTCAAAACTATTACGAAATAATCAACTGGCAAACGGCTGAGGTGACCGAACCCCCGTTACAAAAACAATACCTGATACCCGAATAAAAGAGTTTGTTAAGACGGGAGACCAGCCTGATGGACTGATCCCACTATTCCCTTGTCATACTCAAGCGGTCGAGAGACTCATCAAATTAGTAACCGAAGCCTCTGCCAGTGTAAGTGGAATAGAAGAGAGGGACGGATTCATCCGCTCCCGTCTTCACTCCCGAACAAAAATTCCACGATTTGATTCTAAGAAAGATTACCGTATGTAAATCGACATGCAGCCAAAGGAAGGGTGGTTGGGGCTGGATAGGGTGGAACTCGACGTACAGCCACCTCCTCGTGGTGAGTTCTGGGTTGCTAATTTTATAAAATTAGCAAGCGAGGGGCTGTACTTAGTACTTATCGTACTTATAACATTGCATTAACGTAATTATAATCCACATTTAGACTTTTCTTGGGGACAGAAGATATTACTCTAGAGTCATAAAATTTTGTGTGTGTTATTTCTTGCCTAAGCAACGATATAAATGCTATGGGAAATATATAAATGCATTATTTAAGACAAAGAGCCGATCTGTAAATATGTATATAAATTACCTATTTTTTCAACATTTGACATTGTTGCCGGGGGAAAAAGATATTAACGTAGGACAACGCGCTTGGAAAAACGATCATATGAGGTCTTTTTCATCGACTTTATAGTTATTAGGAATAATTTTGATGCATATTGAAATATTTTAAAAATTATAAGAAAAATACGTTTTTGACTACTAAAATATGATTTTCATCGCTCTGCCGGGGGCAGAAGATGATTACCTATTAAGCTAAGATTTTGCAGAGGCTATTTTCTCATGCATGCGCAAGTTTTTGTCTCTATTAGAATATGGAAATCGAAAAAAATGTAAAATCGATCCACCCTAAATATAATATATATATATATATATGCCTTGGAATCGTTTTTCTTTGTGGGTGTGCATCATTCATTCATTTCACGTGTTTAATTGTGAAATTCATCCCATATATATATATATAATATGAATAGAAACGACATAAGTGTTAAGGAACGTTCTGCACACGAGGAGGAGAGATAACGAATAATGAAAAATGAGGCGAATCGCCCAGGAATCGAACCCAGGGCCTTCCAATTGCCGGTCGGACGCTCTACCATTATGCTACGGACCTCACTCAATTACAAATCGAAATTCTCCCACATTCCTGGGCGGTTCGCCTCATTTTTCATTATTCGTTATCTCTCCTCCTCGTGTGCAGAAACGTTCCTTAACACTTATGTCGTTTCTATTCATTTTATATACTGCGCGGTCATTGCAGTTATATGCGCATATTCACGATTGCGAGGGTGCCCTCTCAGGGCATTGGTTTCTGCCCTATGTGGGAGAATTTCGATTTGTAATTGAGTGAGGTCCGTAGCATAATGGTAGAGCGTCCGACCGGCAATTGGAAGGCCCTGGGTTCGATTCCTGGGCGGTTCGCCTCATTTTTCATTATTCGTTATCTCTCCTCCTCGTGTGCAGAGAAACGTTCCTTAACACTTATGTCGTTTCTATCATTTATATACTGCGCGGTCATGCAGTTATATGCGCATATTCACGATTTGCGAGGGTGCCCTCTCAGGGCATTGGTTTCTGCCCTATGTGGGAGAATTTCGATTTGTAATTGAGTGAGGTCCGTAGCATAATGGTAGAGCGTCCGACCGGCAATTGGAAGGCCCTGGGTTCGATTCCTGGGCGGTTCGCCTCATTTTTCATTATTCGTTATCTCTCCTCCTCGTGTGCAGAAGAAACGTTCCTTAACACTTATGTCGTTTCTATTCATTTATATACTGCGCGGTCATTGCAGTTATATGCGCATATTCACGATTTGCGAGGGTGCCCTCTCAGGGCATTGGTTTCTGCCCTATGTGGGAGAATTTCGATTTGTAATTGAGTGAGGTCCGTAGCATAATGGTAGAGCGTCCGACCGGCAATTGGAAGGCCCTGGGTTCGATTCCTGGGCGGTTCGCCTCATTTTTCATTATTCGTTATCTCTCCTCCTCGTGTGCAGAAACGTTCCTTAACACTTATGTCGTTTCTATTCATTTATATACTGCGCGGTCATTGCAGTTATATGCGCATATTCACGATTTGCGAGGGTGCCCTCTCAGGGCATTGGTTTCTGCCCTATGTGGGAGAATTTCGATTTGTAATTGAGTGAGGTCCGTAGCATAATGGTAGAGCGTCCGACCGGCAATTGGAAGGCCCTGGGTTCGATTCCTGGGCGGTTCGCCTCATTTTTCATTATTCGTTATCTCTCCTCCTCGTGTGCAGAAACGTTCCTTAACACTTATGTCGTTTCTATTCATTTATATACTGCGCGGTCATTGCAGTTATATGCATATATATATATATATATATATTTTTTTTTTTTTTTTTTTTTTTACAGTCAAAGTGTGTAACCAGCCATTTCGCGTAATGGCTGAAACTTTTAGTCATTTCGTGAAATGGCTGTTTCACTTGGTCATTTCGCGAAATTACTAAAATCTTCAGCCATTACGCGAAATGGCTGAAATTCTACTTTCGTCATTTCGTAAAATGGCTAAAACGACTTTTGTCATGAATTCATAGAAATTACAAACATCACAATAAAATTGGAAACCTTTATTTAATGAACTAAATCTGCTTAAACATGTATACATCCACAGGTCTTTTCAAATAAGTGAGAAACATCTTCAAATACACATTTGAACACATTTGAATTTGAATTTTCAATATAGAGGTTTTGAAATACTAACCGGGCCTTCAATGTGATTCTGATGTCCGCCATTGAAGGCCCGGTTAGGTCAACTGTTTGCCCTTGGCAATTGGTTAGATTAAGTCGTGTTATTTTCGTTAAAACTAACGAAAATAACACAACTTACAAGATCATTTGCCCGGTTACGTCAACTGTATGCCCTTGACAATTGGTTAGATTAAGTTGTGTTATTTTCGTTAGTTTTTTAACGAAAACAACACGACTTAACCCAACTAATTGTCAAGAGCATACAGTTGACCTAACCGGGCATACAGTTGACCTAACCGGACAAATGATCTTGTACGAAATGACCAAGGTGGAATTTCAGCCATTTCGCGTAATGGCTGAAGATTTTAGTCATTTCGCGAAATGACTAAAAGTTTCAGCCATTACGCGAAATGGCTGGTTACGCACTTTGACTGTAAGTCTAAATATATATATATATATTGGCTAGAAGAGTGGTTGCGAGGTAGGAAACAGAGGGTGGTTGTTGATGGAGCGGAGTCGTGTTGGGCTAATGTAGCGAGTGGCGTTCCTCAGGGTTCTGTATTGGGCCCCTTGTTTTTTATATATACAGTATATATTAACGATTTAGATGTCAGCCTAGTCAGTACAGTTTCAAAGTTTGCGGATGACACGAAGCTGGGTGGTAGGGCGATTGATGACGAAGATAGCGGTAAAATCCAGGAAGATCTGAATAAAATCGTTGATTGGTCAGTCACATGGCAAATGAGATTTAACGTTGATAAGTGCAAAATTTTGCATATAGGTTCGCGTAACGGTAATTTTGCGTATAGTATGTCAGGGAAAGATTTAACAAGCGTAAAGCAGGCGAACAAAGTGTAGGTTTTATAGCTCGGAATTTTGAGTACAAATCGCGCGATATTATAGTTCCTCTTTATAAATCATTAGTTAGACCCCATTTGGAGTACGCAGTCCAATTTTGGAATCCGCATATGCGCAAAGATATAGACAAAATCGAAAGAGTTCAAAGACGAGCAACTAAGATGATTCCGTCGCTTAGGTCAAAGTCGTACGAGGATAGGCTTAAGGAGTTAAAATTGACAACACTCGAGACTAGGAGGCTAAGGGGTGATCTAATCCAGGTTTTCAAAATTATGAATGGGTTCGATAACGTAGATAAAGATAGCTTTTTCGAAATATCTCAATATAATAGGATTAGAAATAACGGGTGTAAGTTGACAACAGTGGTGGGCACAGCTAACCGAAAAGTTAGCTTCGATAACCGCTGAACCGCTAACTCAAAACTTAACTTCGATAACGCTAAACCGATAAGCCGCTAAAAAAATTAGCGGAAGCTAACGATAACCGCTAACCGCTAACTTTTATTATATGAATTTAGCTTCGGTTTGGTTTTTTGGCTCTAAAACCCTTAAAGAGAGCTGAAATTTTAATATGTTGCAACTTAGACATAGAGCTTTCCAAAAAGGTATAGCATGCCAAGATCAGATGATGATCAAGGTGTACATAAATAATTAAATGAACAAATGAAATCAAACATTAGTTTACATTCAACATACAGTTTATTTACAGTACAAAAAGTATTAAACGAATCAAAAATATTAAGAAATAAAAATACACATAAAAAATAACTTTAATAATCTAATAATGCATTCACTCTGGCTTGGCCTCCTGCTCCTTCTCCATCGCCTCGACGTGATGCTGGTTGCCCTTCATGAACATCAGCCTCTCAAAGTTGCCATCTGACAGGGTGGCTCTCTTGGCGCGCAAGATGTCCTTGCCTATGGAGAACAGGCGCTCAACTGCAGCACTGGATGGGATGACTGTGTTGGACTTGATGAACAGGTCGATCAATACTTGCTCACCCAAGAAGGCGACGTCAGTCAGGACCTCCTTCGAGCCGGCCTCCAGCCAGGTCTTCACCAAGATCTGTGCCTTCGACTTCAGTGACCTGTGGCTCCTGCTCACCTGGAGCTGAGTGATGCTGCTGAAGAAGTCATCTTCCTCATCCTCATTGCTGGTGGTGCAGCTGGTGCTGCTGCCCTCCTCAATGGTCTCCCTCAGGGCTGTCTCCACGCCGGTCTCCATGGCCTTCTTTACCCAGCTGAGCTGGCTGTGATTATGCTTCTCCAGCCAGAACAGGCGAAACCTGGGCTGGAAGGCAGCGGCCAGCTGGCACTCCTGGTCTTGTAGGAGGGGCCCAAACCTTTTGGTGATGCCTGCCAGTATCGCGTCTACCAGAGGACTGCAGTACAGGAGGCCTTTGGACTTGGCGTCCTTCAACCTCATGACGGCAGCCGCTACAGTTGGCAGAAGGCTCCCGAGATAGGCCTGGTCCTCCCCCTGGATCTTATCCAAGGCCTTGGCAACAATGGACATCACCTGGGCGTACTCCTTCAGGAAGCCGACCTCAGAATCAGTGAAGGTCTGCAGCTTCAGCTGCGTCATCACCCTGTGGACAGCTCCCCTCTTCTTCTCCAGCAGGTTGTTGAGGACAACAACAGAGTCATAGGTGGAGTTCCATCTGGTACTGTTGGAGACCACCAGCCTCCTCTTCAACTCGTCCAGAATGCTGTCTGCCGACACCGTGCTGCGGCTCTGCTGGTTCCACAGCGCCTGTGCCTTGGACATGGTATTCCTGTAGGCCGACTTGATCGGAGCGCTGTCAAGCGCCTTGTCGGCATCCATGCTGGCTACCAAGTTCAAGGTGTGGGCTGCGCACCTCATGTGCAGTGGCAGGTTGTGGCCCAGGCCGCTGGACTCTTCAAGGGCGGCCTCAACAGAGATGTACTCCACCTCGTCCACAGCCCCATCCCCGGGATCCACGTCCATGTCCACATCCTCGACGCCCCCCCACGTCCGGATCGGCAGCAGGCTCAGGAATGTCTGGCAAGAGTTCAGCTTCTGTGCCAAACTGTACAAACGCCTTGACGAAGTTGCTGCCGTTGTCCGTCGTGGTCCTGGTCACCTTGTCCTGCAGGTGGAACTTGTAATGGGTGTCCACCATGGCCTCGGCGAGAACATCAAAAGTGTGACACCCTCTGAGCCGAGAGCAGGCCAGGACGGCATACTGTCTCGTGCGGGTCTTGGGGTCCAGCCAGTGTGCCGTCATCCCCAGGTACGACCTGTTGTGGGCCGACCAGCAGTCCGCGGTGGTCGCCACCAAGGGGACATCCTTCAGCAATCTGTAATTAAAAATTATAAATTGTAAAGAGACATAAGTTGTAAAATTAAAAATATATAATTAAGTAATGACTATATCTATCTATATTTATTAATTTTAATAAGCAAATCATATGATATGATTTGCTTAAGGGGACCATCTGACGTATTTTGGGAATAATCGAAAAAATATGGAATTCGGGTTTTTTCGTTCATCAACAGAGGCAACATGGCAACTAGATCGTGGAGGTGGGAGTAGAGAATTTGGCGGAAAATTGACTTAGATTTGGCTAACAAAAATCAAACTTATTTTATGCAAAAACTTATTATTATATTATATATATATTATAATATATAGATTATATTATAGATTAATCATAGTCAAGATAAAATGGTATGAAAAAAATATGAAATACCATTAATAATAATTTAATAAACTTTTATAAATTATAAATACCTTATAAGATACTCCTCCAGCTGGTTATGACTGGCCAAGATCCTCCTGCCCAGGGTGCGGCGGGACATCGACGTCTTGCTGGGGTTCAGCGTCTTGATCAAGCTGACAAAGGTGGGGGACTCCACTACATGCAGCGGTAGCATGTTGCAGACGAACAGGTCCACAATCCTTGTGTCCACCACAGACTGACGGACGCCAGTGCCAGCAGCTGATTGGCCAAACGCCTCACCAATGGTGGGCTGGCGTATTTTCTTTGCAGGTGGCTGCGACGACTGGCTGCTGCTCCTGCTACTGACACTGCTACCAGAAGATTGCCTGTGTTTCCCACGGGAAGAGCCGGCCTTGATCCTCTCCTCAAACTGGATGGCATGCGCTGGGTGGTTCCTCTTGACATGCGACTTCAAGTTGTAGAGGCTCGACGCGTGTCCCTTGATGGTGGTCTCCTTGGGCTGGCACAAGACGCACCGGAAGTACAAGAGGTTGGCGTTTCTCTTATCCCTTGACATAAAGACAAAGTAGTCCTCCAAGTGGGGCCACGGGTTCTGAGACTCCTGGTTGGGCTGGTCCTGGCGGACCTGGCCATCAACAGGCCCAACATCCTCAGGCGGAACCAAAACGTCTTCACTTTCCATTGCAAAAACTTGTAGACTCGGTAAACTGACGAAAATATGCTTATGATAACGTACGCTGTCGCTGACACTGTAAGACTGTAACGTCGTAAGTGAACTGAACTGCAGAATTACACAACGCTGCTCAGCTGCTGCTGCGTCGACCAATCACGTCTTGTGTTTACACGTAGTCAGCCAATAGCGTGCCAGACTGACTGTTGCAGACACGCTCAGAACAGACTGGAACAAACATGTATGATTTTAGGGTTAGCGGACTTAAAGTTAGCTGAACTAATTTTAGCGGAAGCTAATTGGTCCGCTAACGGTTCTCAAAGTTAGCGGAAACGCTAATCCGCTAACGGAAAAGTTAGCTTCGCTAATTAGCGGTTAGCGGATTAGCGGAACCGTGCCCACCACTGGTTGACAAGTAGAAGGTTCGAGACAGCAGTTGCCAAAAACTTTTTTACGCATAGAATAGTAAATAGCTGGAATAATTTGCCGGTAGAAGTAATTAGTAGCACGTCTATAAACATGTTTAAAAATCGATTAGACGCATATGTTGATAGATTGGGTATAGTTTAAGGTAGTAAAATTAAAACTTTGTGGTGATAGATCCCACAGCTCAACACAAGTGTTGTGGGATATAGGGAGGCAGCATCTTGGGTTAGGGGATACTCTCTGTTCTTACACAACCCATTTAAAGAGATTCCTCTGCCGAGCGGTGCCCCCCATAGAACTGTGAGGTATTGAAAAACTCATGATCTTCACTTGCCCCACAAACATCTTTAAATGGGAGACCCAAAATGGGTGCACACACATTTCTACATTACTGTACAGTCTTTACAGCAACACCTACACTTTTCCTCCTAAGTACATATATTGTAATGTATATGGTTGTAAATTTTGACTTGGTCCGCAATCAATATGAACCGTGACTTATTTTTCGTTGGCAAGGTACTAGTATTGATGGATACCGTAATGAAATTGACTGGATTCTTTGGATCTGATATATTTGCATGTCGGTTATAAACAGAGCTGGGCAATAAATACATTGAATGTATTTAAATACTAAATACTAAATACATGGGAGAAATGTATTTAAATACTAAATACTAAATACATTTTACGAATGTATTTAGATACTAAATACAAAATACATCAATTGTATTTAAATACATTTGTAAATACATTTTAAATACATACAAATTTTAACATATGCATTCACTAATTCATGAGTAACAACAATATAAAATGCTTGATAAAGGATAAAGAAATAGTACAATCTAATTTCCGATTATATATTTCCCTTTTTAGAACAAAACAAAAACAAAAGAACTTAGAACTTACGATGTTCAACCAGTGACATATTATACTCATTATATCATTGCAAAATGAGTAACAATTAATGAGTAGATGAGACATAAACGTAAACATAAGACGTAAACATAAACATAAGGCACCTTACGAATTCTCTTTTATTTCACGGTTGCTGCGGATCAAAACCAATCTTTCAAAAGTTTTGTCTGAAAGAGAGTCTTTAGATTTAATTTTAAAGTATTTTCCATCAAACAGAGGGTGCACTAAATTGTTATCTGCAGATATATCACTGTTTGATTCACCGGATTTGCTTGTTGAAGCCATGACACGCACACGATAAAGAAATCAACCGCTTTCGACTAAGAGTGGCACACAACTGATTGAACTGACACGTTGAAACATGAATCATGCTGTACTACACTGTCGACGCGTCGTACTGTGCTAGTACAGAACGTGTATTAAACCAGTAAAAGTATTTACATTTTTATATTTTGAGTATTTAAATACATTGTATTTAAATACTCATTAAAGTATTTAAATACTATATTTAAATACATGAAAAACAATGTATTTATAAATACAGTTCTAAATACACAAATGTATTTAAATACGTATTTAAATACAAATGTATTTAAATACTGCCCAGCTCTGGTTATAAATAGATATAGAGTGCAACATATTTGTGGATAGTAGTCTATTATGACTTGGTCCTTTGGATCCAGAGATTCTATCTTTAGTTTTAAATCGATAATTAATTAGTTTTAAATTGATAATTTAGTTTTGTAAAAATTGGTCATTGCCAATGTACAGGCAGTTTTTGCATAAATTTCTTATGTTCTTGTGGTTCGGAACCCACGTAAAATTGTAGGTCCCCTCCGCCACCACGGAGGACATACACAATACACAATTACGAACACAGCCATGAGTGGATCCTAGGGTCTTTGTTGGTCTGAAACATTATAACATTATAACATTATATATATAATCGAGTGCCAGTGCCAGTGACGCTTGTCAGTTTTGTGCTTCGTCTTACTATCAAATTAACAGGATTTAAAGTCACTGAACCGGTATGTTACCAACACAATAAAATTTGTAAATGTGCCAAGATTACCCAGTTACAATCTTATTAGATGGTCCACCAGGTCCACAATACTTAATTAATAATAATACATATAATATATCCTCAAAATTTTCTAGCGACATCCGGCACTACCTTCTTGGACCTATGAGGTAGTAAAGAGTGACCTTGAAATAGCGGGCATAAGAACGAACGAGCGAGTGAGCCCTTTAAAATTACGAACGAATGAACGAACGAAACGAATGAACGAGTGAATTTTAACTACATAAACTGTTCAAAATATTTTCAAAAGGCCAGGTAAAGGCTCTGAAATCTTAAATGAAAGACCAAGCAAATAAATAGGTTTTATTACTTTGGATATATTTACAAACTTACACGCTTACATGATTTAAAGGGACAAGGAGTGGGCACTCCTTTTAGCATCCCCATTCCGTTCCCCTCTCCCGCCCTACCCCTACCATATACACTGCGAATCTTCCGTTTAATAGTAAAAGTTTTGACGGTGATCGTGGGAAATGTATGTTTCATTACGGTATAATCGTACAGTGACTCCGCGTGTAAACTTTTTGTGTCATACTTAGTAATAGTTACATAATTAATGTGAAAAGATGCCTGAGCATCGAACCGTTCCCCCCCATCTCCACCCCCAACCACCCCCACCAGCTACGCTCCCCCGCAAGCCGTTACAGATACAATGGGGTCGTCTGCTGTAAATCTTGTAGAAAATCCATTGTTATGTTTTATATTTGACAAAGTAGATCATATTAGGTCAGACCTTCTTGTATCTGTCTGTCATGATTTTTATGATTCACAAGAAATATAACATGCGAGGGTACAATTAAACACTCTGTTCAGTGCTACCCTCCCAACTCGTACAGGTAATTCTAGAAACGAGAATACCCTGAAAGACATTATAAATAAAGTGTCGACCCTCCGGGATAATGAGAACAATATTACCTTTTACGTTACTAACTTTCATAGAATACCGGTAATCTCTATGGGTGACGTAGACATCTCGGTGCTCCTCAAATAGTATAATGAGGTACAAAAGTCGATAGTTGAACTGAAACACCAACACGTGGTGTCAAATCAGAAAAACGCGATTTCGCTAGAACAATTCCGGTCAGAGTTAGATGCGTTGAAAGAGACGCTCCTCCCAAAGCCCAGTTACTCGGAAGTAGTTCAGCAAGCCAGATCTCCAAGAAGCGCGTCGGGTAGCGAGGGAAACGAAATCCCCGCCTCCAACTCCCCCCCTGAAGGTGGGGTGTAAACGCAGCATGCAGGGGTAGCGGTCAACCTCCCTCCCGTTCAGGAAAGGACCCCTGCTCCCGATTTCACAATGAGGAACAAGGACGGTCTAATGCCGAGAGACGAGGCATCATTGCCCTCTTCCCTGCCTCCCATTGCAGAGGAGAGGCGTTCGATTACGCCTCGCTCGGTGCGCAATTCCCCCTCCTCCCACCGAAGAAGGAGGGGCACCCGCGGCCGTCAGGTTATAAATACCGCTAACAGACCCTCACCAAGCCACAGAGTAAGGGAGGGGCCTCCTATCCCCCAAAGGTTGTGTCACCCATCCCCCAGACAGGCGAACCCTGCCTCAGGGAGATCGAGGGAGGAGGACGGGTGGGTAACTGTTAACAGGCGCCCTTCCCGAAGGTTTCCTCAACCAGTCTCCGCGGCGTGCCCACCGATGGGGAATCTCACCCTCTTTGTGTCGCGAATTCGGCTCTCGAACGAGGCAAGCGATATTCGACACATGATGGAAGAAGTCATTGGTGAACACAGTATATTGATAGTTAATAAGTTAAACACGAAATCTCTGTATTATAACTCATTTAAAGTAATAATTAGAGGTGTAAGTGCGCATTTCAACCTGTATAATATGAATCAATGGCCAGACGGTATTATTGTTAAGGAGTTTATTCACTTTTCCAGGAAATTTGATAACAGGTAAAATAATAATAATAATAATAATAATAATAATAATAGGCGCCCTAACGGTAATGCCTGAAGGTTGTACTGTGTATAATAATAATAATTTTACTAATAATAAATTCTCTATCAGTCATGGCGGATAACTTGTTGAAAATAGTCTCATATAATGTAAGATCAGTGAGGAATTCAACTGTAGATGTTCATAAAATCTGCGACAGTGCAGATTTGGGAGCTATTGAAGAATAGGGACCCCAGCCTTCGTTAGTTAGCTTTATAAGGCTAACTAACGAAAATATCATGACCTAACCTAACCAATCGTCAAGGGCGTACAGTTAACCTAACGATTGGTTAGGTTAGGTCGTGATATTTTCGTTAGTTAGCCTTATAAGCCTAACTAAAGAAGGCTGGGGTCCCTATTCTTCAATAGCTCCCAGATTTGATACTCCTGCAGGAGTACTGGCTACCTAAGCAAGAGCTAAAATTCCTCTCTACCATCCATGATGACTTTATGTACCATGCGTCATCAGCAGTAGACTTGTCAGATGAATTAATGTACGGTAGGCCTTTTGGTGGTGTTGCTTTCTTAAGAAGGAAAAATTTGTCAAAACATATAAAATTTTTAACAAGCGATAACGTAAGGTTGTTAGGCATTGAATTACAAGTGAACAATGATTGTATATTAATTGTAAACTGCTATTTACCATAAAACAACGGCAGTAATCTAGATGAATACATTGATTTGTTGTACAAAAATAAGTCATTATCAGATAACCCCAAATATTCTCACCGTATAATAACGCACATGTGAACTCGGAATTCTTTGTAGAATTGGGTAACATGTGCGAGTCGGCCAATTTAACTATAAGTGATGTAGATGTACAGTATTAGGGGTAGCCAGTGGTAATTTTACATACGTTAGTGATATGAGTGGTACCACCAGGTGCATTGATTATTGTCTCACTAGTAATAATCTGAAGGATCGAATTGTTAGAGTTCATATTCTGCATGATTTCCTTCTTTCTGATCATAGACCATTAGAAATATTAATTAACGTTACCAATTTATGCGCAGCACGACTTAACAAGAACTCAATAAGTAAGAATAATCGCGGCGATTGGTCCAATGTTAAAATGTACAGTATTAGGGGTAGCCAGTGGTAATTTTACATACGTTAGTGATATGAGTGGTACCACCAGGTGCATTGATTATTGTCTCACTAGTAATAATCTGAAGGATCGAATTGTTAGAGTTCATATTCTGCATGATTTCCTTCTTTCTGATCATAGACCATTAGAAATATTAATTAACGTTACCAATTTATGGGCAGCACGACTTAACAAGAACTCAATAAGTAAGAATAATCGCGGCGATTGGTCCAATGTTAAAATGCAGCAGAGAATAGAATACAAAGACAGAACAAGTCACCTCTTTAATAATTTAGAAATTTTGCACCTTGCCTGTAATAATCCTTGCTCAAATTATTCTCACTGTAAACTCATAGATAGGTATTACAGTAAGATAATATCTCTGTTAAGAGAAGCAGGAAGCCCCCTGATTAAATCTTACAACTATTATACTAAGATTATTCCTGGATGGAATGATTTTATTGGCCCCCTGAAGAGGGAATCGAAAGACGCCTATGATTTGTGGTGCTTTCATGGTAGACCCAGATTAGGACCAGTATACATGAATATGTGTAGAAGTAGGGGTCAGTATAAGGCGGCCATAAGGCGATGTAAACAAGAAGAAGAGTCTATTCGAGCATCAAAACCCTGTGAAGCTCGCATAAATAACGATAATAACAAATTTTGGAAATTTGTTACGAATCAAATGGGTGTAAAAAATGTCCTCCCTCCGACAATCGATGGGGTGTCGGGGGAGGATGAAATTTCAAAGCTGTGGAAAAACCACTATTCTAACATTCTTAACAGTGTAAGTAGGGATAATCTTAAGATAGTTGCAGCGAAACGATTGTGGGAGGGACAAGGGAAAATACTTTGATATCATTTTCTGAAGTAAAGAGGTTAATTAAAGAGTTAAAGACTGGTCCTGTGTCAGGGGTAGATGCCTTATCGAATGAGCACTTAAAATGTGCAAATGACGTAGTATGTCTGCATATATCATTGCTCCTATCAGCCATGCTTGCTCATAGCTATATCCCTGCAGAGTTCATGAGGGTATATATCTTGCCCCTGGTCAAAAATAAGTACGTAGACATTCTGTCCACAATAATTACAGGCCTATTGCTGTCGCTTCCTGCTTCTCGAAACTACTAGAAAAACTCTTGTTACTCCGATTAAATGATTTCTTATGGACATCTAATCAGTTTGGCTTTAAAAGGTCCCACTCAACTGACCTGTGTATCTATGTACTTAAATAAACAATATCTAAATACATTGACAGTAATTCAACTATTTATAGCTGTTTCCTAGATATAAACAAGGCATATGATAAGGTGAACCACAATATTTTATTTGCAAAACTAGAAGACAGGAAGGTTCCCATGTACATATTAAATTTATTGAAATTTTGGGATTCCCACCAATCTTTCACTGTTAGGTGGGGCAATGTACTATCCGAGTGTTTTGGCTCCTCTTGCGGGGTGAGACAAGGCTCCTTGCTCTCCCCTATGCTGTTTAATGTGTATATTGACGGATTAATTGCTTCACGTAATGAGGCAACAGTGGGATGTTGTATAGATAACACAAGGATAAATAACTTAGTTTATGCCGATGATATGGTGTTCATAAGTGACAAGTCCCTCTGTTAAAGGTCTGGATCGGCTACTAAAAGTCTGCGAAGTGTATTCGCAGAAACATGATATTCTTTTTAATGTTACAAAAACTAAGGTTATGCAGTTTCATCCTAAAAGTTGTAATCAGCCAGTTGATATAAGGTTTAAAATGAATGGTGAAGTAATTGAGGAAGTACAAGAGTTTAAGTATTTTGGTCAAACTATTACCAGCTCCTTGAGTGATGACTCGGATATAAGAAAACAGTCTCGAAGCCTGTGTGCTAAAGCGAATATGACCATAAGGAACTTTCGATTCTGTACAAGTGAAGCTAAAGACACTCTCTTTCGTACTTTCTGCAGTAATGTATATGGAAAGCAACTGTGGGTGAATTATTAAAAAGGTTCTGGCAGAACCCTAAATTTGCTGTACAACAGGTCTTTTAGACTCTTACATAAATTACCCCCGAGATGCTCAGCTTCGCAAATGTTTGCTACCCGCAATGTCCCGATCTTCCCGGAGGTAACAAGACGTGCTCAACACAGTCTAATGCAAAGAATTAAAAAATCAACCAACCCGATCATCCAAGCTATCCATGAGTCCTGCCATTTATCCTCTAAGCTATGGACTTCTTGGTACGAAAACGTCTGTGTGTAGCTCCACTTAACTTCGACATTACAGTATTATTTCTAATCAATTGTATATATTTCTCTCCTTAGTATATGAACTGTCATTGTATTAATAATATTTGTCATATGGACTATAGTCTGCCAATAAACCTTTTCATTTTCATTTCATTTAAAATGTTATTAAGCAACTTACAATTGCAATTTGTATTTTGTATGTGAATTGGCTTTTTAGTGTTTTAGCACTGAAGATGGAATTAATGCATTCCGAAACGTTGGTACTGATTAAACTTTGAAGGATGTTTATTTTTTCTCTGGTGTAACGGTGGTGTTCCTGTTCATTATATATATATATATATATATATATATATATACACACTAGGGGCTAGGGGTTGCAATCGATAAAATATTATCGATAATTTATCGATAAATGAAAGTCAACTATCATATAATTATCGAGCAGATTTATCGATAATTTCAGATCACTTCCTGATTTTTTAAGTTTACGCTAAATGAACAAATTTTCTCTTGCAAATTGGAATCGAAAACTTCCGAGTCCTTAAGTAAGTCCTCTATGTTCACTGCAGGCAGTGAATTCGCATTGTACGAAGTAAAGAAAAAGAGAAGCGAAAATCTAGATCGATTGTACGATGCATTAAGGACCATCAAGCCTACAAGCTGTGAAGCAGAGCGTGCATTTTCTTCAGCGGGAATTTTCATAACGAAGATTCGATGCAGTCTCTCTCCAGCCACTATTAATGCCTTATGCTTTTTGAAATGTTACTTCCTTAATAAGGAAAAAACTAAAATCTGTTTAAATAACTATGGCTGTCACAATGTAGAATGATCTCATTAAAATCTGTTCTTATAATTTTGCGTTTTTCTTCTATTAATGAGACAGCTAATTTAATTAGAAAATTTATCGATAATTATCGATAATCCGAATTTTTTCAATCATTTATCGATAAATGGACTTTCGATAATTTGCATCCTATACTAGGGGCACTCAATATATTTTCCCCCACCTTTTTTTTCTTAGCTAAATAATAGGCCATGGGGCTGAAAAGTCCTTTGGGCCGTAAATTTGAACTTTCTGCGCTTCACATAACCGGATTTTTCCAGGTTGAACCTCCCCGCCTTGTATAAAACCGATGGTTAACGCAGTTTCGAAAATGGCGTCTGACAGTGATGCCCGTCGTAAACAGAGAGCTGTTATCGAGTTCTTAACCGCAGAGAAGGAAACAGTTGGAAATATTCACAAACGTCTACAAAAAGTTTAGGGAGATGCTGTTGTTGATCGAAGCACAGTTGGACGCTGGTCTAAACGTGTGAGATCATCGAAGAGAGGGAGAGCCAGTCTCGATGATGAGCCACGCAGCGGTCGCCCGGCATCGGCTGTGACATCTCACACTGTGTAACGTGCTAACAGCATCATTCGATCAAATCGGCGCGTCACATACAAGGAGCTATCACTGGAGCTAGGAATTAGTGAAGGAAGTATGAATACGATAATTCAGCAACTGAGATACTCAAAAGTGTGTTCACGGTTTGTTCCTCGCGAACTGACTGAAGATCACAAAACCCAAAGAAAAGAAATTGCTTCTGAGTCGTTGGTTCGATACGAGACAGAAGGGGATGACTTCCTTTCACGAATTGTGACTGGGGATGAGACTTGGGTACACCACTTTGAACCTGAAACAAAACGCCAATCCATGGAGTGGCATCACGCAGACTCCCCACGCAAGAAAAAGTTCAAAATGGCTCCCTCTGCAGGAAAGGTTATAGCCACCATCTTCTGAAACATGAAAGGGGTGATTCTGGTCGACATTATGAAGAAAGGACAAACAATCAACTTAGAGGCATATATTGCTACTCTACAGAGACTCCAGAGACGTATAAAGCGAGTTCGACCGGAGAGAAAACTGGAAGACGTCCTTCTTTTGCACGATAACGCAAGACCACACAACAGTTTGCAAACAAGAGAGGCCATCACAAAAATGCGCTTCACTGTGTTATCCCACCCTTCATACAGCCCGGATCTGGCACAGAACATTTTTTAACCTAGTGAGTGGGCGACATGAATGTCACCCAGTGAAGAAAATTTGTCGTCCAGTAAATGAAATTTTAGGGTACTGGGCGACAAGGAATTTTCAAAATTTGCAAAAATAGAATTGTCTTGGGAGTTCTCTTGGGAGCATTGTCTTGGAAGCCATATAAATTCATATAATACATGCACATATGCCACAATTAGAACTGTTTATCTTAAAATGTAAATATGAAATTTACATTGAATATTTATATATCGATCATGAAATGTTATTTCAGACCACACGGGGATGGTGGCCTGATTAGGGAACATCTGGATCATAGTATCCTTAATCCAGGGGTGTGCTGGGACCGGTTCGGTCCGGTTCGCCCGAATCAGTTGTTAAATTTTGATTGGATTACCGAACCGTTTGTTTGTTTTTAACAAATATTTAAGTCAGCAGAAATTTATTTATAGCTAAATTTTTTTTTCATTTTTTCAGGATTTTATAGAAAAATATTAGTATCACAAGCAGTGGTCGTTTCAATATTTATTTATTTTTTTATGAAAAATTAGTTTATTTTTAGATAATTATGTCATTAGTGAGTAGGAAGAATATGTTAAATAATTTCTGCCAAAATGTTACAAAATGCTGTTTGGAAAAGCTAAAATGCGTTGGTTTCCGGGGCTCTGCCCCGGACCCCGCTGGAGGAGCTACCGCTCACCCTAGACCCCCTAGTTTAATGACTCGCGCCATTGGCGCTCGCCGATTTACACCCCTATCTGTATCAGAACCGGTTGTTAAGAAATTGGCAGCACACCCCTGCCTTAATCCCCCCACCTCCACTTCCCGATCTGCCTTTGTCGCCTAGTGGGAAAAGCTTAAAAAATGCTCTGATCTGGCAACTTCAGACCTCCATTTGTTTGGGCCAATGAAGGATGCTATTCGTGGAAGAAAGTTTCAGAGTGAGGATGAGGTTGTTGAGGTGTTGAGGAGGTTAAGAGGTGGCTCCAGCGGAACCCAGCGGACTTTTACCAGAAAAGAATAAAGACCCTTGTTTCGAGGTGGAGGAAAGCCGTAGAGAAAGATGGAGACTATGTGGAAAAATAAAAAACTTGTAAAAAAGGTATGTAACTACTTGCGTACAAAATTTCTGGAACTTACAAAGAAACTTGGAAAGAAAAAAAAAAGGTGGGGCAAAATATATTGAGTGGCCCACGTGTGTGTTATATATATATATATATATATATATATATATATATATATATAATATTATATATATATATATATATATATATATATATATATATATATATATATATATATAAATATACGTGTATATATATATAAAACGCCTTGAGATTTGAACATCAATAACAAAAAATATGCAGTTCACACTTTCAAAATTTACTGTACATAACTTTTACTTCAATCTATTGATAAGCCATCATAAAAATTTCAGACCTCTACATAAAATACTTTTTCCACAGCTGAGGGAACAATGAGGTATGGTAAAAAAACGAATATCATAACTCCTAAATGTGTATAGCTGTACCTGACAACTATTCTAAGACTTGTAGTAGTTTCCTTAGCCTACGTATAGATAATCTGTTAGTCTCTGTAAAATGTCAGATGATATTGGCTACGCCCATCTTAAATATTGGTTTTTAAACTTACCCTTCAAATTATGGTCCTAACTAACGGTGAGAAAGCGGATTTTGAAAAGTGTTTCTTGGAAAAAAGATAAACTGGGGCAAGAATTTTGAGGGAATTTCCAGGAATAACTTGTAATGTTACGTCTGTGAATAGAATAATTAAAAAACTTAAAGCAACCGGTTCGACGGCACGGAAGCGTGGAAGTGGTCGGCCTAAAACAGCTTACATTCAAGACAATATAGCAATGATCGAAATGATGAGCCTATCTCAAGAGGATCGACCTGGGTCACACTGCTCTCAGAGGAAAATTGCAAGAAATTTAGGTATCAGTCGAAGTTCCATACAAAGAATGCAGAGAACGGTAGGACTTAAAGCATTTAAAAGGATCCGTATTTCAAGACGTGACAGCAATGTAAGAGCCAAAAGAAAAATTCGTTGTAGAAGATTGCTTGATAGATTTTCGTCCAATGGTGTCAAAAAAATAGTTTTTACAGATGAAAAAGACTTCACCATCGAGATTGCTCGTAACTCCCGGAACGTTGTTGTTTATGGTCGGCGTAAGAAAGACATTCCTCCATCGAGACTTTACCACCAGAAAGTCGGTTTTCCAAAAAAAATCATGGTATTAGCAGGTGCATCGTGGAATGGAAAGACGAAAATTCATTTCATTTCAGAAAACAAAAAAAATTAATTCAGAAACCTATGCAAATCTCTCAGAGAAGAATCTTTTGCCTATATGGAAAAACTATACACGCTTACAACATGGTATCGTATGTGATACCTTTATTTCATAATTAAATATAAATTATTAATTAATTGAATTGAATATCTACAAAATTGCCTCGGGATTAGCGACATAGCCTATTGGGAATGAAAATAATTGCCATACACACATAGAACCCATATGTAGGCATCGGGCCTGCATAACAACAAGAAAACCAAATTTATTATTTCGTGTTCAAAATTTTCCACAGCCAACTCATGAAAATTACATCGAGAGAAGAGTCAACGAACTTTGCAAATTCGGCAAATACTAAAATATGAAGATTATATTATATCAGCTCGCTCGGAGCTGCTTATGTTACAGCGATGCTTTAAGCAAGGAAGATGTACTTTATCTTCCTATAATTTCTGAGTGAAATCCTCTTAATATAAAACCTAATAACTATAAAAAGGATAGGCCTATTCCTTCAGGTATTTAAATAGTGACTGCCTGTATTAGTTACATCAAATCAGCTCGTTGTGTAACTCCATCGTACCGCGGCCCTACATCGAAAAAGATCGTCGCGCCCTACATCCAGTGATGGGCATCGATACATGAAAATCGCTAAAGCGATACCGATACATCGATACATGAAGAACGTCTTAGGCGATACCGATACGCCGATACTTTCTAGATGTCTTAAGCGATACCATACCGATACATGCATCGCCGGTACATTTTTATAATTATTCATTTAATATGTAGGTATTAGATATTGTTTATACTAGTAACTTGTACGCACTGTAAGTAAAATCAACGACATTTTAATGGGTTTTATAGATGTAAATAAAAACAATTGCTTTATTTAATGAAAGTATGTTTTAATTTTGTAGGATACATGAATGACTGAAAATATTACGCTAACAATTAAAAGTAATTACTATTACCCTTCAAAAATACCAGCTGGCTAAACATCTGGTCAGACAGTCTATTCCTTTTTGGAGCGTGAATGTGACCAGCCAAACTAAACAACCGTTCTACAGGAGCAGAGGATGGTAGTGGTGTGTTATACTTCAGGAAGACCCGTAGAATTCCTGGGTACTGCCTCAGAGATTGGAGAGAATGACTTCCGTCACCCAGATACTGTAAAACTTCCATCTCAGTGGAATCTTGGGTTGCAGAGACATTAGTGGAAGCAGACTCATAACAGAAGAAATCATCTGCACTTCCGTCAGATGCAGCATCACTTAGTTGTCGCTGGGGGGTCTGCTCGCTGGGGCTCTTAACAGCATTAACCAACATTTCTTGAACCTTCTTTTTGACAATGTTAGTATTAAATTTGCCTTTTATTGTCATCCACTTTAACTTGAACAGAGGATTTGAAGACGATGCCAGTATTGCTGCTTTACACTCATGCGACGCATTAAGGCACAGAAACTTTTCAAACCGCTTAGTGAACCCTACTGTGACTGCATTGAGAAGTGGCTGACAATGACGCAATGTCTTCGAATTCAAACGCGTTTCTATATTATATGAGCGTTTCTATATTATGAGCGTTTTTATATTATGGTTAATTAATCTCAATAACACAAGTACAAACGTGTTTAAACGTTGCGCCGTACTGTGTGACGTGACCAGTAGAGTAGTACTGTCATTAAATAAATATTTAATAATATTATTATTTATGTATATTCATAAATATAACTCAGTAGTGTCATATTATAACATCTATTTAAATATTTAAAATTTCTTATTAATGTATCGATGTATCGAAGTATCGATTTTTGTCGATACATTTAAGAAAATTGACCTTAGCGATACCGATAAATCGATACTTTTGTCAAGTAGCTAAAGCGATACCGATACCGATACAAAAGTATCGATCGATACGTATCGGCGATACATGTATCTAGATACTGCCCATCACTGCCTACATCGAAACAGAAGCGAGGTCCAACGAAATAATAAGGTAAGGCAATTCCTTTCTTTACCATTAGGCAGCGCAAATACCGAAGTCAAATAAACAAAGAGGTCCTTTGAAGACCTACATATACTTAACTCTCTAACGAAAAAACGTAGGGCTTTTGTCGTTAACTCTCCACTGGAATCTGCTGGAAATTTCCAACAGATGAGGGTATCAGGCAATCAACCCATAGCCCTATATAGTTTTTCACAGTCTGATTGTCGGAGTCTGTATTATGGAAACGATTTCATACTCCAACAAGATGGTGCTACAGTTCATACTAGCAAGTTCACACAGGATTATCTACAACAGAATGTAGTCAACTTCATTGGAAAAAACGACTGGCCCCCGAAATCACCTGATTGCAATCCCATGGATTATTGCATATGGAACACTCTAGCAGAGAAGATTTATGAAGGCCAAACAGGAAAGTTTACAGAAATACAATTAAAGAAAAAAATACTCGAATGTTGGGAAAAAACAACATTAGCAGAAATCAGAAAATGTACAGTATCATGTCCTGGAAGAAAAGGTTAAGATTAGTTTGAAGCAGGACGGCGGACATATTGATCATATTTATTGATAAGATGTGAATAATAAAATATTTTCAGTTTATGTTATTCGTTTTTTTCACCATACCTCATTGTTCCCTCAGCTGTGGAAAAAGTATTTTATGTAGAGGTCTGAAATTTTTGTGATGGCTTCTGAATAGATTGAGGTAAAAGTTTTGCAAATTTTGGAAGTGTGAACTGCATATTTAAGTTATTGATGTTCAAATCTCAAGGCGTTTTTTTTGGCCACCCGTATATATATATATATATATATATATATATATATATATATATATATATATATATATATATATATATATATACAGTAAACTCTCGTCCAACGCGTGTTTATCCAGCGCGAATTTGCTTATACACGGAAAAATAAATGCAAACAATTATTTGCCGAAAGGAAAATTTGATTACACACGGTCCGCCAAACACACTCTAATACAGTAGTACTGTACGCGTGCCAATGCGCGCTCTAGTATTTTCTCCTACACTCTCCAACACTTCCGCATCTCCCTCCCTCTCGCGTTACCCCTCGCATCACCCTTTGTCTCAGTCCCGCTACCGCGTTAAGTTCAGTGAAGTTGTGTTGGATTGTTTTTGTCGTATTTTGCCGTTGTTTTGCTATTACCCTTAGACAAGAGTATGGCACCAAAACGTAAAACATCTGCAAATGATAGTGAAGAGAAGAAAAGTCGTAAGGTTATGACATTAGCCGAAAAAATAAAGATTCTAGAGAAGTTGCGTGGTGGTATGAGCATAACATCACTTGGCCGCGAGTATCACGTGAATGAGACTACCAGCGCACCATGAAATATATTTTTATTTATCATATGTAAATATCATTATGTTTATGATTTTATTATGTTCTTATTTTATATACAATGTAGGTAGGGAAATTCATTTATGTATGAATGAAAAATCTATGCATCTAATATTAATGGGAGACTTTACGCGGCCGCGTTCACATACAGGGGTTAGACAAAATAATATGAACACCCGCCGATTTCACCGGTTATCTTTACGGACTGCTCAGACACAATGTAAACGGTCAAATGACTGGCAAACCTATTTAAATGCGTAACAGAGAGTGTATACGTCATATTATAACCCTCACGTTGTTTTTACAGATCTGAGTGAATTATGAATTAGCAGTTATGAAAGACCTGTCAGACTTCCAAAGAGGGCAAATTGTCGGAGCGCGGATGGCTGGTGCATCGGTGACGAAAACCGCTCAGATGTTCAATGTATCCAGAGGAACTGTCTCTATGGTCATGTCTGCATACCAAAACCATGGAAAGACAAGCACCGACAAATGCAATAGTGGACGCAAGAAGAAGCTGTGTGATCGAGACCGCCGGGTGCTAAAGCGCATTGTGACAAAGAACCATAAGACCACAGCTCCAAAAGTGACTGCAGAGTTTAACCAGCATCTTGCAAGCCCGGTATCGACCAGAACTGTACGTCGCGAGCTCCATGGAGCTGGATACCATGGGAGGGCTGCAATTGTCAAGCCCTTCCTTTCGCACATCAACATTGAGCGGCGCAGAAAATGGTGTAATGACCATAAGAATTGGTCAGTGGACAGGTGGAAGAATGTAGTCTACTCCGACGAATCCTCCTTTACGCTATTTCCATGTTCCGGTCGAGTTTACGTCTGGAGACAGCCTAAAGATGCTTATGACCCCGACTGCCTGACCCCAACCGTTAAGCATGGAGGCGGATCTGTGATGGTTTGGGCAGCAATATCGTGGAATACTCTTGGCCCAGCTGTAGTACTGCATGGTAGGGTTAACCAGGTCCATCCCAGGGTCTAAACGCTGTTTCCCAATGGCGGCGCCGTCTTCCAGGATGATAATGCACCAATCCACACCGCTGGGGTCGTTAAAAACTGGTTTGAAGAGCATGTTAGTGAAGTAGAACGCTTGGATTGGCCTCCACAATCCCCGGATCTTAACATTATCGAGCATCTGTGGTGTCAGTTGGAGCAGCAGGTCAGAAGCCGATTCCCACCGCCGGCGTCTTTGGAGGAACTGGAGCAGGGTTTGCTCGAAGAATGGCTCAAGATTCCTCTAGCCACTGTCCAAAAGCTGTATGAATCAATTCCCCGACGCATTGCAGCTGTTATTGCCGCTAAAGGAGGACCAACTCCATATTAAGAATAAAAACCGCCATTTATCAAGGTGTTCATATTATTTTGTCCAACCCCTGTATCTCCATTTATCCCATAAGGTATTAAAAGGTTACCAACGCGGATTTACCTAACGAGCCGTTCTCGAGGAACATAACCCCCGCGTTGGACGAGGGTTTACTGTATATATATATATATATATATATATATATATATATATATATATATATATATATATATATATATATATATACACCGTATTTTTCTCCTTATAAGACGCTGCATCGTGGAAGACGCACCCTGATTTTGGAAAGGCAATTCTAAGAAAAAAGTTTTTGACTCGTGGAAGACGCACTCTGATTTGCTTGATTTGCTTTGTTAGTATGGTAACGACAAGGGAATTAGTATATACCACCAGTAGAAAGTATGTAAAAATATACAAGTATCATTGTTTAAAGTTGTTTATTTTTGCAGAAATGGAAAAGTAAAAATCACTAAAAATCATGGCCAATAAAAGTCAAAAGCATTTTATTCATCCTCAAACTCATCATTGCTTGATTCATCTATGGAAATCTAATATTTTCTGTTTATACTCAGCTGGCATTTTCTGAGTTATTTTAGTTTTTGTTCGCAAACTTAACCCGTTTCGTTTCATGAAGCGAAAACACCAAGATTCAGTTCCTTTGAAGTCATCCACTCCAGTTTCTGCTGCCAATCTCCGTGCTTCTATTATGATCATTTTCGTAGTCACTGCAATACCCGTGTTTCTAAGGTCCGTTATCCATCTACACACGTTTTCTTCCAAATTTGGCCATTTTGCTGGTACTTTACGAAGATTGTGCTTCTTTTTATCAGGTTCTTGAAATTCTCCTTCCTGCTTCCTCCACTGCCGAATCATCTTCTCAGTAGGTGGTGGTCCGAAGTGTCTCTCTGCTGCTCTATTGCCGTGTTCGTTGGCATACCGCACTACTTCCAGCTTAAATCCAATAGTGTAGTTATGTCTCCTTGATACACCTGCCATGGATCAGGGTGATAATAATTGTAGGACTGAAAACCACTTGTGACTCCACTGACAGCCAGATGATAAATGAACAAGGTACGAGACCCTTGTCGTGCCGTAAACTATCCCCCGTCCTAATTTAACCTATAGTTTTCGGCACGAGACACCCTCTAGTTTGAGGAAACGTATTTCTGAGGCTTCGACGTTGGAAGATGCAGGGCGGGGCTCGACCACTTCCGGCTTCGAAGACGCAGGGGGATTTTTCAAGGCATTTTTAAGGAAAAAAATGCGTCTTGTAAGGCGTAAAATACGTGTGTATATATATATATATATATATATATATATATATATATATATATATATATCTTTCCTTTCAACCTTTCAAAGGTTCCGCGCGATGATTCCTCATTTCACGAAGGTCAAGCTTGTCGCCCCTCCTCTCGAGTTGGCCTTGTGAAGTAGTGAGTTGGTTTCCTGTACTCTCCACCTCACATATCCAGGTACGCCTGGCTCATCGGGGATTGTTCTGAGCCAGGCCTCTAATCTTCTTTTGAAGATGTCCACTGTAACACCATTCGTGTTCCTTCGGGCTTTGGGCAGCTGATTAAACAGTTTTGGTCCTCTCACTACAAAACTATTTTCTTTCAGGGTTAAAGATGTTCCCTGTCTCGCCTTTAATTTGGGAACACGACACAGTCTTCCTTTTCTACTTTCCACCGTTGTTTGGGGAGTTACAGGGTTCAGAGTAAGATTAGGGATAGTTTCTCCATTATTTTCCAAATGTAAATAATGGTGTCTCTCTCTTCTCCTTTCCAGTGAATATAGGGTTAGTTCGCGTAACTTTTCCCAGTAATTTAGTTCTTTGCACCCATTAATCTTTGCTGTGAAACTTCTCTGAATCCCTTCCAGCTGTCTAATGTCTTCTTTTTTATATGGGCATGTTAGGACCGAGCAGTATTCCAATTTGGGTATGATCAGTTTTCAGTAGAAGAATCATTACATTCCTATCCCTTCATTTAAGGGTTCTCAATATCTCCCCCGTTATTCTCTTTGCCCTGTTTACTGCTATCTTATTTTGTGTTTCAAATTTCGCATCATCAGTCATTACACCCCCTAAATCTTTTGCTCTAGAATTTCTCTGAATTTCCTGTCCATTTGGGGTATAATATTCCATGGATTTTAGGTCTTCTCTTTTTCCGTACCGTAACAGCTAAAATTTCTCAGTGTTAAACTTGATATTGTTGTCTTCCGTCCACTTGTAGATTCTGCTCATGTCAGTTTGTAGAGATCCTATATCTTCTGGGTTTCTTATTTTTCTACTGATCTTTGTGTCATCGGCAAAGGATGTCACTGTGCTGTCTCTGGTAATGTCCTCATCTATGTCAGTTAGCATGATTATGAAGAGTAGTGGAGCTAATACTGTTCCTTGTGGTACTGAGCTGAGGACCTCTGATTCTGATGAAGATACTCCTTGTACTGTAATGACTTGCCGCCGCTCACTAAGGAAATTATATATCCATTTCCCTACTTTTCTTGTTATTCCCATATATTTCAGTTTATGTATTATGATTCCATGGTCACACTTGTTGAACGCTTTGACAAAGTCTGTGTATAATACATCATAGTTTTCATTACTTTCAAGTGCATCAATAATGTTGTTGTGGTGTTCCATCAGTTGCGATAGGCATGATCTGCCTGATGAAACCCATGTTGGTTATCATTTAATTTTTTCTGAGTTTCCAAAAAGTCATAGATTTTCTGTCTAACTACTCTTTCAAATATTTTAGTGAGATGAGATGTAGGCAACACTGGCCTATAGTATATGGCCTCGGATCGATCTCCTTCTTTATATATTGGGACTATGTTCGCGCTCTTCAGGATGCCCGGTATTTCTCCCGTGTCTAGTGATCGTCTCCATATCCAATACAGGGGCTCAGCGATTGCATTCTTGCAGTTTTTGATCAGTGTGGCATTCCATTAATCCGGTCCTTCCGCTGAGTGTGTTTTTAGTTTCCCTATAGCTTGTGTAATATCATCTGTCGTAAAGTTGAAGTCCGTTATACTTTCCCCTTGTAGTTCTTAAAAGAACGCGTTTCTATCGCATATCAGTTTGTCAGTTTTTGGGATACTGAAAGATGATTCGTACTGAGCTCTTAATATTTCAGATACTTCTGTTAGATAATCAAATAAAGCACTGTTCTCGTTTTTCAAAGGTCCAATAGTCGCATGGTTTTTCGACTTTGTTTTTTCAAAATTATAGAAGTACTTTGAGTTAACCTTTATCACTTCTATAGCGTCGTCTTCTTCTTTTTCTGTATGCTTCTCGATTAGTTCCTGTATGACGTCATCGATACCCTGCAGTTTATTATTTAATATTTTTCTGATGTCGTTATCTTTACAGTTACTTAATTTTGCAGTCACTCTTTTTCTCTTTCGGAACAATTACCTCTTTTGTCTCTCGAACCTGCTTCTCTTTCCTCTTTGTTGTATTTTTGGGACATGTCTTTCCACAATTTTTAACTTCGTCTCCTCTAAAGTCATTAGCATCTCTTCCGTTGTCTTGGCCTCGAAAATGGTTTTCCAATCTATTACTTCCATGCTGGATGCAACATCTCTCCCCAGTTTATAGCTTTGGAGTGTGAGGTGACGCGTGTGTATATATAACGGGTGTGCCATAAAAAAAGCGTACATTTTAAAAAGGCTATAAAATCAACATTTGTCATTTAATTTTAATAAAACTTCTACACAATAAAACATGTATTTATTTATAAGCAAACAAGTTTTCAGACTAAAATATCAAATAATTCAAATTCTATCAACATTTAACGAAAGAGTATGATTTTTCTAATTAACATGCAAAAATTATTAAACCTTTTTAATATTTTTTATAAAAATAATTTTTAACAAAATTTACCTGAAATTATTAAAAAAATTGTTCGAAATGCTTTCCTTCCATTTCAATAACTTTTTTTATTCTTGGCCGGAATTCATCTATGGTTCGATTTATTTGTTCCTGTGGAGCTCTTCCCATTTTTGAATGATGATCTCGCGTAAATGAGCGACATCTTTTATCCTAGTCCTGTAGACTCGCTCTGCAAAGTTCTCCCATATTCCGGCCAAGAATAAAAAAGTTGTTGAAATGGAAGGAAAGCATTTCGAACAATTTTTTTAATAATTTCAGGTAAATTTTACGTTAAAAATTATTTTTATAAAAAAATATTAAAAAGGTTTAATAATTTTTGCATGTTAAGTAGAAAAATCATACTCTTTCGTTAAATGTTGATAGAATTTGAATTATTTGATATTTTAGTCTGAAAACTTGTTTGCATATAGATAAATACATATGTTTTATTGTGTAGAAGTTTCATTAAAATTAAATGATAAATGTTGATTTTATAGCCTTTTTAAAATGTACCCTTTTTTATGGCACACTCGTTATATATAGTATTCAGTCTAAAAGTCAGTAAAGGGAACAGTCACTAAAAGAAAGCTGAATGGCAACACAAAAGGATAAACAGAGGAACGCGGTTTGTTCGTTTGTTTGGACTGAACTAACAGCATGATTATTTACATCTGGCTAAATCGTTGGTGCTAAGTTTAATTTGGTGATGTTTCTAAAGTGACAAAATTAAGTAGGAAGTTGTCTAATAGTTATATCAGTTAGGGGTAATGGCTATAGCTTCTAAATTAGTAAAGTTAGAGAGTTTAGGATGGCCGCTTTGTGGGACGCTGGAAATCTATGGTAGTTCATAAAGAAAATCTAAATCAAAGCACCGGTAAGTGCCTTCGTTGTTGTTTAGTAACTTAGCGGGGTCAGAAACCCCAAGTTATTACATTTGGCGACGAGGATGGGATTCAATTTGATTTATTGGATTCAATTTGGTTGTTTGGAAAATTGGATGTAGCCTAGCCAAATGGGTCGTTCGATTTGGTTGGTTTGCGTGGGTAAGCTACCTTACTATAGCTTAGGTCCCGCCGACCTAACTCTAATACTAATTTATACTCAGCCCTAACTCTAATACTAATTTCTACTTAGCCCTAACTCTAATACTAATTCCTATTCAGCCCTAACTCTAATACTAATTCCTACTCAGCCCTAACTCTAATACTAATTCCTACTTAGCCCTAACTCTAATACTAATTCCTACTTAGCCCTAACTCTAATACTAATTCCTACTCAGCCCTAACTCTAATACAATTTACTATTCAGTCCTAACTGGGGAGTAACTAAATCAAATTTAAACCGTATCTAACCTACTTTACGTTATTTGGCCTAAATCGGTTTTGTTCTAGCATGTCGGTGATTGGCCATATAAGCCCCTACGAGGACTCTGGGGAGGACTTCGAAGCTTATGCCACTAGGGTGAGATTATTTTTCGAGGCAAATTCCATTCCTGATGCGAAGAAAGTACCTACCTTCGTAACGATAATAGGCCCTAAAACGTTTGACTTAGTTATGGACCGGAAACTTGCACATATAGTGAATTGGTACAGGCCCTAACCAATCACTACAAACCCCAAGTAGTTCTCATCTATGAACATTTGAAATTTTATTCGAGGCATCAGACTGTGAATGAAAGCATTGCAGAATTTGTTGCAGGTATAAAAGCCCATGCAGTACTTGTAAATTTGGGGGACAAATTAGGCGAAATGCTAAGAGAGAGGTTTGTAATGGGTCTCAAAGAGGAGTCTACCGAGAGAGCCCTATTAGCTATACAGGACCTAACTTTTAGTCAGGCTGTAGAAATAGCTGCGGCTAGGGAAGCAGCTGCTAAAGATGTTAGAGCTTTTGGCAGTCACAGTAGTAAAGCCCAACACGTAAATACATAGCTCTAAATCTTCTAGGCTTGGCAAACCTAATGAACCTACTACACAAACAAATAAAAAGTATGCGGCAAATACGGCTAAACCTACTAATTCGACGCTAAACAGGAGAAAAAGCCTTCCAAGCCATGTACTGGATGTGGAAAACACCATTGGAAGAAGGACTGTCCTTTTAAAGAAGCAGTCTGCCGAAACTGTAGTAAAATAGGCCACATAGCTAAAGTTTGTTTTTCAAAGAAAACAAGGGGTGAAAATTCTAATTATAACATTTCTAGTGTTAATCCTCAAAATGGAAATATTTCGAATATGGGAGTGGAGTACCTATTTTATGAGCAGCAAAGTGGTGATAATATAGGTCCATATATTGTAGAGGTAGGCCAAAATGGAATTACAGTTCCTCTAGAACTAGATACAGGTGCTGCCCGAACTGTCATGTCTAAAACAGTTCTTGACAAAACTTTAAAAAATACACCTAAACTACATGCATCTAAAACAATACTAAAAAAATATGGGGACATACAAATACCTATTTGTGGAGAAGCATCCATCACTGTTACACTCAACAAGAAAACTTTGTCTCATCCCTTAACTCTCTTAGTGGTGGATGAGCAAGGGTCTACTCTACTATGCCGTGATTGGATTGATGCTTTAAAAATGCCTATTGAAAAAAATTTGCCAAAGGGTCAGGCAGATGGCCATACACTCGCATTTCCATCTGACATAGACTCATTGTTAATGGAGTTTTCTTCTCTTTTTGGGCCTGAAATAGGCAAACTAAAAGGCCATTAGGTCTGTATAGAGGTAGACCCTAATGTAACTCCAAAATTTTGTAAGGCTCGTTCAATTGCACATGCACTGCGGGAGAAGGTAGATTTAGAAATTGATAGGCTGCTCAAAGATAAAATTATCGAACCAGTCACACACGCTACGTGGGCTGCCCCGGTAGTTCCTGTACTAAAACCTGATAAGTCAGTGCGGTTATGTGGGGATTACCGTTTAACAGCAAATAGAGCAGTTCTTCTAGATTGCTACCCGATACCCAAGCCTGATGAATTATTTAGCTCTCTTGCTGCGGGTAAATATTTCACAAAGCTAGATATGTTCCAAGCCTATGCTCAACTAGTTTTAAGGTAAAATTATTACACTACTCAAACCAAACAAAAATCCAACAGAACCAGCTTCCAATAGACCCATTACTTTACTATGCACACCTTCCAAAGTGACAGAAAGACTAATCTTACAAATCACCAACCCACACATACCACTATCAGACCTCACCACTCAACCACGACATTACTCACTAACCTCACGCAGCACATCATGGATGGCATCAACTCCAGACGACCAGCTCAACGTACACTATTAGCAACAATAGACATTAGTAAAGCATTTGATGCTATCCCACGCTTCACTCTCATAAACAAAATACTCAACACAAACATGCACAATAACACCAAAAGGTGACTGAGCAACTATCTTTCAGGAAGATACTCACATGTCACATTTAATGGCAAGTCATCCAAAAACAAGCTTTTTCCGAACGGGGTCCCTCAAGGCTCTGTTCTCTCACCAACACCGTTCAACTTATACATGCATGACATTCCAACACCCATAGATAACAAGCTTACCTTATTATCATATGCAGATGATATCACTCTAACATCCACCCACAACAACATCGACACCGCTACAAATAACCTACAAACATACATAAACAGTATACAAGACTGGCTCACACACAATAGACTCAAAGTAGCGCCCACAAAATCAACCATCACCTTGCTAACAAGCAACACAAAAGAACACCAGATAACTCCACAGATTACACTAAACAACACCAACATTCCACACACTCACAGGACCAAAATACTTGGGGGTCACATACAACATCATTATCTTTTGCAAACCACATTCAGGACATTAAAAACAAATGTATGTCAAGACTTAACACGCTTAGAGTACTAACAGGCACAAACTTTGGACACCAGAAGGAAACAACATCACTCATATACAAACAATATATTCGCTCAGTTATGGACTATGCTAGCCCATGCTGGGCACCCATTATCTCAAACACACAAAAACACCTTACAGACAATACAAAACAATGCACTTCGTATCATTACAGAATGTACTCAAACAACACCAATAGAACACCTGCACACACAAACAGAAATACTGAAAGTTAGGGAACATTTAGACATGATGGGAACACAATTTATGGCAGCAGCGACAACTAACCCACAACACTCTTGCGGCGAATGATAGCATTAATAGTAAGAACATCTTTGTAAGAAACAGGCTAAAAGAAATAGCTGAAGCTAATGAAAGCCTACAAGTCAACTTTCACTATGTTCCAACTAAACAAAATCTAGCAGACTTTATGACCAGAGGTTTATCCTAAAAGTTGTTGAGGTCAAACAAAGCTTGGTTCATGGGACCTAAGTGGCTCTGTAATACAGACCAATGGCCTGTGGAACAAGTTAACCTGACATTAAATTTAACCTTTTCAAATGAAAAGGTTGAACCAATCACTAATTATGAAGATTATTCGGACTTCAACAAACTTGTCAGGGCCACAACCTACTGTTTGAGGTTTGCTCACAACTGTTTAACTACAATTAACAAACAGCTAAATGAGAACAATCGCAATTATTCAGAGGTTGCAACCAAATACTGGATAGGGCAAGCACAACAAAAAGATTACAATAAAGAATTAGAATTCTTGATCAATGGGAAAGAAAGAAAAGAGCCTGTACCAGTGTACCATCAGTAGTTGTGGATCTAAACTTGTTCAGAGATGAGGAAGGTCTTCTAAGGTGTAAAGGGAGACTAGATAAATCAAAACTGTCTTAGAAACGCAAACATCCAATCCTTTTACCTAGATTTAGCTATCTGACAACATTAATCATACCTACAAAATCATATCCGAACTCAGCTTCCTATAATTCATCAGCATTTTTATTAAACTCTTTCATTTTCATAATTTCTCTGATTTTTTCATCAAGCTACAATTATTTTCTCCTACCTATACAAATGACCGTTTTCAGTTAATGATGTCTCGTGTAATAACAATATATATAAAATTGTCAGATAATTAATCAAACAGTATGCCAGTATGCTAGGTTAAGTTGCTATGTTAGCCTCATTTTTGTATGAAGTTCAGTGTATAATACGTAAGATTGTACTTGTATGTTAGATTAAGTGGCTATCGATTGTGAATGATCCGCAATAAAGATGTTTTGTTTGTTTCTTTGTTTGTTGTTGTTTGTTTAATCATCAGACAAACACACAATGATGTACATCATATGGTGGTACCACAAACACTAACCGCATTAAAAAAAATTTATTGGATACCCAAGGGAAGGATCACTATTAAAACAGTAGGAGCACATCCTACTACCACTGACAGAGACATGACCTCAGCGACAAACAGCGTTAAAGGCGCAACTAATTTTACGGCAAAAAATAGACGCTGGGAATTGTAATTTCACTTCTAACTTCCACTTTTCCTTTTCTTATGGTAAAGACCATGAACAGTTTCATCCTATGGATGTATATTTTCTCTTCTAATTAAATGCTACATCTTCTCCACGAGAAGGTGAGGGTAGTCACTGTTAATTGGATTAACAGGCATTTACAATCAAATAGTTAGCTAGTCTCAGTGGCGGTTCCTCATATGGGCAATATGGGCAGCCGCACAGGGCGGCATTTGTGGAGGGGCGGCATGAGCGCCTGCAAAAAAAATAAAAATAAAAATAAGAATAAATAAATAAAGAAATAAAAAAAAAAGTTTATTTATGGCAGTTGTGCAATTTAATTTGTATTTTTCCTGTTCATAGTATCATAATTACATTCTCTTAAGTGAGTTATTCTATTTACGTGATGAAGGATTTGTAAAATTCAGAAATTTGAGTCTTTGTTTTGGTTCTGAAGTTCCAACAATTAGTCCAATAAAAAGTTATTTTGTGAAAGAGTTATGTCTGTCCTTTATTTTGGGGGGATTCGAATGTGTGTGTGTTGGCGAACAGGGGGGGGGCGCTGAAGGTGAGGTTCGCCCAGGGCGTCATGTAAGCTAGGACCGCCACTGGCTAGTCTACACTTAGACATAAAAATTGGTGGCAATGACACTAAGATTTTTATCTCCCGGAGCCCCCAGTATATGGAAAACTGATACGTGTGGGTAGTTGGGAGGTAACGAAAATGGTCCACTGAGTAGGTTAATCTAAATTATTAAACTCCTTTTATGTCAGTGACTGGGTGGATGAAACCAATTGGTTGCTCACCAGAGTTATTCTCCACACAAGTATTTATATATTGTGTGATAGAGCGTGCTTGATAGTATTGAAACACACTACCAATCAACCAACAAACAAAAAAGATGCTGGGGGAAAAAGCCGGAAAAAAAAGACATGCATGAAGAGCGGCATGGCGAGCGAAAAGGTTTGAAACGGAAGAGCGGGAAGAGCGGAGAACCAGCAAGTGCGCTCACCTAAATTAAGCAACTAGAAGAAAGACTCCAAGAAGAAGATCAGGCCTGACTAAGGAGACCAGGACTTATCTAATAACACTCAGTAAGTGAACAATTGTATTTCTAAACCCCAGTTTAGTTATAACATTTAAACTAGGTCCAGTTAAATTAGGCCTAGTGGTCTAAGACCTTGCATCAACTCGTAGCTTAACAAAGACTAAATAAATTACCCTAACCTAGTTTGGTGAAGAATCCTACTGTGGAGCTCAATTTACTCTACCCGCTCTGGACCATTTCCGGAATCTCTAGGCTGACCCCTACAAGGCTAAGCTTAACCTACTCTACAGTTAGACTGGAGATATTAGGGGTGGGTTAATTGGGGACCAATTCATACAGAGCATTTTTCACAACGTTGTATCCTGGTTGAATCTTGGTTTTGTCAGAAATTGACGTTGCACTGACGTAGTCACAACGTAAAACTTAAACGTTATATGGCAACGTTGATACAACGTTGCATAATAACGTTGTATACACGTGAAGTACACGTGTAATATTTTATACATAGCATAGACGTTGTCTGCACATAATGTTTTACATCCACAGCATATAGGTTCGTATTACATTATTCTTTGTTACAAAATCAGGAGCGTAGATAGGCGTAAGAATAAAGGCATGTGCTTACACATTGAATTGGAAATTCCTGATATTTTAAATAAAGTTCTCAAGAAATCATTTATCATTATAATAGTCTATTATAATTATAAGATGGAAAAGGATAATAATAATTATTACAAGTTGCAAAAATACACTACTTTGTTCCAGGACTGTCTCTATCCTGTGCTCTGAATAACAGTGAATTTTCCATCTCAGTTGATTGAATAACCATTGACTTTTACCCTAAATTCCTAATTTTTAGTGCACCAGAGACCAGTTACAGGAATCTGTATTTAATTTTCTCCTTCAGCAGTGGAAGGGGGGGACAGCCCCTTCTACATCTTTCCCCAGCTCCGAGCTTCACACCTCGGTACTTATACTGTACATTACACCCCTAAAAATTGTAACGGAGTTATATACGACATACTACTATTTCAGATCGGACGCTTTTGTTGGACCAAATTCTGTCCTTGAGACGTTGAGACAACGTTGTATCTAGGTAAAGTTTAAATAAATTTAAATAGGTCTTGAGTAACCATTCTCTTCCTAAATTCCTACTTCATTCTTTTTAATCCATTTCACATAGTTTAAAACACACAGTTTGTCAAAAAATTTAATCTATAACACACAAATTCCCCCCCCCCCCCCTAGTATATGGAAAAACTATACACGCTTACAACATGGTATCGTATGTGATACCTTTATTTCATAATTAAATATAAATTATTAATTAATTGAATTAAATATCTACAAAATTGCCTCGGGATTGGCGACATAGGCTATTGGAAATGAAAATAATTGCCATACATACATAGAACCCAATATGGAGGCATTGGGCCCACCCAACCACAAGAAAAATTTATTATTTCATGTTCAAAATTTTCCACTGTGACTCATCGAGAGAAGAGTCAACAAACTTTGTAAATTCAGCAAATAATAAAATACGAAGATTATATTATACTGGCGGCACTCTGAGCTGCTTATGTTACAACGATGCTTTAAGCAAGTAAGATGTACTATATTTTCCTATAAGTTCTGAGTGAAATCCTCATAATATAAAACCTAATAACTATAAAAAGGATAGGCCTATTCCTTCAGGTATTTAAGTGTATGACTGCTTATATTAGTTACATCAAATCAACTCATTGTGTAACTCCATCGTACCGCGGTCCTACATCGAAAACATTGTCGCGTCCTACGAACAGAAGCGAGGCTCAACGAAATAATAAGGTAAGGCAATTCCTTTCTTTACCATTAGGCAGCGCAAATACCGAAGGCAATTAAACATAAAGAGGTCCTTTGAAGACCTACACATACATAACTAACGAAAAAACGTAGGGCTTTTGTTGTTAACTCTCCACTGTAATCTGCTGGAAATTTCCAACGGATGAGGGTGTCAGGGAATCAACCCATAGCCCTATATAGTTTTTTCACAACTCTCTCAAGTAAAATCCTGACTTTGTCCGACTCTGACTCTGGGAGAGGCGTATTACATATACAGGGCGTCCCAAAAAAATGTATACACACTTTAACAGCTGCTAGCTCAATTGATGTTTCTTTCTTTCCAAGTTAAACCCATTAGAATTAATAATGGCAGTCAGACTAAGCTTTGAACAAAGGAAATTCATTCTAAAATGCTACTAGAAGTGTGAAAACGCAGTTGAAGTGCAAAGACAGTTTAGGAGGGAGTTTCAAACAGATCCACCAACGCGACTTACCATCACTCGAATTAGAGATAAGTTTGAAGCCGATGGAACTGTTCAGAATGTCCACAAGAAGCGTTCCGGAAGACCACGGACATCGACAAGCCCCACAAAGCAAGAAAGAGTACTGGAAACGTATCACCAAAGTCCAAGAAAATCTGTGCGGCAAGCGAGTCGTGAGGTAGGAATTTCAGAATCATCTGTCCAACGCATTTTGAAGCGCTGTCAATGGAAAAGTTACATTCCAAGATTAGTCCATGCTATTAATGAAGATGATCCGGACCGAAGAGTGGAGTATTGCGAGTGGTACTTGGCACGATGTGGATGTGGACTGGACGAAGGGGTTTCGTAGAATACCCTCCGCGTTCACCAGACCTCACACTACTAGACTTTTTTTATGGGGATACTTAAAAGACAAAGTCTACGCTATAAAACCTGCAACAGTCGCTGAATTGAGAGCAGCCATTGAACGAGAATGCACACAAATACCAAACGAAATGTTTCGTGATGTTTGCGATTCCATTGCTTCGCGTTATCAGCAGTGCCTGGACCAGAACGGACGTCAGTTTGAAAACAGGCGTTGACAAAACAATTAAATAATGTCTGTAGATTCTATTACATTTTGAAAATGAAATGTATTTTAATAAACACTGCCTTTATAATTATTTAAAGTGTGTATACATTTTTTTGGGACGCCCTGTATATAGGGCTATATTATATATATATATTATATATATATATATATATATGGGATGAATTTCACAATTAAACACGTGAAATGAATGAATGCTGCAAAACCACAAGGAAAAAGAAGATATATATATATATATATATATATATATATATATATATATATATATATATATATATATATATATTGAACGGCAGAAAAATCGGCCCACTTTGGAATATCGCGAAAAGCCAAAAATGGGCAAGCAAGATAAAAGTTTTAAAATTCGATGTCAATTGGACTATGATCCAATGGGGACGAGTATTGTTCTCGGACGAATCAAGATTTAAAAATCTTCGAATATCCGATGGACAGGAAAGAGTGTGGAGAAGAACAGGAGAAAGACTCGCCCCGTGCACTTTTACGGAGGGTTGCTTTTGGAGGAGTCCAATTGACATGCCCACGAGCGAAAGCAAGCAAGACGAGCATTGCGGTGGTGTGGGAGCAATTTCCGGGCTCACTGCTGGACGTCTAGCATATTAGTCACTTTCCATAAGTCTCCTTCTAACGGTTCGCTCCGATACACTGACGTCTCGAGACATTTCTAGCTCATTGCGGACGTTTGTGGCAGTCAAGCGACGATCTCGCAAAACACTCAAGACGATGAAACGATCGTCACGTGCAGACGTGCAGCGCGATCTTCCAGATCCAGGTATTCGGGTGTACTCTCCTGTCTCCACATAACGTTGGTAGACACGTCGAACCGTTTTTCTTGGAATTCCTAGCCCATCGGCGACGTAACGCTGGCTCCGACCATCTTCAATTAGGGCAACGACTCTTGCGACGTTCACGGTACTCAAATCCATTGTAAATGTCCAATTCTGAAACCCAAAAGAATTAGAAGTCTATCTGTTACTAAACGCAAATGCCTACTCCACTAGTGGAAGAAAAAAGTGGCACTAGCACTCTAAGAGCAACTGAATGTCGACTGTCTAATTCTTAAAAGAAGTCGAAAATTTGTTACAGCTCTTGTGTTCGCAGCTGACGTTGTTTTGTCTCGTTATTTCGTTGCCTCATAGACTATATTTTCGAATTTTAAAACTTTTATAAACGGAAGCTTGCCCACTTTTTCGCTTTTCGCGATATTCTAAGTGGGCCGATTTTTCTGTCACTCAGTGTACTCAGTGTATATATATATATACTGTATATATATATTGTGTGTGTGTGTGTGTGTGTGTGTGGTGTGTGTGTGTGTGTGTGTGTGTGTGAGCTCAAAATTGATGATGATTGATTTGGAATCAAAATGAATTGCATCTTGGAAGGCTTCAGTTGTATTTTATTTCCAATTTATGGGCAAAGAATTAAATTTGCACAAATTAATCGTACGTATAAAGACATATATAAACGTTTCTAAGCCAGCCAAAATTGATTTTGAGTTTTGAGTTAATAACATGTCCTGGTAACCATGAAATACTGAAATTCCACATGGCCAAGATTTTTTTGTGGTGAATGTTGCAAAGTTAGCGATTTTTGAAAATTTCTTTTTCAAATATCTTTAATGAGAGTAGTAATAATTTTTACAATGGGAGGCCTATGCCCCCCCATTATGTACGCCACTGAGGGTAAGCAATGTGTAAAGTTACAATTTATCTTAAAACTAATTACAGAGACTAGATTAATTTACAGAATTGCCTTTTTTGTTTTTCTAGCAGCAAATTTGTTTATAATATCTGTGAAATCAAGGCTGCGCAAAATGTCATATTCATTGCCAGTAGTATAGCCGCAAAAGGGTAGAGTGCAGGAATGTTGCAATTTATTACGTAATGTCGCAATGTTGCAAGGGGGTGGGGTTATGCAACATGTTGCAATTGGGGGTAGGGTGTTGCAAAGGGGATGAGGTTATGCAACAACTCAATGTTGCAAAGGGGGGTAGGGTGTTGCAAAACAGGGGGGATGCTGCAGGTGCAACAAGGAAACTTGGAGGCGGCGTTATCCCCCAAGAGAAAGGAGAGAAAGGAGGAGAGGTGTTCACCTGGCAGAAGCCAAGTACATATTAAGATTTCAGCCGAGTAGGCGTTGTCTTATAGACTCCTAATCAGCCAGTTTTAGAAGGCGTAAATGGCTTGAGTTGCCAGATACTACTTTTTAACATTATTATGGAGAGTTGCCAGATATCATTTTAATTGTATACATTATTATAGACTCCTAATCAGCCAGTTGGCATAAAAGGCGTAAATGGCTTGTTCAGGTTGAGTTGCCAGATACCACTTTTTAACATTATTATGGAGAGTTGCCAGATACCATTTTAATTGTATACATTATTATAGACTCCTAATCAGCCAGTTGGCATAGAAGGCGTAAATAGCTTGTTCAGGTTGAGTTGACAGATACCACTTTTTATTGTATACATTATTATGGAGAGTTGCCAGATACCGTTTTAATTGTATACATTATTATGGAGAGTTGCCAGATACCATTGTTCAGGTATACAGTTGCCAGATTGTACCATTTATTTTCTTAAAAGTTGGTTTAGAATTCCGCTAGTAGGTTTAGAAGGCGTAACATGATATAATTAACCAAAAGAATTAAGTAAAACAACATTGCATCATTCTGTTTATTATAAATATATAGAAAATAAATATACATTTGAATGATCAATAATAATAGAAATATGAACGAGGAATATGCATATAATCATATATCCGTCAATATAACAGTACAGGAGAGATATACACACACACACACACACACACAATTATGGAGATATATAGAAATAAATATACATTTGAATGATCAATAATAATAGAAATATGAACGAGGAATATGCATATAATCATATATCCTTCAATATAACAGTACAGGAGAAATATCACACAAATATGTTAAATATATAAATACATTTCACTTTTTTTTTTTTTTAAATACTAAACTCGCACTTAATCGAGTCTACAATTACATCATTATTGCTCTGCATTACGCAGTATATGCGGTTTAATAATATTTCACCGCTTAAAGTATAGGGAAACCTGTATTCGATATGAAGGGCTTTCATATCGTTCAGTACTATTTTTGTTTCCACTTTACAACCGGTTGGTAAGTCATCTTTAAATACGTCTAGAATACAATCAAAAGCACGCACAAAGAGTTCATCGTTAGCTACATTATTAAACACAAGTTTATAAACACGCTTTTCCAATCGAGGGTTTATTTCTACCGACCCGAGCTTTTCAATCGTGAACTCGTCTTCACTCAACATAGCGGCAATTGAAATAATCTTCTAAATCGTTACGACAACTGCGCGTTATATAAAGAAATAGTTCTTCAGGGTGAACGGTGTAGGTGAGCTCAGCCTTGTACCAGTCAATTGCTTTGTACCAAAGTTCATGGTATTTCAAAGAGTCTAAACTTTTTAAATAAACGTCCAGCTCTAGACCATTCTCACCTTGTTCAGCCCTACACTCGGTAAACCTATCGAGCAGAGCGGTGTATGCGTATTCAAGTACTGTATCAAAATAAAGCATATCCGTAACACGCGCGTCTAATATAGGTTTCAGCTTGCGGAATCCGACGATTTCAAACATTCTGTCGAGGATGAAACGGTTTCGCGTAGGAACAAGAGCGTTATTATCAGAAGCATTCTTCCACATCAGCCGTATATCAATGCATGGCCGATCGTTATTTATACACAACGTACATACAACGGCGTATGAGGGTGCGTCACTAATCTGCTCTCTTCTTGGACCTACGTTAGCAGGTATTTTATAACGATTTTCACTCCACTTCTCAACTATCACGAAGATTCTATTCATCCCCTCGGCACTTAAATAAACCCGTTTGTTTGTTTGTCTACATTCCGTTTCCAGTACATAGCTAACGGTACCGGATTTACGCCTGAACACGCGCAACGATTTCGTCACGGACACATCGTACGAGGCGTTGAGAATGCTGCTCAAAGGAAGTTCCATCGTATTCGAGGAGCGCACGTCCACTCGGTTCAAGCTCTGAGATAACTATGAGCCGTGTGAGGCACGCAGGTAGGCAGGAACGGTTCGATGGGGGGCTGACTCGATGATACGTGAATGGGCTTGTTCGAATTCGTATGATCCGCGAGTCGCACCATAATCTGCGGCGAATTGTTGTACATATTGGGTAGGTGTTTTTCCGCTACAAGAATTAATTTCGGTTTTATCACTACCAGACTACGCACCAGACAGTTTCCCTCAGGATAATTTTCACGAACTAGGCACATTTTATAATGTTTTACTAAACATCTTCACACTCCGGCGCACTATTTGAGAGGAACATATGCTCATATTTTTCCTTTCTGCCCAGCAAACGATACTCGTCTCTAAAGTCTGTTAAAAACTCACGCAGGGCACTAGCCACAACCTCACTACGAACCTCATCATGATATACATTAATATAGTGATAAAAATACTTAAGATTGTCCATGATGACGAGATTCACATTTTCAGTCGTAGGGTATGAGTAATCGACATGGTGTAACATGACATAATACCGCTTGTCACACCACCCATCCACAAGACTCATTATCCATACCTGCTGCTTCTCTTCTGCACGCGTTGTTTCTTTTACTTCACGGTATATGTGAGACTTTATAAAGTTTAGCTCTACAGCATACTTCAGCACATCGTCTGTGCAACGAAAGCCTTCAACGGTCTCACCAGAACATCCGTAGAGTATTTGTACATCTTGCAACTTCGCACAATCCAATGTGGTTTTAAAAGAGGCATAGGAGGGGGGAATAGGAAGTTTTTCGGTATCCACCACATCTTCACACTTTGCTGAATACCATTTCATAAACGTTGTACAAGCAATATTAAAGGTAGCCATTTGAATACACGTCTGATCTCCTTTTTTTCTTCTACGCTGGCGAATACACGTCTGATCTCAAGGGCTTACTGCAGTCGACTGACCACGCAGGGAATCCCGATAGTAGCATGACTCACGTTGCTGGTCTTACAGTGGGCGGAGCTTAGAACTTTCACCTGTGCACACACACACAACAGTGGGCGGAGCTTAGAACTTTCACCTGTGCACACACACAAAGGAGAAAGTAAAACGCTAATTGAAACATGATTTATTTAATAAACGAGATATTCAAGTTATATATATTTACAAATACGATTTAATAAACGAGATATTCAAGTTATATATATATTTACAAATACGTGTAATAAATAAGTTAACAATAGATACATCAAAGATTATATACAAGACATTTACAAATACGTGTCATAAGTAAGTTAACAATAGGCGCATCAAAAGTTATGGTATCCAAAGGGTACGGTATCATAGGTACCAGGTAACTGGTAACGTTTCCTATAGGTGTTACGGCACACCTTCGTACCCCTAAGTTCCTTCACGCCCCCCAGCTTCTGCGCCCGAAAATTGTGGGTGCCTACAGTTAGTTGGGGAGGTCGTTCGCCCTCATCGTCCAAGCACACTAGATCCTTCAACGATTCAAAGTTAACAACCCGCCGATTCGCATGGTTGAGCGTAATACCCTTTGCCTTCACGATATATTTCATATCCTCCCCCACCCTCACCCGTACCCCATAAGTTTTAGGTCCTGTTGAGACAAAAGAGTCGGCGTATGCGTTGTCCCCATACTCATCCTTGATCTCATCAGTGAGCTCGCCGAGGAACTCCCCAATAGCGGGCATGTATTCACCCTCCCTCTCTGTGAATATCACGCTATCTGTATCGGCATACAATACTCTCCGCCCAAGAGAATGCAATAGACCCCAAAGTTTTATACGGGCGTAGGCTGTTGTGAAGCTGGCCACAGGTATGTTTGTAACCCTTGAGGTATCTGTGGCCAATTCAGTGTTGTTGTACTTTATTATGTAAGTATTACCTACATTCACGATCTCCATGACCTCTTTATCGGGAGCATTGGCATAATCCCAGACATCACTATAACTTTGTGCCAAATGAATGTTCCCTTTGCCGGTATTCTGTGCAAATTTTCCCCATAGACTGTTTAGACACAACTTTGCACTAAAGCGCTTGCCAGGATTCTTTGCAATTTGGGCACGATCAAGTTGTATACCTTCGCGGTCGCGGTAACGTTGAATATAGGCAGACTTTTCATCTTCGGTATCAACTCCTCGCGGATACCCTGATGCCTCAACCTTATCCTTCAAAAATGCGTTTATATATGGTGTGAAAAGGTTGGGTAGCTTCTGAAACCTCCACACCTCATGTATCTTCAGTATTCTATACCATGGCGTACGGCTAGGGCCAGCTCAGGACTTGTATATACGCCTCTGATCTTACGCTGGTGGGGTATATGGTTACAATCGCCGTTATTCTCTTCCGCGCACTTCACGCACAGTGGGAACATGAGCTTGTGGTCGATAACGACAGGTAAGATTGGCATCCATAAATTGCGTGGGGGGAGTACGTCTACGAAAGAGAGCCCAAAGTAACGATCATTCAAATTTCTTGAAAATTCATTGATGGAGGGCAGGTTAGGTCCCACCAGTTTCTCAGGAGCGCCCACGGGGTACGGATTGTTCTTCATCACGTATGGGTATAAAGAACAGAAATCGTAGTAATGGAGCTTCACGCCCTCCGTAGGTGGAAAGTATAGTCTGAATGGATTTGTACGTCCTCCAAACAAGCTATCACCACATTTGAGAGGATCCAGCACCATTGAACGCTTGATCGTGTTTATTTCCTCACGGTACACCTCGTCTGTCTCCATCCGTGCATCATATTCATGCTCCCACAAGACTTTGTGAGTGAACTGTGATCCTATAAGTTGATCGCGGGTGCGGGTCCATGCAAGACAGTCGGCAGGAGATCTACCGTGGATATCTCCGGCGATTCCGCACTCAGGACGGGGGCATCCATGCCACCAGCATCCGTTAAAGGAGTACACAGTCTTCACACCAGTGACACGGTTTTCACTTAACCCATCAACCCAAAAAACACGTCCATTAATCTTAATGGGTACTTCACCCGTGTTGCGGGCGTGCTTTATGTATACACCTGTCTGTTGCTGTAGGTGTATGAGCCAGTAAATAGCCTTGTGTCCGTAACTGCGGGGTTGTTTCGGTGAATAATGGCTAAGGTGTCTTTAGGCATGAAGTTATTCTTGAACACCGTAAAACATAATGACGCGATGGTGGTTGCGACTTGCAGCGGATCGCATTTGAAACGGCCTATGTACATCCTTCTAAAGGCCTGGAAACATACTCTAAGCACGCGCACATCATTCACGCAATAACGCTCACATTCATCAGCTATATTATAAGGGTTACTTTCATTAAAACTGTTGTAGTATCGATCAAAGTCTTCACGTTCATCTACACTCATACAGTCATAGTTAAAATAATGTTTGGGTGGTGGTGGGCCTACGTAGTTTAAAGTCTCGCTGGTGAGGAAAGTGTAAGGGAAGTATCCTTTGGAAACTTCAGCTGCTACCCCATCACCTTGGGTAGCTTTGCTAATTTACAAGGTGTGAATAATAAAGTGTCTTTAAATTGTACATTGCCTCTTATTTGCATCTGTATTAATTTGTTGCCTCTTTTCAATGGATCACCTGTAAATATCTCAGAGGATTCGTGTTCAAGCAACTCCTTATAAAGGAACTGCGTGTCAAACTTTGCCCCGTTATGGGCGAGAATATACACAGTCATTTTTTTGAACTTGTCGGCTAACTTGACAATATAGGACACAAATAGTTTCACAGGACTATGCGGACATTCGTTTTAAAAACGTTTGTCCGTTTACCGCATTTGGGGCACTCGTCACATTCGATCCCCATACACTCATCACAGATGGTCTGGCTCACAAGTAAATGTGGAATTACCTCTTTGGTTTCAGCGTTCGTATATGTTTCTATATCGTAGTATACAGTTATACAAGGGTTATTTTTAGGCTTAGCATCTTTCATATAACATACATGCTTTACTCCATCCGCCTTATATCCCCTGGCATGTAGGACAGTGAATTTCGTCACACTTGTGCTTAAATTTCCCCAATTATCCATTGTGTGAAACATACCACATTCACAGATTCTCATTTTCCTGCACGTGCCAATTGATTTATGGAGCTCAAAGCAGTATTATTGAAAATGTGCGTCTACACACATCACAGTCTCTCTTCTCAGCTTCAACTACACGGCTTTCACATTTGGTGCTTTTACACTGTCACATACCATGTGACATTCTTTACAATGTCTCACTATATCATCCGCAAACTCGAGGCACCCCTTACACAAATCATGATGTCTCCCATATTTTCGACTTTTGTCATAACTCGCGTAAAGCCACCTTATATTACGGATGGGGAGATACGTTGTCCCGACAATCCTAAAATAAGTAGGGGTCTTGTACGATCTCTCACACAGCTTTTAAAAACATACACAGTCCTACGACGATCATCCAACCCAAATACAACTATACGGACATTCATTTCCTGTTCTACCATTCTCAGCTCTTCAGGCCCATATTACAGTCAAATTCAAGTTCACAGTCTACAGCTAGTTTACGGGCACGTTCCACGACCGTAGGCAGCCAAATTTTTGAGCCGTGTATTTTGTACAGTAAACATGTTAGCCAAGACTACTGCTATAAAGCCGCAACCACGATCGACGTTTATATGCCGTAAATAGGAGAATTGAGTTAAGAGTATACGGTATGGCACTATGACCCGCAACACGGAATACACGATCAATATTTACCGTGAAGTTGTCCATATTGAAGGCTATACTACTTTGGGCAGCTTGCATTATACGTCCTAATATATATTCTACATCTTCAGCCGCCAAACGTCTAAATGGCACTACTACCCAATAATCATCTACATCACCGTCATCTGACCCGAATCCGAAGGACAGACTCGTCCTGACTTCACGCTCGTCGCGGTTCTGAAGAGCAAACTCTACAATACGCTGTACAACCCGGCGTAGCCCGCGCTCAATTCCATTGCTATACATGGCTCTAGGTCGACCCTGACTCTATACCGATTTCTAGTCAAGGCTGGGGTGGGGGCTGCGGAGCGCACCAACTCAAACGTTATATCATCCTCAACAGAACGGGGGGCAACTGTGGCGGATGAATTAGGGGATATATTAGCGGAAGGTGCTGCTGGGGGGCCTGTTGCGTAGGAGGTTGAGGGTTGGGGATCTATTATTGTAGACTTAACAGAACGGGGGGCAACTGTGGCGGATGAATAAGGGGATATATTAGCGGGAGGTGCTGCTGGGGGGATTGTTGCGTAAGAGGTTGAGGGTTGGGGATCTATTACTGGTGCAACAGGCGCGTATTTCGGTCGCTTTATACCTGACGTGGGGTTCTCTTCATCATACCTCCGCTTTGGACGTGCTACCGGTATCGCTGGTGAGGGTTCGTTGGCAGGGGAGGAGATCACAACTACACTGTCGTCGAGGTCATCCGTAATGTCATGATGGGGTGCTGTACCTCATCGTCATTCACGGTTCTGTGGGAGAAGAAAACAAAATATAAGGAACAGCACTCAAAATTTGTAATATTTTGTAAATGATCCACTTAGGAGTGTGACGTGTTAGAAATGGACTCTGTAGAAAAATTCAGATTCACGAGCCCATCCACATGTATTATATCTGGACCTACAGGATGTGGTAAAACTGTGTTTATGCTTAAAATCATTAAAGAAAAGGGAGAGATGTTCTCGAAATTTGTGCATAAAGTTATATGGTGCTATTCGACGTATCAATCAGTGTTCAACGAGTACCAAGATGATATTTTGTTCCACAAAGGCGTATATGACGTTAATTCGTTAAAGGGAAATGAACATACAGTCATTGTAATTGACGATCTCATGTTGGAGATGGATAAAACGTTTGCCGAGACATTTACAGTATTCTCCCACCATCTTAACATAAGCGTGTTCTTCATCAATCAGAATCTATTTTTCAAAAATAGATACATGCGCGATGTGTCGTTAAATACGCAATATCTAGTCTTATTCGCACAACGTAGAGATGTATCACAAATTGGGGTATTAGCCAATCAAATGTTCCCGAATCAGCGTAAGGAGTTTTTGGAAGTTTATAAAGAAGCTACAAGCACGCGTTACGGATATTTGCTTTGCGACCTTCATCCGCGAAACACGTTTAGAGTGCTTCTACGAACGAATATATTTCCAAACGAGCCTGAAACGGTGTATATTCCAGAATGACAAAGAGACTAAAGAAATACCGTGAATTAATAAAAATCTATCATCGACTGCCCCGGGCAATGCAGCAGATGTTTATTAAAAATATCGACGCCGACTTTTTAAAATGCATCTGTGAAATCTGTCTTAACGTTATAAATTGCAATGTATCAATGAAACCCCTCAGAAGGCTCGCCTACGCCGTTACAAGAACATAATACGTGCACTCGCTCGTAAAAGTCAAACTGTAGCGAAGAAAAAACGAATTATTGTACAAACAGGAGGGTCATTTCTCCCCATCTTATTTTCAGTTTTGGGTCCTTTACTGACTAGATTAATATAATGAAGAAAGTGGTAGTGATTCCCCACGAGGTGTACGCTTCACTGCAAAGGAATCCAGACACGGTTCTAGATCCCCGTAAAAGCAGACTTAAAAGAATGGAAAGCGAATTGCTAGCCCTATTAAACAGTGAAAAAACACCTGATGAGAAAAGAATCTTATACCAAGAAGCTCTGCAGAAATTTCTTCACGAGTACGAAAATTATAAGAACCCTACAGAGATTCCTGTGGTTATTAGGCACAGCACGGGGACGATGGACATGGCGACATAGGATCTGTGCCCGACGATACAGCTGACCAACCAAAAATTAAGGGATTAGCCACACAACATATCGAGCATGTATTAAAAAGCACCCTCCCACATACATTGAGGAGTAAAGGCTTAAGTCTTTATAATCTATTGAATGAGGATCCAGCCATACAATGGACCGATACAGGCGAGATCATTGTGGAAGGATCAAAGGTACAGGGATCGAATATCGTAGACATTGTCCATGATCTGGTGAGAAAGTGGGATAGGCCATCACCATCAGGATGGAAGCATATTAAAGCAAGACTACAACAAATAAATGTCCCTAAAACGTTGATAGGAAATCTGAACAGGTTAAAAGACTTGGAACATGCAACGCATGTGACACAATTGAAGACGCCGTCACCCCCGGCGGTAACACCTTTGAAGAGGAGAAAGAAGAGGTTAAACAACGGTCAACCCTACCCACGTGCCTCTAAAATACGCAAATGGCTAACGTATTAACTAAACGCTATTATGACATTTCTAACCCATCCTCTACGGCGGCGTAGATAGACTGTACAGAAGTGTTTACGGAGTAGGGAAAAAAGATGTTGAAAGATTTTTGAGGGAGCAGGACGCTTATACGCTTCATAAGCCTGTGAGAAAAAGGTTTAAAACAGCCAAGACAACGGCTTCCTCGATTGATTCTATTTGGCAAGCAGATTTAACAGACATGCAAAGATATTCTGTGTATAACGATGGTTACCGCTACATTCTATTCATAATAGACGTATTCTCTAGATATCTGTGGCTAGTTCCTCTGAAAAATAAATCACCTGAAACAGTTGCTAAAGCCACCAAAACGCTAATGTTAAAAGAAAACAGGGTTCCTGGCTATTTTTGTACGGATATGGGGAAGGAATTTATAGGCCGTGCTTTTCAGAACATGTTGACAGAGTTTAATATCAGCTATTACACAACCAATTCTATACATAAGGCTTCTTTAGCTGAAAGAGTTCAGCGCACCATAAAGGAACGCATGCACCGTTATTTTACACATAAAAACACATACAGATTTCTAGACATTCTGGAATCATTGGCATCATCCTACAACCGCTCACACCATCGCACGATTGGGACAACACCTAACGAAGTTTTAGAAAGAGGTACGCTCCCGAGAAGAGATGGATCACCAACACCACACGGCGCGCTTCAAAATCAATGATTATGTAAGGCTGTCGCGTTCGGGGAATAAATTCGCAAAGGGTTTTGAGCAAGGATGGACACGCGAGATTTTTAAAGTTAGGGCTATGAGACCTAAAGGTGAGATAATGATGTATTACATTGAAGATTTGAATGGGGAAGAAATCTCAGGAGGCTTTTACCGCGAGGAATTGCAGAAAGTTGCGTTTAATTTAGGAAAAAATGTGTTTAAAATTGAGAAAATTTTAGGAAGCAAAGGTTCAGGAAAGAGAAAAATGTACCTGGTGAAATGGCTAGGGTACCCAGAAAGCTTCAACACCTATATAAAAGCTGATGCAATAATGAAGCTTAAATAGTATGCAACATGGCTCCTAACCATTTCTACGTCACACTCCCGTCCTCCTCGTCCCTGTCTGTACACCCTAACAACACACTAGCCAACTTTGTAACAGAACTCCACGGGCACATTGAATTGGGTCGTGATTCGTATGAGGTGGGGATATGCGAAATTCAGCTGGACACCATCTTTTTAAATATTGAACATAAAGAAACCGTTTTTACGATTCTTAGAGACATTGACGAGTGTGAAAAAGCTGGGGTAGCTATGGATGAAACTATACGTATCGCTCGGACTAAGGTTGCACGGTATTACAGTACAGAAGTAAGACTAGGACCGGGTCAATATGGTTCGGTCGAGGATGTTGTGAGAGACTTAAACGTAAGTTTAAGAAACTCAAACCTTACGAATGATTTAGTATACGAAATCGTAAACAAAGGAAACCCTGCACATACACTAATCCTAAAATCAAAGACTAACAGACGTATTAAAGACCGTAGAATGTTCAAAATTCTAACCAATGGCCGATATAGCGCAGCCTTCCAAAGAGACACATTTCACGAGACACAGCATGACTTGTCCAGATTAATGTATCAATTGAAGATGGAGAAATTGGCTGAAAGGTCCCCAGACATGTGCTATATTTACAGTAATATAGTGGAGCACCAGTTTGTTGGGGATACCCAGGCACGCCTGCTGCGCATTGCTCACATCCCCAACCATAGAGGAAGGAGTTTGAGTATTACATATGACAGACCCCATTATGTGAATGTCGCAACTAATTTAATAACCAATATCTCAATATATATAAGAACGATTGAGGGTGAAAACTTCCCATTCGGTAACGGGAGCTTAACAGTGAAGCTACACTTTCGACGCACTGAGTTATAATGGATAGAAAGCCTTTCACCGTCTATCGAGGGGTGAGATACCAGCGCGGTAGTGGACTTGGATCCATTTTTTCATCCATACTACGTACGGCTGTTCCTTTGCTGAAGAGGGGTGCCAGATACCTCGGAAGGAAAGCGCTACAATCAGGTCTTAACACTGCAGAAGACATATTGGCCGGGGCTAAACCTAAAGAAGCTCTAAAAAAACATTTAAAGCGTACACGGGACGAAATCATCAAAGATGCAAAGAGAAAAATGCGTGGTGGCGGGAAGAAGAAGAGGGCTGCCCGGAAGAAGGGGTCACGTGGTATTAAACGTAAAAGGATATCAAAAAAGAAGTGCTGTAAGCGAATGAAACCTATGGTTGACCACTTTTTTGACTGATATAAGCTAAGGACATTGATCTCATGAATCATAGTTTGTTTACTACTTGTCGAGAGAGGAGGCACTATTTCTAACTCGCCATGGCACGCTTCATCCACCCATGTAGTTCACAATGCTGTAAATCGGAGCTGTCCCTTTTTGAGCTGCCTCCAACTCAAGTTTCTATTGAGCACAGTGATTTTATTACAATTAACCCTTTAAACACAATTAGTTCCCCGAGTGCACCTATAGAATTCGTGATACCCAGCTCAGGCCCTTACTTTTTTGATCCAAGCTGTGTGCACATGTACGCTAAGCTACGTATAGCCCATTCTGATGGAACGGTCTGCGATGACAAATATGCTGTATACCCTGAAACAAACTTTCTGCACTCCATATTCAACCAGTGTGACGTATATTTAAATCAGACCAACATATCGGCAGGCACGGGGTACTATCATCTACGAGCCTATCTGGAAAATGTCCTCAACTTTTCCAAAGAAGCGAAGGCTACCTTTTTAAGTGCCGAGGGATATTATCAAACTAAAGATGAAAGTAGTATAAAGGACAAATTTAAAAATTCTAAAAAGAAAATACGAGTGTTTTGGACGGCTGCACACAGATTTCACTTTCCAGGAGAAGTTGCTTGTCAACGGGGTGGATATGAAAATAAAGCTCACCCGCACGAGTCCTGAGATCTGCTTAAATCTGGATGCTGATCAAGAAGAGGGTGCAAAGCCCGTTGTGGTTCACATTATGGACACATACCTCCGCGTACGGCGAGTGAAATTAAGTTCACCAAAACAACTAGAAATTGAGAAAAATTTACTAAACGCTACAGTGAAATATCCTATTAACAGAGTACAAATCAAACTATATACGGTGCCTGCAGGGTTGGCATCGAAGCAGATAGAAAACATTGCCCTGGGAAATCTTCCTAAAAGGATATTAATCGGAATGCAGGACCATGCTTCGGTGAATGGAAAATATAAAAAGAGTGCCTTTAAATTCGAGAATTTCGGACTTAAAAATATAACTCTATACGTTAATGGCATTGCTTTGGGTGGAACAATGGATACGGACTATTCATCAGACGCTGTGTTACCTCTTTGCCAGAGCCTATAGTAATCTGACCCATATTGCAGGTGATTGTGATGAGCTTGGTAATGGGGTAACGCAGGAAGAATTCATTGATCAATTTAACCTTTATCCGTTTGACATTACACCTGACTTATCTGCTAGCGTAAATACGCATTTAAGCCCACAGCAGAGCGGAAACATCTCAGTGAGGCTGGAATTCACCAAGCCTATAGACGCGCCTATTAGTGTACTAGTATATCTCGAATCGCAAGCCCTAATAGAAGTAGATAGATTTAGGAGCGTTATCACTGACTTTTAAAATGGATGCTAATACACTTCAGAAAGTAATGAATAGTGAACGAGTCACACGTTCCAAATTTATCGGCGTGTTTGCGAAGAATGAAACATTGAGTTTGCCAAGTACGCGAGAATGCGGTAGTCTTATTGTGAACACAGATGTCATCGGTAATGAAGGGATTCATTGGATCGCTGTCTATTTTAAAAATAGACAGCGCCTGTACTATTTTGATTCACTCGGTACTCAACCCTGGAGTGACCCTATTATTGTAAAATTTCTCGCTCAGTTACATATTCCCGAAGTTGTATGGAACCCGTTTCGTATACAAGGATATTTTAGTAATACTTGCGGAATGTACTGCGTCTCATTTCTCATGCATATGTCATGTGATAAAGAATTTATAAATTTTTAAATTTATTTGACCCGTGTCACACTCGCCGAAACGATGAAATGGTATGCAGACAGATAAAAATCCGTTTTCCAATTGTACGTACTCGTTGTATAGTATAATGTTTTTGTTCGTGTGTGTATATTTGTAACGGTATATTCTGTAGTTTAAGATGGTTATTGTACTGATTTCTTTCATTTAATAAATTTATGAAAATATATTGTCTTCTTACCCCAAAAAGATCGAAAAACACTTACATTATTTCGGTGTGACATTCATTATGCTGACTGATCAGTATATCCTCCGTATTCATGACACGAGATTCTTCAAAAGATTGTATAACACGTGTCAAATCCTCATCGGACCTTAAAGGAGAAAGAATAATGTTCATATTGATTCTTTTTTAATAAAAACATATACAGAGTATACAGACAGACCCCATTATGTGAAGATATCTTTGGTTCGAAACTCATTTAAGAGGTAAATCCGAATAACATTTAAAACACGCAAAAGATTGCCATAAAAATTTCGGTTTTAGCATAATGGTGAGTATCTAAATGAAGTATTTGACGAGATACTACAACCCTCCATATATATAAAATCATGTTTCTTGTGAATAAATTATAGACACTTACATTTCTATGGTAGTCCCTTGCGTCGGATTGTAAGGAGCGTCACTGCAAATATCTTCAACGGTTTGCGTTGGAAATAATTCATCACGGTCAATCGCGTTAAAAAGATTAATTGCAGTCAATGCTGCAGTGTCACCTTCTTCATACAAATCCGGAAAAACGTAAAGTTCGTGGTCCATGGTGGAGGGAATGCACTGGCAGAGGGAATGATTATTCACTGACGCGAAAATAGCTACTGTTACTCCCAACTGAAAAATATTTCCTTTTATATGCACAATCGCCAAGCTCCGCCCCAAAAGATTAAGGCCAGATGTTCGTAGTGATTGGTTGCCAGTGTAGCTGGGTGGAGCTATGATAAGTTTGTGTACCAATCGTAACACCGCTATAACGGGTCCGGACGAGTAATGGCATCTTTATATTTTCTCCAATAGATTTAATGCTCGTATTACCCCTTGCTGTCTTTACCATGTCAATATTTTTCCCCCACTATTCCCGGATCATTAGTCACTAATGTAATCGAGAGGATTTTATAATAAAGAAATTATAAATATATCCATTCCTTTAATTATATTTTTAAAAAAGAAAAGAGCATTCGGTTTCCACGTTAAACTGTGGGTCTAAGGCGGAGTGAAAACCTTAACCGTTGTTACAATTCGGGGAAGAGCTAGTTGTTATTATTACTAAAGAGAAAAATCGTGCATTAGCATGTTTTGCGGTCATACTACCCCCGGATCAAATGATCCTGTTATGTTGAAATTATGATGAGCAACGACTCCCTGACGAGATGTATTTCTTGAACTGATCCACAAAGCAGATGTTCACATCTTCTGAAGACTGCATGTTCCACATTTTATAATAAAGAAATTATAAATATATCCATTCCTTTAATTATATTTTTAAAAAGAAAAGAGCATTCGGTTTCCACGTTAAACTGTGGTCTAAGGTGGAGTGAAAACCTTATCCGTTGTTACAATTCGGGGAAGAGCTAGTTGTTATTATTACTAAAGAGAAAAATCGTGCATTAGCATGTTTTGCGGTCATACTACCCCGGATCAAATGATCCTGTTATTTTAAATCTGTACCACCCTATATATATATATATTTCCATTCCTTTATTTATTTTAAAAGAATGAACAAAACTCTCTCTCTCTCTCTTTCTATATATATATATATATATATATATATATATATATATAATATATATATATATATAATTGTTAGTACTTTCATGCACTCTACCCTTTTGCTGATTATATTTAATATAATTGTGTGTATATCTTTCAATAACAGAGATGTTATCTAAGAATATGACACCATACAAATTACGCGTAAATAAAAATATAAAACATTTTCTTCGCTTCGAGAATGTGTTTCATTGTAGAAGTAATAACAACAGCAAAATTAAGATTTGGAGTGAAGCGAGGTTTATCCCGAGTAGACTGGAAGAAAGATCAACTCGCGGTCATTTCAAAAAGGCCTCTGGGCAAACGATTCGAATTGACCCAGATTCTCGGTAACCCTTTCCTCGTGTGTGTGTGTGTGTGTGTTTGTGTGCACGGGTTGTTCATTCGTTTATTATATATATATATATATATATATATATACACAAGCACAGATGGGGTGAGAAGCTTGGGGGGAATGAGGGAGGAGGGGGGGACGACCGTGTGTTTTGAATTGTCGTTGTTTCAACTTTCTTCGTAAGGTTTCTTTCTTTAATTGTTTAGTGATTTTTTTAATGTTTTAATTCACTTTAAGGTGAAAATCCATTTATATAATATATATATATATATATATATATATATATTATAATATATATATATATATATATATATATATAAGGAATGACAAAATTAAATAGACACGGTTATTATGATTCTTTCTATATATATATATATATATATATATATAATATATATATATATATATATAAGGTAAGGAGAAAGTTGTTCATTTGTGTATTTCGTCTGAACTAATATTTTGACTTTCGCGAAGGGTGAGAAGTTTGGGGGGAATGAGGGAGGACGACCGTGTGTTTTGAGTTGACCCAGATTCTCGGAAATCCTTTCCTCGTGAAAGAAAAAACAGCGTTTAATGATTAATTTCTTATATTGAATAATTAATTTCTTATAATAATTGATTCTCTTAAAAGGAGAAAATTAATTTGTTTTACATTAATAGACGTTTAGCTTCATTTGATTTAAATTAATATACGTTTGGCATTTTTTTCTGATTTTCATTCACATGATATGTACAGAGGCGCGCGTGTGTGTGTGTGTGTGTGTGTGCGTGTGTGTGTGTGTGTGTGCACGAGTTGTTCATTCGTTTATTATATATATATACAAGCACAGATGGGGTGAGAAGTTTGGGGGGAATGAGGGAGGACGACCGTGTGTTTTGAATTGTCGTTTATTTCAACTTTCTTCGTAAGGTTTCTTTTCCCACTGTTATTCAATTGTGAAATTTATAATAAAGTGATTTATTGTAAAGAGCGTGTGTTTAAATATTTATTTATAAACAGAATTCTTTTAATTGTTGGAATTAAGAAGATTCATCTGTATTGATTAACTACCATCATATAAATATATTGTGGTATTTTGATTAATATATGGTTTAATTTAATAAATATTGCTATCTGGTAACTCAGTCTTCGATTAGAATTAATTAAATATATAGCACAAACTGGCAACTCAGCCTTCTATTGGAATTAAATACATGGCGCTATCTGGCAACTCAGCCGGATTAGAGGTCTATAAAAGAGCGAGAGGCTGACGACGGAGTCATACAAGCTCGGCTCCCAGCGAGCAAGGATCTCTGGTCCTTTCTCTTTCTGGCCCTTTGGGAAAAACCCCTTAGAGGCCTCTTAGGTTAGGTATACCCCTTTGGGGAAATAGCTTGGGGGAGAACTCCGCCTCCAAGTTGCATGCCCTTGCAATCGGCACAAAGGCCGATACTCTCTCTTCTCTCTCTCTCCCTTCAGGTGTACCCCTCCCCCCTTGGCTCCTTCTAAGCCAACTGGCTGATTAGGAGTCTATAAGACAACGCCTACTCGGCTGAAGTCTTAATATGCACTTGGCTCCTGCCAAGTGAACACCTCTCCTCAGGGCTGCCACAAGATTTTAGGTGAAGGTAACAAAATTGACAAACAAAAGGTAACAAATCAGCCAAAAAGGTAACAAAATATAAAAAAAAATTAAAATTGATTATAAAATAACAAAGTTCATTATATTTACCTGATTTTTTTAAAATATTGCTTCTTCATCCATATCTTCTTTTACACGCCATTTCACTTCCTTCATCTTATTCACCATCTCTTGAGATGGCTCCCATTTGGTACAAGTTGTGTTTCGAAGCAGTCCTTTGGTGTATAAAAGTGCATTCACAGTAGAAGTTTTTAATGAAGAACGATTTTTTACTTTGAGTAAAGACACTATGAACGAAGTTACAAAGCCGTGTTTTAATTGAAGGGCAAATACCCGAAATGTACCAACTGTATGATTTTGACTCGGAGATTTAAGGCCTATTTTCCCTTTACGAGAGAAGAAAAGAATAGTCCTTAAGTGTCTGAGTTAAAATCATACAGTTGTCCGTTTCGGGTATTTGTGCTTCAATTATATTCGCATTCAAAAATGACCACAAAATAAGAGCAATCGCGTTCACAAACACAATCTATGATAAATGTTGTTACAAGTTTGCAACTGGAACACTGACAGACTGCTGACTGACTCTGACTGAGACAGCATGGGGGAGTCACTGAGTCAGTAAGCCGAGAACCGAAAACGTTTTCAAACGTATAGTCGTGACTCGTGAGATTTATACGCGAACGAACGATGTACGGAATATATAATCAGAAATATACAATATATGCCATCTAAATTATTCAGCACTTTTTCCATCTGTAATTTAATGGTTTTAAATATGCTAATTTCTTTATAAAACTAATAATTTTAAATATTTTTAGGTAAACCGATAAAGCATATAAAAAACTCTAAAACGTAATAAATTTTTTGAACGTCGTACCAAAAGTATGAAAAAGATAGAAAGTAACACATTTGTTACGAACGTAACAAATGTGGCAGCCCTGCCTCTCCTCCTTTCTCTCCTTTCTCTTGGGGGATAACGCCGCCTCCAAGTTTCCTTGTTGCACCTGCAACATCCCCCCTTTTCGCAACACCCTACCCCCTTTGCAACATTGAGTTGTTGCATAACCCCACCCCATTTGCAACATGTTACACACCCCCACCCCATTTTGCAACATGTTGCATAACCCCCACCCCCTTTGCGACACCCCGCCCCTTTGCAACATTGCGATAAATAAATTGCAACATTCTTGCACTCTATCCTTTTGCGGCTATACTACTATTGCCCATCAAACACAGCCAATTGAGTCTGCTCTGAGTCATCATAGTGCGTAGTTCATTTTTGATGAGTTTCAGCTTTGAGAAAGAGCTTTCACCACTACAGTTGCTGATCATCAAACTCGGGTACATACGAAGCATTATCTCAACATTTGGGAAAGCAGCTTTCAAATTCTTATCGCATATAAGACTGTATATGAACTTTTCAAAACTGTTACCAGCGCCGGCTCTTCCATTACGCAGATCACGCAGTGTGCGTGGGGCCCCGCGAGGCGGGAGAGCCCCCAGCGAGCGGTTAAAAAAAGTGATTAATGAATGATTGACAGAAATAAAAAAAATTGACCAAATTTTTATTTTTTAAACCCTTCCAGCGCCATTCATTTTATTTCCATATAAAATCTAGCAATTTTTTTTATTGTTAAAATCATAAAAATTAAAATGCAAACAAACGCCTAATGTGTGCCATCAGATCTGCCATCTCAGAAGATGACTGCACTGGAATTGCTTACATACACGAGAAGCAGCTGACAGAGTTATATCCAAACCTATGGATTGCTCTCAGAATTGCAGTCACTCTTTCAGTGACTGTAGTCACAGCTGAAAGGAGCTACTCCAAGTTGAAGCTAATTAAAACGTACCTCAGGTCAACAATGGCACAAGAACGTCTGAGTGGGCTTGCCATCATGAGCATCAATCGGGAGGTAGGCCGAAAGCTGTCCTATGATGAGATTATTGATGAATTTGCAATTAAAAAAAAGCCAGGAGAGAAAGGTTTATCTAAATAAACTTCTTAGATTTTTGTATATTTAATTGTGTATAAACCATTTGCGCGTAGAGCCCCCAAAATGTTGGAGCCGGCACTGACTTACATTCCCTTTTCTCATCAAGAAACAGTTGAACAACTTTGCGAAACTGACTCATTTCATCACCAAGACTATCTTTTAAGTCTGAAGTGTATGTTTAAAGTACATTTACTGCAGTTTCTCGAATTTCCTCATCAGTTAGTTTCCCCATCAGTTAGTTTAGTCATCAGTTAGTCGCCAGTTAGTTTATGTGGGAGCCCTATTTTGTGGGGTCCATGGTGCTTCTGCACCTCTTGCACCATGGTAAATCGACTCTGACATATATATATATATATATTATGATGAATAAAACCACGAAGGAAAGGAAACACAAAATGGTGGTCAAGCGCTTTCGTCTAATGGCATCTCAGTGTTCCTGAGGATGTCATTAGACGAAAGCGCTTGAGCACCATTTGTGTTTCCTTTCCTCGGTTTTATTCATCATAAATATTTTTCACGTGTTACTTTCGTGAAATAATTTCATATATATATATATATATATATATATATATATATATATATACGTCGCCTCACCCTCCACTAGACGTTGAGTCTGTCATGGGAGTGGGAGACCCTAATGTGGTGGCGAACCTTTTTTGCTGGCGGGTCATTTTTGTTACTTTTTATTTAAAAAAAAAAATGAAATTGGGTCACAATAATTTATTTACTTACTATTTTTAGTGAGAAACTTGTTGGATTTTAGCTGCTAATGTTTTGATCCGAGGTTTACATTTAGTTTTCTTTAGTCTCACACATGCAGCACTTATCTCTCTGCCAAAGCGATTCCTAGTGGTGGATTTGACGAAATTCATGGAGGAAAGCAACTGTTCACATAATAAGATGAACCAAACATTGTTAGCAGAGCTAATGCTAGCTTTCTCATTGATGCAAAATCCCGAAAGCCGAAATCCCGAAAAGCCGAAATCCCGAAAAGCCGAAATCCCGAAAAGCCGAAATCCCGAAAGCCGAAATCTCGAAAACCAAAATTAAGAAAACCAAAATTAAGAAAAAACAATATTAAGAAAAAACAAAATTAAGAAAAAACAAAATTAAGAAAAAACAAAATTAAGAGCAGCTTCTTTACTTTTTTTAAATTTTAGACCCTAGCCTTTGTAAAGGTTTTAGAGATGTTCGAAATATACTAAAAATCTAGGCTAGCCAAACCTAACCTACGATACGCCCAGGGCCGGATTTACTTGCTTGTGGGCCCTAGGCCAAACCTTATCAGTGCCCCCCCAAAAAAAATATTATATATATATATATATCGTAATATTGTAATGTAAAAAAAAAAGAATTACAACATAATGTAACACATCAAAATTTATTCAAATTAGTTTTATATCATGTACAACTTATTCTTACACAAAGGAATAATGGAAAAAAATACAGTCAAATTGAAGCATAATAAATTTTGCAATAAGAATTACAACATAATGTAATACATCACACATTAATAATTTTTAATCAAATTAGTTCCATATCAAGTACATCAAAGTAAATCAAGTTCCATCAGACATCATGTACATTACACATAGGAATAATGGAAAATACAATGAAACTGAAGCATAATAAATTTTGCAAGCACAACTATGTGAAGTTCAAAATGACTTTTTCCTGCTTTTTTCTATGGCAAATTTGTCAATGATACTGTTTGTGTCAAGGGATTGTAGGAGGTCCCAGTGGGCCCCATTACTGGGGGCCCTAGGCCAATGGCCTATGTTGCTATTGGAAAATCCGGCCCTGGATACGCCACATATTAGGCCTAGAAAATTTAAGATTCAGCAAATCACTGAATTTATATAAATATAGTCTAAAATGCGGGAATCTGTAAGATACCAACCTAACCTACCTACCCAAACAGGTCTGGAAAGTTTAATAAAATCCTACTTGTTTCTACGTTTACCTCCCCCCCCCAATTTCCAACCAAAGTCTTAACACGTTGTGTGATCCCTATCTTTAAAAAGTTGTAGTTCGGGATTTTTGTTTTTCTTAATTTTGTTTTTCTTAATTTTGTTTTTTCTTAATTTTGTTTTTTCTAATTTTGTTTTTTCTAATTTGTTTTTTCTTAATTTCGTTTTTCTAATTTCGTTTTTTTATAATTTTGTTTTTCTTAATTTTGTTTTTTCTTAATTTTGGTTTCTCTTAATTTTGGTTTCTTATCAATTTGGTTTTTCGGGATTTCCGGACCTTCGGCTTTCGGGATTTCGGCTTTTCGGGATTTCGGGATTTCGGCTTTTCGGGATTTCGGCTTTCGGGATTTCGGCTTTCGAGATTATGACCCAGACCCATAAATTTGGTATTTGGTATTTATATTTAAGAATTTGGTATTTATATTTTATTTAAATAAGAGCTCTTGGGTCACTAAAAATTGCCTCGTGGGTCAGTACTTGACCCGCTGGTCAGTGGTTCGCCATCACTGCCCTAGTCGATCTGCGGAGTGGGGTTGATGTAGTAGAAATAGGTGCAACCTACTTAGGTGGGCTATTTGAACCATTTTCAGAAGAATCAGGCCTCCTTTCAGGAGGACTCTGGTTATCCTGCAATTCACGTTCCCATATCTGGTCCTCATGACGTTTAATAGAACGACCATCTTCTAGTTGGTACCTGAAAGAAAATGGACCCGTTCTCTTCTGCACCGTTGCAGGAACCCATTTTGGTCCAGCCCCATAGTTGCGAATCATAACTGAATCATTAGGTTGCGTTTCTATAACTAATTTTTTTAGTGTCGTGATACAACTTCTGTTTTTCTTGTTGACGTAAAACTCGTTGTTATAACGTTTCGTTTGAACGTAACAGATCGAAAACTGAACGAATTCCCCGGCCAATCATGAGTTTAGAAGGAGACATCCCTGTCGTCGTGTGAGGTGTTAGTCGATATTTTTTTAAAAAATTATCCAACACCACTTGCATTTTTCCCCCATGAGGATGACGCAAGGCCGACTTGAAAGTACGGACTATGTTTTCCGGCCGACCATCAGTAGACGGGTGAAAAACATTAGACCGGACATGTCTAATGCCATTTAGGTGGACAAAAGAACGAAATTCCACACTGGTAAAACAAGTACCATTGTTGGAAACCAGAACTACGGGTAAACCCCATCCAGCGAAACATGAACGGAGTAGGCGAATAGTAACATCCGAAGTCGTGGAAGTGATTGGAAAAATTTCCACCCACTTACAGTAGGTGTCCACAATGACTAAGAAATAGGTGTGATTTATAGGACCTGTACAGTCGACATGGATCCTATGTCAAGGTACAGTATGCCATTTCCAAGGATGAGATGGACTGTTCTTTGGTAGATCTCTGTTCTCTTAGCAGTTTTGAGAGGAACGAACCAACGATCCGCGTTCTCCATCTAAACCGGGCCACCAGAAATAAGCTCTCGCCAGCTCTTTCATTTTTGTTGCGCCCATGTGTTCAACATGAAGTTCCTTCACTAAATTCGACCTGCCTTCGTTCGGAATTATTACTCTGTGACCCCATAAGAGAGCCATTTTGAATTGAGAGTCCAGACTGACGTTGATGGAAAAGCTGTACTTCACTCTCAACCTTAGTAGGCCAATCAACTGATCAGTAATGGATGACCCTAGACAGAATAGGGTCTGATTTGGTGCACTGCTACATCTGTATTGCAGCCACTGAAGTGGAATCCAAACACTCCACCAATTGAACCCATTCTTTAGGTATAGGTACGCATTCGTTTGGATTTTCTAAGGGCAATCTATTTTGGACATCAGCCATGCTTATAAGTTTGCCTGACCGATGTACTAAGTCAAATTTATAGTCTTGTAGAATCAATGCCCATCGTTGAATCCTACCCGAGGTCATAACTGGAATACTTTTAGTAAGTTAAAATAAACCTAAAATAGGTTTATGGTCAGAGATTAATTGAAATTCTTGGCCCCATAGACAGAAATGAAATTTCTTTACTGCAGACACTAAAGCTAAGGCTTCGCGTTCAAGTTATGAATATCGCCTTTAAGTTTCAGTTAGTGTTCTAGAAGTAAAACAGATAGGCCTATCTACACCGTCAATGTGATGAGAGAGTACTGCCCCAATTTCATAAGAAATGCTATCTGCTGAAACTACGAGAGGAAGTTTAGGATCGTAATGAACTAGAAGAGTGGACTTTAGTAGTACGTCCTTTGAAGCCTCAAATGCTTCCTTTTGGGTTTTCTTCCATATCCACTGTTCCCCCGATCGTAATAACTTATTTAGGGGTTCAAGGAAAGTCGATGCATTAGGCAAAAATTTCCTATAAAAGTTTAAAAGACCTTAAATAAGCTTGTAACGGCGTGATGTTTTATGGAGGAGGTGCATTTTTTATGGCTTCTAGTTTATCCACCGTTGGATGAGCAGTGGTGTAGTGCTAATAAAGAAGTGAGGGAACGCATTTTGAAAGTGTTACTCAGATGCGGGGGGACAATGGCGAGCGCGGCGAGCCCATACAGCTGGGGGTCCGGGGGCACTGTAAGCCCCCCAAGAAATCTTTTGAAATCTGACCAATTTCAGGGATATTTTGAGGTCATATGCACTGGATATTAGGATATATTCCAAGGTTGAAGATGCAGTATTTCCAGTGTCATTAGATATACGACATCCAGTACGATCAATAAAAATAGCTAACAACTGGAATGATTAACTAAAAAAAGTTAACAACTGGTACGCCGTGGTGACTGTTTCACCAGATCTTTATAGGCTAGCATTGCCTCAGTCGAAGCTAAAAGAAATGAAGCAGTTAATGATTCTTTCTCATATTTCTTCTAGGGGTGGGAATTAAAATTTCATGACGTTAGAGATTTGTAAGTTCGGATTTATTTGAAATAGTGAGGGAACGCCGTTCCGTCTACCAAAAAAAGTAAGGGAACGCCGTTCCCACGCGTTCCCACAGCACTACACCACTGTCCAGGATGAGTGCCCGAGGCATCTATACGGAATCCCACGTACGAAACCTCATTTGTGACCCAAATATACTTTTCTTTTTTAGTTTAAGTCCAGCATCCCGGAGTCTTTTTACAACTATTGTTAATCTAGTTAGGTGCTCTTCTTTAGATGAACCTGCAATCAGGACATCATCTAGAAAACAAAGTACACCAGGAATGGGACCTAGACTTCGGTCCAATGTTCCCTGAAAAATACCGTGAGTCAATGATATTCCATAGTATAGCCTTTTGTACCTGTATAGGCCTCGGTGCGTATTTATGATAGTTAACGCTTTAGAATTTTCGTCTAAACTTAGTTGAGCATAGGCTTGTGACAGATCTAGTTTTGTGAAATATTTATCCCCAGCAAGAGAGCTAAATAATTCACCAGGTTTGGATATGGGATAGCAATCTAGAAGAACTGCTCTATTTGCTGTTAAACGGTAATCCCCACATAAACGCACTGACTTGTCGAGTTTTAGTGCAGGAACCACCGGAGCAGCCCACTTAGCCTGTGTGACTGGTTCGATAATTCTATCTTTGAGCAGTCTATCAATTTCTAAATCTACCTTCTCCCGCAACGCATGTGTAATTGGACGAGCCTTGCGAAATTTTGGAGCTACATTAGGGTTCACCTCTATACAGACCTGATGGCCTTTTAGTTTGCCTACTTCATGCCCAAAAGGAGAACACTCCGTTAACAACGAATCTATGTCAAATGGATATGTGAATGTATGCACATCTGCGCGAGCAGCGCGACCCTTTGGCAAAATTTTGTCAATAGGTAATTTCAAGGCATCGATCCAATCATGGCCTAGTAGAGTAGGCACTTGCTCAATGCTCATCCACCACTGAAAGGAAGGATTAAAGGATGAGATAAATTTTTGTTGTTGAGTGTAACCGTGATGTCGGCTTCTCAACAAATAGGTAATTGTATGTTACCATATTTTTTTAGTATTGTATTGTAATTTATGTGTATTTTTGAAAAATTTGTCAAAATCTGTTTTAAACATGACAGTTCGGGCAGCACCTAGTTCTAGAGGAACTGTAATTCCATTTAGGCCTACTTCTATAATACAGGGTGTACATAAAGTCAGGATCTATTTTTGTGAAGCAGTTGGAAATTATATGGAATTCAATCATAAAATGATAAAGTGGTAACATTTATTAAATAAAGAGTAGGATTCGACGTGACGCCCATCAGTATCCCTGCACAGCTCAAATCGTTCCGCAGCATTTCTAAACACATTCTGGAGCATTTGCGGGGTTATGTTATCTGCAGCAGTTCGTATACGTAAGTTTTCAAGACTCGTAATCTTCGTCTGATAGACGTGCGATTTGATAAAGCCCCATGCAAAGAAATCTAAAGGGGTTAAATCTGGTGATCTCGCTGGCCAAGGTCTGTTGCTTCCGCATCCGATCCAGCGATTTGGAAAACGTCCATTTAGATAATCCTGAAACAATTTTGGCATAGTGACAAGGAGCACCATCATGTTGATAGACGACGGGGATAGGATTGTTAGTACCGTCGTCTATCAACATGATGGTGCTCCTTGTCACTATGCCAAAATTGTTCAGGATTATCTAAATGGACGTTTTCCAGATCGCTGGATCGGACGCGGAAGCAACAGACCTTGGCCAGCGAGATCACCAGATTTAACCCCTTTAGATTTCTTTGCATGGGGCTTTATCAAATCGCACGTCTATCAGACGAAGATTACGAGTCTTGAAAACTTACGTACACGTATACGAACTGCTGCAGATAACATAACCCCGCAAATGCTCCAGAATGTGTTTAGAAATGCTGCGGAACGATTTGAGCTGTGCAGGGATACTGATGGGCGTCACGTCGAATCCTACTCTTAATTATTTAATAAATGTTACCACTTTATCATTTTATGATTGAATTCCATATAATTTCCAAGTGCTTCACAAAAATAGATCCTGACTTTATGTACACCCTGTATATGGACCCGTATTAGCTTATTGAAGTTTTCAAAATCGTTAATAAAATCGATAACGTAAATCTTGACAAATTGTTCATTTTCGTAATAACGGATTTAAATTACGTGGTAGACGTTTCATTAATGACATCGCTAAAAACATTTTTACGTTTAAAATAATTGATAAATGAAATGATCTTCCAGCGCCCGTCGTGAACTCTACCAGCGTTATTATGTTTAAGAACCGTTTAGATAGGCACTTTAAAAATAATAACGTCGTTCAAAATAATAAAACAATTAGCAACAGGAGCTCTGAGCGTGATAGTCGAGGTTTGAGTCTGTTGACGATTGATGCAAGCTTGTGACATGCCAGCGTGTGATATACCAGCGTTCAATTTATATTAAAACAAATAAATAAAAAAATAAAAAAAAAGACTAACACGAACTTAGATGTAGCTCGTAGCGTAAACTAACCCACCTTTTGTTATACTCTTCTCATCCTCTCTTTACTTGCATGTCTGTAGTTTGCATGGTATGACAGTGTTTCTTTGAGTTAAGAATGTGTTTGCATGGTTTGTAAGCGTTCTTATTTTACTTCTTTTCATCTTTCACCCCTTTCCTATTCTCTTCGACTATTTTTCCGACTTGTCGGCAGTGGCCGGCGGATGATGATGGTGAGTCTTTCTTTCTCTTTTTCTGAATGAATGTTAACCCATCTTCTTTTAACTCCCTATTCTCTCCTTTTAATCCCATACTCTCTTCTTTCTCTCGGCTAACCTGAGTGGATCTTAGGGTCCTTGTTAGCCTTAGCTTCTGTAGATCTGTAGATCACCACTTTGCTGCTCATAAAATAAGTATTCCGCTCCAGTGTTCGAAGTATTTCCATTTGGAAGCTCACCACTAGAAATGTTAAAATTAGAATTTTCACCCTTTTGTTCCTTTGAAAAACAAATTTAGCTATGTGGCCTATTTTACTACAATTTCGGCAAACTGCTTCTTTTGTGAGAACTCACAGGTATCGATGCTTTCACTCAACAGACAGCTTTTGCAGCAATTTCTGACACAGTTAATTTTTCCAACCATCATTTCTCAGATTTCCTCTCACGAATAGATATTTAAAAACACTTTCGTAAGTAGGCAAATCAGTTTCACTTAGTTCACTTGGGCTCCCAAATACAGAACACGCCCACTTTTTTCCTGTTTTAGTATTTGCCATTGTCAAAATGAAGCCAGAGATTATTTATTAAACTATTTTATTTGAAATTGAATGTCTGAAACAAAATATAGATCATTATGCCATGTGGAAACTCTGCCTCCTCATTAAATAGGGTTGCCAAGTCAACAGATCTTGAATAAAAGACACTTGCACGCTACCGTATATTCCATTGCTTATTATGATAAAAATTTACTTGTGCAATATTTTTTACAATTTCTTCATTATATTCATAGATAAAATATGTCTAGAAAGTCGTACACTTGTAAAATCACACTACTGTATTGAAATGAAACATTTTTAAATTTCTTTATTATATTTTGTGAATTAAAGACGAGAATATTTACAAATCATTATAATGAATGAAGCCTTTATTTATTTATAAAATTGTACTTATCTTGACTTCGACCAGCCTTCAGTAAAGCTGTATCATTTTTTATTTTGCCAGCAAAATCGGCACAATTGTCTTTTAAATTGAAATAAATCAAAATGCTGAATCTCACTTCTCCCGATTAACGAATTAATTAAGTTTGAAAACATCGTCTCAAATTTTGTGATGAATAAAATTTTGAGAGTCAATTACTGAATTAAAGGACATATGGCGTCCTTTTCGAGTTTATCAAAGGACAAGGACACATGAGCTGAAATAAAGAACTGTCCTTTGAAATAAAGGACACTTGGCAACCCTACGTCCTCAACATAGTTAGTGGTTCCCAGTACCTTTCTGCTTTTGGGCCGTGTCACAAATGTGGTCTATCCAGTGCTTGAGCCATGTTCATGACTAGTTAATTACCTGAAACAGAAAAGAGGATTTATCACCACCAAAGTTTTATGTGCTGTGCCTGTACTAATGTGCCAAGAAGAAACAGTCTGTTATATAAATACGAATAATACTAATGACATAATGACAAACCTAATAAGATATCAACTATCAATTTCTATGACATAAATCTCTCTAAATCTCTATTTATTGCACCATTAAACTGTTAGATATTTTCTAATTCTAATTCTTCTTTACATACTAAAGAGAAAAATGGTATATCTGTATAAAACATAACCACCTCAATCACTGGCTCCCCCTTAGACAGATTTGGAGGCCCCATATATCCTGGTTAAACGGGAATCATATTATGTTGCATACATTCATGTAATATTTTACTACATAAAATCAAAATCAGTATATATGTTTTAGCAGCTAGATAAGAAAGCCAAGTTTAATTTCAATAGTAAAACCAAAAAGGCATTGATTTGAACTTCACTAGAACTGAGAGCTTCTGATATCCCTCCATATTCATGGGCCCCCAGAAACGTTGGCCCTCCCTAAACAGACAATGCTGGATCCGCCTACGTACTGAACTGGCAACAGTTGCCATCAAATATATTCTTATGATAAATATAAAACACTTGCACTGAAGAAAATTTATGACAGAATATTTTTTCGATGTAATCCACGATTATATAAAATCCGGATTCCACGTTAAACTGTAGGTCTAAGGTGGAGTGACAAGCTTGACCTTCGTCAGCATGAACAATTCGGGCGGAAGCTAAACCAAGGTTAACCAAGGTTAATCACAAATTTTCCGAAATATTCAGTGTCTATGGGAACCCACAAGATAATATTGCAGAGCCAAAACATTTTAGTAGTTTCATTTAATCATTAAATGACAATTTTTCTTACCCCGGCCGATTCTAGTTTTTCATATTCTATTTCTCAATGCACCCTAGTGTGAGGTCAGGTGAGTATAGGGGCCATTCCACTTGCTCATGAAAGGAGATTAGTAGCCCGGAAAAATGCTTCCTCAAAAAGTTGCGAGTTTTAAAAGCAGTGTGTGGGGGTGCTCCACCCTGCTGAAACCACTGTAAATCTAGGGTAATGCAGTTATTTCTTTTACAGGACGAATTAATTAGTTATGGTAAGTACTGTAGAAAGCTTGTAGCATCTGATGATATGAATTTTGCGTTACTGTTACTGCTTTTCTAGTTTCATCAAAGCCTACTACAGAGTCTTATCATGTCATTCATGAGGTATCATACAAAATTAAATCTACAACTTACTCATACTGTTCACTATGTACTAAAGATTTATCTTGTGGGAAGCAATGGAAAGCTATATTGTCCGGATTTCCTTTTATCTGGATGTTATTTACATTTACATTTCATTTGGAAAACATGGATCCAAAATTAGCAGCTATTTTTTTTTTTACGGACATTTATCAGTGGAATGAACCTTTATGACAAGACTCCGTAGGCAATTGCTCCCGTAAATGAAAAATAGCACGCTGGTATAGGTCCGGCCCCGGGAGCCGATCGGCACTCTGACCTTGCCACGCAACAAGCCGTCGACTGCCAGTCTGACCAACCATAGACAGCCCGCTGCACGGAGATTTGAGGGAGTTTGGCCAACAGCGCGTTGATGTCTTCGGTTTGACGTCGCCTCTTCTTCGCGTTGACGTCCCACGTTTTTTCGTTGACGTTGACGCGCTGACGTGTCCCGCGCTGGAGGATACAGCCACTGCTAGAAGCTTCCTCGTCAGCTGCTAATTTTTGGTTTTAATACTGTTTGTGTAGATTCAGTTATTACTGTGAATCTATTAAAAGAACATTCTCTGTTATTTTGGGCTTATCCTTCGTTTGCAATTTTGTGTTGCTCTCTTTGTTGGAGTTCTGAAACTGTATTGCCCGCCTGTCTGCTAAATTGCCCTAATATGGACTCTGTTTCTTCTCTTTCTACTTCCTTTAATTTACACTAGAAATATGTTTAAAATCCAATACAGAAATCTTCTTGGAAAGAATTTACACATGCTAGAGTGCTCCTGATCTTCGTACACGCAACAGCGAATAGCAGTCGTAAATTATCTAAAAGTCTTAATTCATAATACTGTCCTAAAACTCCAATTATTATACTGTCCTTAAAAATAAAAACTTATTTATCACTACTCCACCTTGGAATTTTAACTACCTCACGATGAAAAACCTTTTGAAAACCTATAACTCAGGTTTTTCATCCAAAGATTTTATTTTTTGTTTTACGAATCCAATTCAAGGACCCAGTTTCACTTTTGAAGAAGTCTGGTTTAATTTAAAAACTGAACTTTCTCTCCAGAAGAACCAGAAGTTGTTGTTGTTGTTGGTTAGCCGATCACCCCACCCTGATCGAGCAAGCCGGCGGCACGCAGGTAACCGATTGTGGGGCGTGGTATGAGTAGTATCCCCGCTTTTGGGGAGACAGACATGGATCAATTTGAAATCCCCCCCCCCCACCCCCACACACACACACACCGTCCTTCATGACGGTCCCTCCTTTATAAGGTGTCTTTCATGGTCTTTCAAGAGGAAAAAAATTAATTAAAATTTTTTTAAAACTTTAAAAAATTAAAAAAAAAGGATTCATCCTCGCCTTCCTTCACGAGAAAAAAATCCTCCTGTGGGGTTCTTTCAAGTCTTTCATGAGACAAACAAAACCAGACAAACATTCGAGTACCTTTTGTTCCAGCACGTTCCGACAGACAATAGAAATGAAAACTTAAAATAAATATCTGAAAAAGGGTTTAATAGACCTAACGAGAGTATGCATCGACACCAAAACATACAATGACTTGTATTGTATTCTCAAAGCATATTATTATTTTCTAATACCACATTACCTCTTCATATGTTATCTCATTTTCATGTGTTAACAAATTGTGAACATCACAAAAAACAAAATCAGGTTAAACACATTTTACATCAAAACAATTTCTTTGTTTAATATCTGTATTATGAAAAATAAAATGATGGTTTATTATTTTAATTTAAATAAATTAATTTCTCTCTTTTTTAAGGGAAACTGACTTATTTTCATCTGATCTGAACCTCAAATACAAACTTTTTATATATTCATAACATGTTTAATTGCTTATTTACTTTTAAATATGTAGTTTTCTACTGCACATCAAATATTGTTATAAAATTGTGTGTGCTTAAAGAAATTTCTCCTTAAACACGTTAAAGGCAATGTAATTTTTAATGATCTACTATTTGTATGTACGTACCGATATTTAGACTATACATTTCGTGATTCAACACGTAAATAAACCCAGATAATATAGCCTTCCCCTCTCTCTATTGTGTAATTATATATATATATATATATATCGTAAAGAACGACGCTTGTATAGGAGATATTCCGCGCAAGACGAGAGAGAGAGAACGAAACAAATGAAAAAATGAGGTAACCACCCGGGAATCGAACCCGGGATCTTCCGATTGCCGGTCAGATGCGATACCATTACACCATGGGCCTCACTCTTCCAAATGCCGTAATTCTTCTACATACTCGCAGAAACCAATGCCCCAAGGGGCACCTCCCCGCATGCCGTAACATTATATACATTCAACTGCAAAGAACACGCAGTATAAATAACGTAAAGAACGACGCTTGTATAGGAGATATTCCGCGCAAGACGAGAGAGAGAGAGAACGAAACAAATGAAAAAATGAGGTAACCACCCGGGAATCGAACCCGGGATCTTCCGATTGCTGGTCAGATGCGATACCATTACACCATGGGCCTCACTCTTCCAAATGTCGTAATTCTTTACATACTCGCAGAAACCAATGCCCCAAGGGGCACCTCCCGCATGCCGTAACATTATATACATTCAACTGCAAAGAACACGCAGTATAAATAACGTAAAGAACGACGCTTGTATAGGAGATATTCCGCGCAAGACGAGAGAGAGTGAGCATTTGGAAGAGTGAGGCCCATGGTGTAATGGTATCGCATCTGAACCGGCAATCGGAAGATCCCGGGTTCGATTCCCGGGTGGTTACCTCATTTTTTCATTTGTTTCGTTCTCTCTCTCTCGTCTTGCGCGGAATATCTCCTATACAAGCGTCGTTCTTTACGTTATTTATACTGCGTGTTCTTTGCAGTTGAATGTATATAATGTTACGGCATGCGGGAGGTGCCCCCTTGGGGCATTGGTTTCTGCGAGTATGTAGAAGAATTACGGCATTTGGAAGAGTGAGGCCCATGGTGTAATGGTATCGCATCTGACCGGCAATCGGAAGATCCTGGGTTCGATTCCCGGGTGGTTACCTCATTTTTTCATTTGTTTCGTTCTCTCTCTCTCTCGTCTTGCGCGGAATATCTCCTATACAAGCGTCGTTCTTTACGTTATTTATACTGCGTGTATATAATGTTACGGCATGCGGAAGGTGCCCCCTTGGGGCATTGGTTTCTGCGAGTATGTAGAAGAATTACGGCATTTGGAAGAGTGAGGCCCATAGTGTAATGGTATCGCATCTGACCGGCAATCGGAAGATCCCGGGTTCGATTCCCGGGTGGTTACCTCATTTTTTTCATTTGTTTCGTTCTCTCTCTCTCGTCTTGCGCGGAATATCTCCTATACAAGCGTCGTTCTTTACGTTATTTATACTGCGTGTTCTTTGCAGTTGAATGTATATAATGTTACGGCATGCGAAGGTGCCCCCTTGGGGCATTGGTTTCTGCGAGTATGTAGAAGAATTACGGCATTTGGAAGAGTGAGGCCCATGGTGTAATGGTATCGCATCTGACCGGCAATCGGAAGATCCTGGGTTCGATTCCCGGGTGGTTACCTCATTTTTTCATTTGTTTCGTTCTCTCTCTCTCTCGTCTTGCGCGGAATATCTCCTATACAAGCGTCGTTCTTTACGTTATTTATACTGCGTGTTCTTTGCAGTTGAATGTGTGTATATATATATATATATATATATATATATATATATATATATATATAATAAGTATGAGGGTATTCTATCCAGCAATAATTACAGGGCTATTGCTAACACCTCTTACTTCTCGAAACTACTGGAGAAACTCTTCTTACTACACTGCTTAAATGAATACTTATGAACTAAATGAGTTTGGTTTTAAAAGGTCCCACTCAACTGCTCTGAGTATCTATATACTTAAGGAAATTATATTTAAATACACTGATAGTAATTCAACTATTTATAGCTGTTTTCTAGATATAAGTAAGGCATATGATAGAATGACTCACAATATTTTATTTACAAAACTAGAAGGCAGGGAAGTTCCCATGTACATATTAAATTTATAATAACATAATATACATTGATGAAGTACAAGAATTTAAGTATTGGAGTCTTTTTTTTTAATTGGGGTTGTTTAACGTCCTTCGCAACATCTAAGGTCATATGACGGAGGGGACCTGCAGCTTTACGTGGGATCCGAACCACGGGTCGCTACATAATCTGGGCGCAGAGGACGGTCTCCCATCCAACTACTACCCAGACCCAAAACCATCTCCTTGACTGAAGATTCAGATATAAGAAAATCTCGAAGCCTTTATATTAAAGCGAATATGACTATAAGGAACTTCTGGTTCTGTACAAGTGAAGATAAAGAAACTCCCTTTATGCAGTAATATATACGGACAGCAATTCGCAGTAATAACGCATAAGGAAAAGTAATTTTTAATAAATAATTTTATTCAAAATTAAAAAGGGGCGAAGCAAGCTAGATGCAGCAATTAATACAAGATAGTTCATTGATAATAATAATATTGGACCCCACTTTACCGTCAATTTAGAATTCATACCGTCACCCTTAATTCGGTATGCATCGTCTTCGTATATATTGCTACAAAGAAAACGGAACAACGTATTTTAACGCTGAACTTTAAAATTCCTTTTCAGAAGCTTACGTATAATACGAGAATATTGTACGCAACATATAGCATATATGTATATAGTGGTGGACAATTTGGCCCACTAGTTATCCTATAAAACATGTTATGTATTCTATAAGATACACTAGCGTTTTTAGTACCTTTAATAAGGTGTTTTTCATTCTTACACATCGATATGTTAGTTTTCATATTTCTCTCATAATTGTGCCCAAATAAATATAGATATATATGTTCTTTATTTAAATATGGTCCACAACTACAAAGTGCTTTGAAAGAGTGTGCGCCATATTCAGCTTAATATATATATATATATATATATACTGCCGAACATGCCGTTTTAATTTGAGCTCTCACTTGTTTTCAACAGGAGAGCACTTAATATGTATATATACGTATATATATACACGGCACTTGCCGATTAATATAATTTTTCATTTAGTTTACTAAACTATACTTTCATCAGCAGGATTTCAAACTCAACTTTGGAACCAAATTTTGTCGAAGTGGACACTCTTTCTGTGCATAATGACTCTCTTTAACTCTGCTGACCCACTTGTAGAAGAAACAAGAGAACTTTTTGTATCCAAACTCTAAGCCAAAGAGAAGTGCAACCACTTTCAGATCACTACAGATATGTCAGGAGTGTTTATCATAGACAATATGTTTCACAAGTAACTGCATACTGTTACATGTTTCATTCATATGAATTTTATGTGCAGACGGAGCCGAAGGCTAAATATTACCCTTGTACGATAGTACAACTTTCAAACTCAACTTTGATGAATCGATAAAAGATTCCATTCCTTAGGGTTGTGCTTTTCAGTCATATACACGGTCTGTCAAAAAAAACTAAGCCAAATTCAAACCTTTATTAAAACAAAACCATTTATCTAATTAAGTTGAATTTTTTACACAATAAAGTATAGGTAATCACCTATTATCCTTAAAATTTTATGACGATATCTTCAGAATTGTTAATTTTATTAATAATTAACTAAAAAGTAAGATTCTCCTACTTAACATGAAATTTTTTTTTTTACGATATACTGTAGATAATTTTTAGTTTAATAAAATTAAAAGAACTGTTCAATATGATTCCCTTGCATTTCTATCACTTTTTTTAATCTTGGTCTGAATTCGTCTATTGCTCGATTTATTTGCTCTTGGGGGAGCTCTGCCCATTTTGCGATAATCAACTCGCGCAAATAATTGACATCCCTTATTCTGTTCCTATACACTCTCTCTGCCAAGTTTTCCCATATTCCGTAGTCTACAGGGTTTAGGTCAGGGCTGTTAGGTGGCCAATTATTCAGTTCCAGAAATTCAGGCACATTCTTTTTCAAATATTCGATGGTTGTTTTGGCAGTATGTGATGTTGCACCATCTTGTTGAAAAATAAAGTAACCTTGACTAGCCAAGTTTCTCATTTCTGGAAGCATTTTCGCAAGCAGGGTATTTGAATAATATTGAGCATTAATTTTCACTCCTGGCTCAATAAAAAATATTGAAGTTTTCCCAACTTGGACACTCCAACAGAAACATGACGCTAGAAGAAAAGTGACTCCTTGTTGCGTACAGTCTTTCATCTTGGATTTCATTTTTCTTCCCAACATCAGAATAAACCTGGTCATTCTGTAAGTTTCTTGGTGGCTCTACCGTAAAACGTTTTTCATCCGTAAAAAATGTCTTGGAAAGTTTATCTTCAGTTATTATACGTAAAATACGTTTGGATTTCTCAACTCTTTTCTGACAGTTTACTTCTGACAATCTTTGTCCATGCACTCTTTTAAATGGTTTAAATTGCAGATCAGATTTAATAATCCTTCTTACGCTTGATTCTGATATTTCTAGTTCTTTTGATATTTGAGCAGGTGTCATGTGGCTACCAGGTCGATCCTCTTGACTGAGGATACGTTCCTCCACTTTCTGAATATTTTCATCTACTCTAACTGATTTTGGTCGCCCACTACCAACCTTCCTTTCAATGCTTCCTCTTTCATCGATAGTTCTCAATAAGTAATCTAAACCTGATCTAGTCCATCCTTTATAATCGAATTCAAAAAGTAATTTCCTTGCACTATAACCTTTTTCAACTCTATAATGCTTTATAATTATTTTATCTTCATGTGAGAATGGCATATTTAGAGGTATTCACGAAAACTTTTAAATCTAAACAAATTCTGAAAAAGAGAAAAAAGAAGATATTACATAATGAGAAAACTGAAGTTTTCGCAATCTGTAGAAATAACCGCATAACTCATAAAATATTTAAAATAAAGTTATAAAATTATCACAGATTATTTATGAGCCTTTTATTTATTTAGTGTCAAAACATATTTGAAATCTCTATCAAATTGTGCATTTTATAGAGATTTCAAATTGGCTTTTTTTTTTTGACAGACCCTGTATATATATATATATATATATATATATATATATATATATATATATATATACACTTTATACACTGTATATAGTGTAGTGTCCTCAAATTAAGGGAGAGTCATTAGATCTATTCAACACTGAAGGAAAATAGCTTGGTTGTCAGGGACCCAAGACTTTTTAACCAGTTTCCAAACAATCTCAGGAGCGCCACAGCAGGCAGAAAGTTAAAGTCATCAAAAGAAGACTAGATGCTTGGCCCAGTACGGTAACAGATGAGCCCGGTGTACATGGATATGCGTGGCAAAGAATGCAAGAGAACAATTCGCTCATTCACCAGGCCTACGGGCAAGGTCCCCTAACACCCTAACATTGTCTGTGTGTGAAGACAGACCAACACAACACACGGAGCTGCTACGAGGTTGCGCGGTATATTATATATATGCACGGTCTGTGTGTATCATATATATATATATATATATATATATATATATATATATATATATATATATACAGGTGAGTCAAAAGTCTCCATACATAGGCAAAATGGTCATGATAAAACCAAAAGCAGTTTCCGGGTCACTGGATTGGCCGCCGTGGTCCCGTGGAGTGGCCTTCGAGGTCCCCAGACCTCAACCCCCTTGATTTTTACTTGTGGGGGCACTTGAAGGCCATGGTGTACCAGGTGAAAATACAAAACACGGACCACCTAAAGGAACGCATTCGTGATGCGTGTGCACGCATAACACCAGACGTGTTAACGCGCGTTTGCCATGACTGGGAGGAACGCATCCGTATGTGCATTCAGTGTAATGGTGCCCACATAGAGCATATTTTGTGACTTACAAGTGATTGCATAATAAAGTGATCATTTTGCCTATGTATGGAGACTTTTGACTCACCCTGTTTGTGTATATATATAATATGATGAAAAGAACCATTAGACGAAAGCGCTTGAGCACCATTCGATGTTTCCTTTTTCTTCGTGGTTCTTTTCATCATAAACATTATTCATGAGTTACTTTCGTGAGATAATTTCATATATATATATATATTATATATATATATATATATAAGAGCAATAAAGGAAAAATCGAGAAATAATGAACTAAATGACGATCTAAAAGAAATATCTGAAACAATGAGAGCCCAGTATGAATCAGTTTTCAGTACCCCAAAAAGCGACAAAGCGATACCCGACATAGATGCATTCTTTGAAGAGAACATCCATATGGAGAACATGGAGAACATCCATAGACACTGGGAAATATCGAGCATCTTGAAAAGAGCAAACATTGCCTATATATATATATATATATATATATATATATATATATATATATATATATATATTAGGGTGCCACTTATTTGGGGTGTTTTTCATTTTTTGGGAATTTCTATCAGGACGGGCGCATTTCTGGTGTCATTCTGTCTAAAAATATTGTGTGTAAAATATGTTTGAAATAAAATAATAATTAGAACTGCCTCAACGAGGTCAAAGTTTATACTTTTTGTCGAAAAGTACTCATGGCGTTCTGTTATCATGTCAGTTTTCGTTTCGATAGCTGCTGTAGTTTCTGAGTTGAAAAATGATAACAGACAGACAGACGGACGGTCAGAGTCGTTGGTTTAGTCTTCCGCACTGGTGTACAGAAGACTAAAATGAGGTATTATACAGGGTGTAACACGAGTTTATCCAAATATTGATACAGGCGAAAGAACATGTTATTCTAAGTAGAAAATGGGTTGGGACGAGTTTTGCCAACACTAACAGTGTTTCATTCTCTTTTTCAGTGAGTTCTGAAACGACGTGATGGCTTCGGCAACAAGATCTAAAACAGCAGTCTATCTCCTGGGGACCGTGGACCACAGCATCACAGGAAGCATGCTGCCTACGGGAAAGCAGGCGCTTCAGTACTTTTTCCACCTTCACCTTGACGTCAAGAAGCCGATCAAGGAAGCAGCCGCTGAGACAGTGACCGCAGTCAAGGAATTCTGGGAGCGGTCCCGTATTCCTACGCAGAAAGACCAACGCGCAAGGGACAAGGTTCTCCGAATGTACGAGAAGTGGCGGGCTCTGAACAAGAACTCGAAACGGCGCACTGTGACCCAAATCAGGAACGAGGCCGAGTTCCTCTCATCCCTTGACCGCCTCTTCGACATCGAACACGAACAGGCGATGTCGATGATCACAATCGAAGAGGACAGGGAGTTCCTGACGGGACAAAGGGCCGAGGTGCGGCGCGGCCGCATCTCCTCCACACGTGACATGACGCTGCACACTGAGGAGGAGCGTGCGAGGAGACAGGAAGCGGAAAGGAGCCGCCGGCAAGATGATGAAAGGGCGAACAGAGAGAGCCGAGAAGAACTCGTCGAACTGGCATCGAGCTCCAGCTCAGGTGCAAGCAGCCCGACTCGGTCACCGACACGGCGTCGTCGCCGAGAAGAAGAGGAAGAGCTCTCTCTCCCGGGCCCGTCCACGTCGAATGCAGAAGCATCTACGACCCCTTTACCACCCAAGCGATTCCGCGCGTCGAAAAAGATGATCACCCCTGATCTCTCCGCAGCGATGGATCGGACGAAACTTACCGACCGAGAAGGTGTTTTTTTGCTGTCGGCGGCTGCGAGGAGCTTGGGCCACGACCCTGAGGAGCTGGTCTTGAACCGCGAATCCTCCCGCCGCGACCGAGCAAAGTTCCGTGCTATGGCAGCAGCGGAAATGAAGGCAGCCTTCCATCCTACTGTGCCGCTGACCGTTCACTGGGACGGGAAAATCGTACCAGCGGCTGACGGAGGCCCTGCTGAAGATCGCCTTCCAGTTCTGGTGTCTGGGGAGAACGTCGACAAGCTTCTGGCTGTGCCCAGCCTCCCCGACGGCACCGGCCGCGCCATGGCGGAAGCCGTCCTCTCTGCCCTCGAGGATTGGGACATCAAGGGACGGATCTGTGCCCTCTCTTTTGACACCACCGCCTCAAACACAGGACTCTCAGGAGGAGCTTGCTATATCATTGAGCAGAAACTCGAGAAGACAGTGCTTCATTTGGCTTGCCGCCACCACATCCACGAACTGGTGTGCGAGAAGGCATTCACGGCGTGCCTCGGTCCCTCTACTGGTCCTGACATCCTCCTGTTCAAACGATTCGCCGCCCAGTGGGACTTCATCGATCAAACCAAAGCGAAGCCCTTCGAGGATGGAACCATGCCGCAGCACCTGAAGGACGCCCGCGACGACCTGCTGATCGAATTCAGCCGCCTCCTCGACGGTCAACATCCACGTGATGACTACAGGGAACTTCTGGAGCTCTCTGTAATTGTGCTGGGCGGTCCGAACAAGCGGGGTGCCCGGTTCGCTCGTCCCGGCGCCTTCCATCGCGCGCGCTGGATGGCAAAAGTCATCTATGCCATCAAACTGTTCCTGTTCCGGGAACAGTTTCAGATGTCGTCAGGCGAAGCGGCTGGAATCCGGCGATTCACCATCTTCGCCGTGTCCATCTACGTGACGGCCTGGTACAAAGCGCCGCTCCCGGCAACGGCCCCAGCCGCGGACCTCGCGCTGCTCAAGGCCCTCGTCTATTATCCGGACTCAGCGGTGGCCAAGGCGACGGCGACAGTCTTCGCCAGGCACCTATGGTACTTGAGCGAGCGCCTCGTCACCCTGGCCATCTTCGACGAGGGTATCGACTTGGCGACAAAGCGGGAGATGATTAAAGCGATGGAAGAAGAGGAAGGATCGGAGGATCCCCCGCGGCGTATCAATGTGGACCTGTCCACCGCCTCAATCGCCAACAATACATTGGCCAAGTTCACAACGACTACATCAAAGGAGTTCTTCAAGGTTCTGGACATCAGCACCGCCTTCCTGCTCAAGGATCCGGAGGAGTGGCGGACGGACCCAGCCTTCATCGCCGCATCCCGCCGAGTCCAGGCCCTTCAAGTTGTCAATGACTTCGCGGAGCGCGGGGTGGCGTTGATGCAGTCTTTCAACCTGGCCCTTACCAAGAGTGAAGACCAAAGGCAGTTCCTCTTACAAGTGGTCGAGAAGCACCGCTGTGACTTCCCAACCGCCTGCAAGTCCACCGTGACCTCTGCAAAGTAGGCAACAATGAGAGGGAGATGGGCGCCCATGATACCCCCCCCTTGAGGGGCTAATACTCGAGTTGAGGGGGACCTAGAGTTGAAAGTATGAAGTCCAGTTATATGTTTTAGGTCAAGATTAGTAGCTTGAACAAACTAGAAGTGATATTTTATTTGCTAGAGGCATAGAACATCATGATCTAAAATTTCTACTTTTCGAGAAAATATACAAACTTTGACCGTATTGAGGCAGTTCTAAATATTATTTTATTTCAAAAATATTTTACACACGATATGTTTTGACAAAATGGAACCAGAAACGCTCCCGTCCCGATAAAAATTCAAACTTTCGAAAATAAGTGTCACCCTAATATATATATATATATAAAGGACGGGGTAGACCTCAAGCAAAGAACCAGTGTCATTGGCGACCCAACTCATCAAAGTAATTGAATTAATAGTTAGAGAAAAAATCTTCGATTTCTTGGAGACACTGGAACGATTCACCGAAAATCAGCACGGATTCCGATCAGGTAGATCATGCCTATCACAACTAATAGAGCACTATATCAATATCCTAGATGCACTGGAAGGCAATGACAACTACGATGTCATATACATGGATTTTGCTAAAGCTTTCGACAAATGTGTTCATGGTATAATAGCACATAAAATGAAATATATGGGAATATCAGGCAAAGTGAGAAAATGGATCTACAACTTCCTCAGATAACTTCTACGGGTCGTCAAAATTCAAGGTATATCATCATCAGAATCGGAGTACGTAGCTCAGTACCACAAGGTACATTACTGGGACCCACTCCTGTTCATTATCATGCTGACAGATATAGACAGTGAAATAAAAACCAACAGTATAGTAACATCCTTTACAGACGATACAAAGATCAGCAGAAAAATCAGCGATGTAAATGAAGTGGAGGGCTTGCAGGGGGATACGAATAAAATATACAAATGGTCAGAAGACAGCAACATGACATTTAACATCGAGAAATTTCAGCTCTTGAGATATGGTAGAAATGAGGAACTTAAACAGACTGCATATTATACCCCAGATAGACGTGGAAAATTAGAGAAGCATGAAAGCGCTCGATCTGTGTAATAATGACCGATGATGTGAAATTCAAAACACAAAATCAGATAACGAAAATAAAGCAAGAAACCAACTCGCTCTTCATCCAAGTCAGGCCTAGAGGATGGACCACCAGCTTGACCTTCGTGTAAAGAGACCATCACACGGAACATCAACGAGGTTAACGAGGAGGTACATAAAGTATATATATATATATATATATATATATATATATATATATATATATATATATATATTAGTTTATGTGAGTTCGAACGATGATTCGGGGTCGACCTACAAACGATCTCTCTGCAGCGGCCCGCCTCATTTATATACACATATATATATATACATACACCAAAGAAAGAAAGAACTTAGCAAAGCAAAGAAAATAGTAATAGTAATACTTTATGAATGAAATTTACGCATACCCAATCTTCACAAGTCAGCAGAGACGGCTTTTCAAACGAGGCATGAGAGGCCGGGGCTCCTCTAGTTTTTATAATGCTAATATATGAATGATATCTTATCAACCTATTTTCGCGATTCTTTCTGTTTTTCCCTAAACACATCCACGCGTATAGCTGTATGATGTGACAATAATTTTACAAAATAGCTGCTAATTATAAGTAAAAAAAAAATTCAATAAAATTAAACATGTACGAAATACTTCTCAAACTTTGAGTTTTAAACATTGTGCTTCATGGCATCATGCAGCTTCCACAACACACACACACACACACACACACACACACACACACATTAGCTTTCTGAGTCTGGTTCGGGGTCTGTGAACCTCGCCAAAGGTACACCTTTCTTATTGCACAAATGACATATTCATACTGAATTCACTCTGTTGCGGATAGCATTAGAACAAGTAAAGTTAAACCAAGGTTTTTTAGCATTAGCAGTAGGGATAAAATATGGAATGTACCACTCCATGCCCGAGAGAATCAAATCTCTGATGAGCTCAGCACACCCAGAAGGGCCCCGGCCACGGATGCAGTAATCATTCCATGGGAAATCACAGAAGTACAGCCTAAGGGCGCCCCAATAGTGGTGCTGAAGGGATCAAAGGCGCTTCCTCTTGGAGGATCCAAAAGCTGTATTGGAGCGATAGGACAGGAAACAGCTATAAGATTGTGATCGGAGGTCCCCAAAGAAGAGAAAAATTTCACAGAGTAAGAAGAAGGATGAGAGGTAATAAATAAATCCAGAATGTTGGGCCTATCTCTAATACAACCGGGTATACGAGTAGGGTAATCTGCTCCAGGTCATTTAGGATAGAAAAGTTGTAAGCTAGTTCACCAGGGTTGTCAATGAAATGGAAGAAGAGCCAAAGCTGGTGGCGAATATATATATATATACACGAAATTTACAACACAAGATAAGATAGCAGTAAACAGAACAAAAAGAATGGCTGTGCAGATACTGAGAACCTCTAAACGAGGGATAGGAATATAACGACTACTCTAGTGAAAACGCCGATCATAACCATGTTTGGATACTGTTCGATCCTAACATTTCCATATAAAAAAGATGACATTAGATAGATAGAGGGGTTCAGAGAAGCTTCACAGCCAAGATCAAAGGGTGCAAAGAAATAAATTTCTGGGAAAGGAATTAGTCCTATATTCACTGGAAGGAAGAAGAGGGCGATACATCATTATTTACACTTGGAAATAATGGAGAAACTAATCCTTATTCTTACTCTGAACCCTATAACCCGACAAACATCAGTGGAAAGTAGAAAAGGAAGACTGTGTCGTTCCCCAAATTAAAGGTTAGTCAGGGAACATCCACAATCCTGAAGGAAAATAGTCTTGTTGCGAGAGGACAGAGACTGTTTAGCCACATGCCCAAGGAGCTATGGAACACGAGTGGTGCTGCGACAGGCATCTTCAAAAGAAGATTGACGTCTGGCTCAGAACAAACCCAAATGAGCCGTGGATAACGGGTTATGTGAGATGGAGTGTATAAAAACTAACTCGCTACTTCACCGGGCCATCTCGGGAGGACGGCCGACAAACTTGGCCTTCGTGAAATGTGGAATCATCGCACAGAACGTTCAAAAGGTTGAAAAGGAAGGAATATACAGTATATATATATATATATATATATATATATTATATATATATATATATATATATATATGTAAAAATGAAATCAATAATCAATATTCATTTTTACATAAGAACCAAAATCGCTTAACGCGAGTTTGGATAATAATTTTACTTGTAGCTTCCTATTTTTTTGTTCGTGTCACAACCCTACGATCTACCATATCTATGGTTTAGTCATATCCATTTTCCATTTGTTATAGAAGTTATTATAATTAATTATGATTGTCTTGCATCTCACCCTCGACCCTAGATTATACATACACATTGCATATAAGAGGACTGGAACCCGTAGTTGTGCTTCTTAGTCCTTGATACCCATTCTGTCTTTAATTCGTTTCTGTTAGGTCCTCCCAAATAATGACTTACAGTTATACTGCACCTATGACATAATGTGAATAACTATGACGTCATAAAGTAACTTAATTCTCTTCACGTTTTCAATACCTTGAACAATGAATCACGTGTTTAGTATTTGGACATCTTCCGTATTGAATGTATGGTAAATTCCTTAATAATAATAATAATAATAATAATAATAATAATAAAAAGAAAAAGAAACTTCATTCTCTATACATCATTAGTTATGTTGTTTCCTACCTATTGTCTACTGATACCTATCAACCTATCAGTCCATATTTTACGCGTCTCTATATTACGCACACAACCTATTGGATTATGTACATGTAAAATACGTCCACATATATTTTTTTTTATTATTTTTTTTTTGTGCGTTCAACCCTCACAAGGCATTCATTAGGCTTACAGTAGTTAAATGCTCAAATTCGCGAATCAGCAGAACCGAACGTTTCTAAGATAAACATCCCCTTTCGCTCTGATCCAAATTTATAACATGTTAAACATATTATAACATATTATGTATATAAATCTATATCATGTGTGCCATGTACTTTGTATTATATTTCTAACATCTTAATTGTCTATTAATATGAAACACTGTAAAAACAAAACAAAGCTATAGTAACTGTTTAATTGTAATTAACTAATACTTTAATTAATAATAACTTGTAATGTACTTCAATGAAACTATAATTGAATGTAATGACTTTATATATAATGTAAGAATGTACTTTAATAGAACTGTAAGGGACAATCATAAGCGAATGGGAAGTAATCCATAATCGAAATCATAATTGTAATAAACCCAAACAAAAATGTACTCAGTCGTGAAATAATATCGCCTTCAGAAATGAAGACGTGGCAAAAAAAAAAAAGATGTTTTTATTTTTATTTTTTTTTTTTAATTTTTATTTTGAAACTTTCAAACACCTGATCGTGTTTAAAAGGGGGGAAACTTAACCTCCAACTGCCATCCCCCAACATTCAGGCATATTTTATACATGTATTTGTAAAATGAAGGACACTTCATTACGGCTCTGCTTTGGTCACTGCTAAGAGACTCCCCTTGTTAGCAGCCTCGCTGCGGGGAGGGGGCAGAGGCCCCTTGCCTCCTTAATATTTTTAGATTCCGGCCTGAGCTATGGTCGAAAGAGGTCGAACCTCTACCCCTGTAAAATTCAGACCACTACCTGTAAATTTTTAAGAAGAAAATTACAGTAAGCGAAACTTTTTTATTTTCCCCCTCGAGTTGGGCTATCTTCAGAGGAATTTAGTCAAGAAAGTAGAAGTATCCGAGTATTATTGAAAGAAAAGAATTAACAGAGTGTCGACCCCATAAAGCGAGAGAAAAGAATTAGAAAGTTATAGAAGAAAAGTATATAGAAGAAATACCCGTTGCTTGCCTCCGTAACTAGAACCCCCGTCGATCCGAACCAACCCAGGGCCATAGACGGAGGGGTTAACATATACAGTACTGGCCAAATTATTAGGAATTTTTTAAAAATTTCATTTTTTGGTATAAAATGTTAAATTAAACCAATTTTAAACGTTGAAAAGTTATTTATTTCTACACAAGAATACATGGTCATTATTTAGCAATAGTTTAGTACTTAGTTTGACCCCCCCTTAGCTGCCTTAAGGGCTGCGACACGCTTCGGCATGCCATGAATCAATTTTTTGCATAATTCCTTAATACGTGTAGAGTGAAACCAGACTTGAATAAGTCGCTCTATGAGTTGGTGTTTTGTTGTTATCGGCGTTTCATGGATTACGTCCTTTAAAATACACCATAAACTTTCGATTGGGTTCATGTCTGGAGAATTTCCAGCCCATGGGAGCAACCGAACACTATTTTCATGACACCATTTTTTAACCGACTTTGCCGTGTGGCATGGAGCTGAGTCTTGTTGAAAAATCCAACGTCTATTACCATACCATTCCCTTATTTGAGGCAGTAGACGTCTTCTTAGTACTTCTATATACTTGACTTGGTTCATATTCCCCTCAACAATGCTCAAACGACTAGTTCCATGCACAGAAATTGCTCCCCAAACCATGATCTTTTGTGGAAATTTCACCGTTTTCATCAGACACTCAGGCAAAAATTCTTCTCCAGGCCTCCTTCTTACACTTTGAACACGATCGTCAAGCACGGCAATCGTTGACTCATCGGAGAACACCACCTGCAATCAAAGAAAGCCCTGTGAAAGAGTCAGTGCATAGCGTATGAAGTACAGCTAAAACGAAGTACAGTATGACTTGCTGCTTTACAGATATTTTTACTGCAGTTTTATCACGTACTGTAAATACACTTCTATGCATACTGTATTTACTGTATTAACATTCTATTTAATGTTAAATATTATTCTTACCTGTTCCCAATCCTCACTAGTCCAGTTAATGTGTTCCTTTGCCCATGCAAAACGTGCCTTCTTGATAGCCTCAGTGAGCCTGGGCTTCTTCCTTGGGCGGTAGGCTTTGAAGCCGGCAGTTAGAAGCCTCCTGTTGACTGTTCTACGACTAATATTGATGCCATCAGCCGCTAGACTACTGGAAATGTTTTTGCAAGTAGCTCTTCTATTTCTAAGAGACAAAATTGCAATCTGTCTATCAGTTCTTGGAGTCGTTACCCTTTTTCTGCCGCATCTTCCAACCCTTTTGGGGCCTACATTTTCTCCAAATACCATTTTTTTCTTAATACGAAGTACTGACTGTGGTGAAACATGGAGTTTGGCAGCGATTTCCTTTTGTTTAAATGTAGAAGAAGTTAATAAAACCTGTATTTGCCCAATTTTCCGTGGACTCAAGTCATTCTTTCGCCCCATTTTCAAATTCACTTAAAAACTGTAACAAATAATTGCCGAAATTGGGTAAATACACTATTTAAATTAAACGGTAGTTACAATGACACGTAAAAGAAAGAGAAACACACCCGCATCGCACGACAACCAAACGACAACTGACGAACAAACACGCTTCGTTCGACTAAAGAATTATGCAAAAAATTGATTCATGGCATGCCGAAGCGTGTCGCAGCCATTATGGCAGCTAAGGTGGGTCAAACTAAGTACTAAACTATTGCTAAATAATGACCATGTATTCTTGTGTAGAAATAAATAACTTTTCAACGTTTAAAATTGGTTTAATTTAACATTTTATACCAAAAAATGAAATTTTTAAAAAATTCCTAATAATTTGGCAGTACTGTATATATATATATATATATATATATATATATGAGAGAGAGAGAGAGAGAGAGGAGAGAGAGAGAGAGAGAGAGAGAGAGAGAGGTTAAACACTGTTTAATGGTCTGTCAGTAACTTCAGTTTGGAGGGGTGTGGAGGGCATGAGGATCCCCCGCACGTATGTGAGAAATAACCAGACAGTAGGAATTCCTTGTAGTTTACTGGGAAAAGTTGCAAGATGGTACAAGTATAAAGTTTCAGATACAAGACATATAGGCAACTGGGGAGATCTTACTCTGCAAATGAAGTGAAACTTATTGAAATTGAAAGAGAGGATTAATGATGATCCTGAAAAATATCTCTGACATGCTTCTAAAATAGCCTACAGTAGCCTTTATTTTATACCTGAAAGGTTACTTTGCCAAACCTTCATTGCACCGGGATACCAAACCTCTACTGTGTAGTGAAGTATAGATGATAAATCCCTCATTTAAAATAATAATTTTCAAAATGATCCATGTCTGTCTCTCCAAAAGCGGGGATACTACTGTATAGAATGGCGTATTTGGTTATAATGTCTCTCTGGTGTTACCTTAATGGTGCGAGGTGTTGGTGCATGATTGTACATGTAGTGGCAAGTTGTGGGTTAGTTTTCGCTGCTGCCATGAATTGTGTTCCCATCATGTCTAAATGTTCCATAACTTTCAGTATTTTTGTTTCTGTGTGCAGGTGTTCTGTTGGTGTTGTTTGAATACAATCTGTAATAATACGAAGTGCGTTGTTTTGTATTGTCTGTAAGGTATTTATGTATGTGTTTGAGATAATGGGTGCCCAGCATGGGCTAGCGAATATACGGGCGAATATATTGTTTGTATATGAGTGACGTTGTTTCCTGCTGGTGTCCAAAGTTTGTGCCTGGTAGTACTCTAAGCGTGTTAAGTCTTGACGTACATTTGTTTTTAATGTCCTGAATGTGGTTTGCAAAGATAATGATGTGTTGTATGTGACCAAGTATTTTGGTCCTGTGAGTGTGTGGAATGTTGTTGTTGTTTAGTGTAAGCTGTGGAGTTATCTGGTGTTCTTTTGTTTTGCTTGTTAGCAAGGTGATGGTCGATTTTGTGGGCGCTACTTTGAGTTTATTGTGTGAGCCAGTCTTGTATACTGTTTATGTATGTTTGTAGGTTATTTGTAGCGGTGTCGATGTTGTTGTGGGTGCATGTTAGAGTGATGTCATCTGCTTATGATGACAAGGTAAAATTGTTATCTATGGGTGTTGGAATGTCATGTATGTATAAGTTGAAAAGTGTTGGTGAGAGAAGAGCCTTGAGGGACCCCGTTTGGAAAAAGCTTGTTTTTGGATGACTTGCCATTAAATATGACATGTGAGTATCTTCTGAAAGATAGTTGCTCAGCCACCTTTTGGTGTTATTATGCATGTTTGTGTTGAGTATTTTGTTTATGAGAAGGAAGCGTGGGATAGCATCAAATGCCTTACTAATGTCTATTGTTGCTAATAGTATACGTTGAGATGGTCGTCTGGAGTTGATGTGCTGCGTGAGGTTAGTGCGTAATGTCGTGGTTGAGTGTTGAGGTCTGAATCCATGTTGAGTAGGCGATAGTGGTGATCTGTAAGATTAGTCTTTCTGTTACTTTGGAAGGTGTGCATAGTAAAGTAATGGGTCTGTAGGAAGCTGGTTCTGTTGGATTTTTGTTTGGTTTGAGTAGTGTAATAATTTTACCTTGTTTTCATATGTCAGGAATAATACAGTGTTGGTATGAATATGTGCTGATGTTTGTGATGGCTAGTATTCTCTGTGGGCCCAAGTGTTTAAGGTGTATGTTAGATATGTTGTCTGGTCCAGTAGCCTTCGAGTTCTTAATGTTTTTGATATCTTGGTGGTCTGGTCCGTATTGAAGGGTGTAATGGTCGTGTCGGGTTTGTAGGTTTACTTGTGTCTGGCTGTTTGTCTGTCTGCGTGTTTCTGGTTGTCTGTTTAAGTGACTTATCTTTGCGTAGTGATTAACTAGAATGTTAGCTTGGTGTGTATATGTTGGGATATTATTTTGGCTGCAACAGATAGCCGCGTGTGAGGTGTGAATGCCGCTGTTAGAGTGGGTAATGTTGTTTATAGTCTTGTATAGCCTGGATGTATCTGTGGAGTGGTTTAGTGTTGTTATGAATTCCCTAAGTGTTTCTGTTTGTTTTTCTTTAAGTTTGTTCTTTATTTCTGTGTTGAGCTGTTGTATCTGCTGTTTTATGGCTTCTGTGTGTGGTGTTTGTGTGTTATGTTTGAGGTTATTACGTTGCCCTATGAGGTGGGCTATTTCTCAAGTGTAATTTGGGTTGTATTTCCTAATGTTGCCCTTGGGTATGTATTTGTTTGCATTATTGATGAACTTATTAAATCAGTGGCGTACTAAGGGGGGTGCGAGGGGGACGGTCCGCCCCGGGTGACAGCCAGGAGGGGGATGCCATCGGGAGAGTTGAAATACCAGTACAAATTTTCAAACCAAATGAAAAATTCGCGAAAGTAAGAAAAAAAAAAAAAATATTCAAACTATTACAACACCTTAATGTTAATTTCCACTATAAAATAAATTTTTATTTTTGTTGGCAATACAAAATTTACAAACGAAAAATTAAATATTTGATAAAAATTACATCGGAAGGCGAACGTTTGTTGACGTTTTAGTCATCAGTTTGTTGAGCATAGCCAGCTGGCTGCAACTGACAGTCCAAGTCTTGTTCACTTGACATTGTAACTCCACATACATAAGGTATGTTTCATTAAATAATTATGATAAAGCATAAAGTGCTGGTGTTTACAACAATATCATGGTATTTATACCAGTGTCCAGTAATTTTTGACAATGTGGTATCAGTGATGTTTAAGCGTTTATAAATGATAATTAATGATAATTAATAATGATAATAATAATGATAATTAATTGTCTCTGCTTGTCTGGGTTGATATATAATCTGATAACTCAATGGGTATCTGGTTGGAAAAAGTTTGAGAACCACTTGTTTGAAGCTTTTTTGTTGTAATGAATTTTTTTTACTTCTTTATTTACTGGATATACTGTTAATTTTCATTTTGTCAGTGGTCTAGTTATTTGTGAGTAATGCTCATAGTTTTCTGCTTTTTAGGAGTTGCGAGAAAGTTTAGAGAACATGGATGGTTTACTCTCCATCAAAAGAAAGTTTGTTTTGTTTTTGTTGCAGAAGGAATTGGAACATCCAGCTTTGTCACTGGGTTTCAAGCATGGTCGAAGCTAAACCCAAAGGTGTCTGACCATGAGGCTTCTGAGCAGCATCTCTCATGCCTGGAGAAATGGAAGACCTTGGGAGCAGGGTTGAAGCTTCAAAACACCATTGATCAAGTTCATCAAGGCAACAATGGACAAGGGCTCACCAGAATCTTCCTTTTCGTGGTCAAAAAGAGGACATGTCATCAGCAAACAAAGGAAACTTCATGGAATTGGTAGAGTTGCTGTCAAATTATGATCCAGTTTTGAAAGAACATTTTGTAAGGATTAAGCATTCTATTGCATCTGGGAGGAGAGTGGCTTCGTATTTATCTCCAAAGATTCAAAATGAGTTCATTTTCCTTTTGGGGAATTACGTTAAAGTGAAAATAGTGGCTGACATCAAGAAAGCAAAGTATTTTGGGATTCTTTTTGACAGCACTCCTGATGTGTCCCACACTGATCAGATGTGTAAAGTGATCAGGTACGTCCATATTGAATGTGACAAAGTTGAAGTAAAGGAATCATTCTTGGGCTTCTTCCCTATTGCCGGAAAGACTGCTGCTGAGCTCACAGGGGATATCCTGAGACATCTGGAGAGAGATGGACTGGACATAAACCTGTGCCGTGGTCAAGGATATGACAACGCTGCAACTATGCCTGGGATTCATAGTGGTGTTCAGTCAAAGATCAGAGAGATTAATCCTAATGCTTTGTTTGTGCCTTGTGCAAATCATTCTCTGAACCTTTGCGGAGTGCACTCATTTGGAAGCGTTTCTTCATGTGTGACTTTTTTTGGAATTTTGGAGAGTCTATTCCTTCTTTTCAATCTCAACTCATCGATGGGAAGTGCTGATGGAGAATGTAGGCATGACAGTCAAAAGGCTTTCCCAGACAAGATGGAGTGCTCATTATGACGCTGTGAAACCAGTGAAGGCAAATTTTGAAAAGCTGACCTCAACCCTTGAAGTACTGTGCGATCCCAAAGAAAATGTGGACACAAGAGGATCAGCTCAGATTTTGCTGTCTGCTGTATGTGATTTCTCTTTTTTGAGTTACCTTTCTTTCTGGTGTGAAGTCCTGGAAGAAATTACTCTCACACAAAAGTATTTGCAAACAGTTGGAATCAGCCTTGAAAAGTGCATTGTGAAGCTCCAAGCTCTAAAACTGTTTCTTGAAGATCAGCGCAATGAAATTGTGGAGAGGGCCATTCATTTTGCAACTACAAAGTGTGAGGAAATGGACATTTCTATGGAGAGAAGAGGGGGAGTAAAGCTCCGAAAAAGGATGCCAGGAGAGATGGCAAAGGATGCTGGTCTCACATTGCCAGAGAAAGTAAAAAGGGCTATGTTTGAATGTCTTGATCGCTTTCATCAAGAATTGGAGATTCGTTCTAAGGCAATGGATCAAATTCTGTCATCTTCGCTGTTATTCAGCCAAACACTTTGGTTGTTGCAACAGAAGAAGAACTTCGGAAGTATATTCCAAATTTGACTCAGATTTTCGATGAATTCTCTGATGAAGATATCAGTGTGGAAATTGGACGACTTCGGAGGCATTTGGAAGCTGCCAAAATCAGCGTTGAAGAAGCAAAGAAATGGACAGCATTGCAGTTTCTGGAGTTTATTGTGAAATGGGATTTTTGTGAATCTTTGCCAAGCTTGTCACTGTGTTTGAGATTCTTTTTGACTGTCTGTGTGTCTATTGCTTCATGTGAAAGAAGTTTTTCCAAATTGAAATTTCTAAAAAAATTTTTTCGCTCGACCATAAGTCAGACAAGATTGACAAATCTGGCTTTACTTTCAACTGAACATGAATATGCAAAGAAGGTGAATTTTGATGAGGTCATTGATCAATTTGCAGAAATTAAGGATCGAAAGCAGAGACTGTGAATCCTCTCTATTTACCTTTGAAGAATAGGCTGAGCGTTGAGACTGGATTTCCTGTGTTTTTTGTATAAAATAAAATGCAGTATTACCTGTTCACTGAATTTTTAATGTCCTGCATTTTTCTTATTTCCAATTTGCTTATGACAGTACTGTACTGTTTAAAAATCTACTTGCAAACATAATATATTTTTTCTGTGTTTAAATTTTAAAATTATTTATGGGGGGTGCCAAAGGAAGGATCCGCCCCGGGTGCCAAACACTTTAGGTACGCCCCTGCCTAAAGGTGAGATAATGATGTATTACGTTGAAGATTTGAATGGGCAAGAGATCGCTGGAGGCTTTTACCGGAGGAGTTGCAGAAAGTGACATTTAATTTAGAAAAAAGTGTGTTTAAAATTGAAAACATTTTAGGCAGCAAAGGTTCAGGAAAGAGAAAAATGTACCTGGTGAAATGGCTGGGTTACCCAGAAAGCTTCAACACCTATATAAAAGCTGCTGCAATAATGAAGCTTAAATAGTATTCAACATGGCGTCTAGCCACTTCTATGTCACACTCCCGTCCTCCTCTTCTCTGTCTGTACATTCTAATAACACCCTGGCCAACTTTGTGACAGAACTCCACGGACCCATTAAACTGGAGCGTGATTCGTATGAGGTGGGTTTATGTGAACTCCAGTTAGTCTCCAAATTTTTAACTCTTAAAAATGAGCAAATCATATTTCTGATCCTTAGAAGAATCGATGAGTGCGAAAAATTAGACATAACCTTAGACGATACTATGCGATCAGTACTGTTCGGTGAGGTACAGTACTATAGCACAAATGTAACGCTAGGAATCGGCCATTATGATACAGCCATGGACATTGTGACGGGGTTAAACAAGTGTCTTGAAAAGTCGTACCTGACAAACGATTTACGTTTTGAAGTCGTAAACATAGACACGCCTGCATGCACATTGAAGTTAAAATCAACGCTTAGTAGAAATATTAAAGATAAAGAGCTGTTCACAATTGTGGCCGAGGGCCGATATAGCGCAGCTCTCCAAAGAGATACCTTTCACGAGGCACAGAATGACATGTCCAGCCTAATGTATCAATTGAAGATGGAGAAATTGGGTGAAAGCTCTCCACCCCCAGACATGTGCTATATCTACAGCAATATCGTAGAGCATCAACTTGTTGGGGACACCCAGGCGCGCCTGCTGCACATTGCACACATCCACAACCATAGAGAGAAAAGTTTAAGCATTACATATGACAAGCCCCATTATGTGAATGTTGCGACTAATCTATTAACCAACATCTCGATATATATAAGAACGATTGGGGGAAAAAATTTCCCATTCGGTGATGGGAGCTTAACAGTGAAACTACACTTTCGTCGTTTATAATGAACCGAAGTCCTTTCACAGTTTATCGAGGGATGAGATATCAGCGTGGGAGTGGACTTGGATCCATTTTTTCACCCATACTACGCACCGCTGTCCCAGTGTTGAAGAGGGGTTCTAGATATCTCGGGAGGAAGGCGTTACAACAGGTTTTAACGCGGCAGAAGGCATAATGGGTGGAACTAAACCTAAAGAAGCTCTAAAAACATTCAAAACGTACACGGGACGAAATCATCAAAGATGCAAAGAGAAAAATGCGTGGTGGCGGAAAGAAGAGAGCTGCCGGGAAGAAGAGGTTACCATCACGTGGCGCTAAACGTAAAAGGAAATAAAAAAAGAAGTGCTCTAAGCGTATGAAGCCTATGGCTGATCATTTTTTTAATTGATATAAGCTGAGGACACTACTCTCACGAATCATAGGCTGGTTACTAGTTTTCGAGAGAGGTGGCACTATTTCTGACTCGTCATGGCGCGTTTCATTCATCCATGTAGTTCACAATACTGTAAATCGGAACTGTCCCTCTTTGATATGCCCCCACTCAGGTCGCTATTGAGCATAGCGTCTTTATTACAATTAACACTTTAGACACAATTAGTTCCCCGAGTGCCCCTATAGAATTCGTGATACCCAGCTCAGGCCCTTACTTTTTTGACCCGAGCGAGCTGCATGCACATGTACGCTAAACTGCGTATAGCCCATTCTGATGGAACGGACTGCGATGATAGTTACTCAGCGTACCCTGAAACCAACTTTTTACACTACATATTCAGCCAGTGTGAGGGGTATTTAAATTAGGTTAACATCTCGGCAGGAACGGGGTACTACCACCTACGATCCTATCTGCAAAATGTCCTCAGCTTTTCAAACGAAGCGAAGGACACCTTTTTAACAGCCGAGGGCTTTTATCAGACTAAAGATGAAAGTGGTATAAAGGATAAATTTAAAAATTCTAAAAAAAAGATATACGAGTGTTTTGGACGTCTTCATACAGATTTCACATTCCAGGAGAAACTGCTTATGAACGGGATGGATATGAAGTTGAAGCTTACCCGCACGAGTCCTGAGATCTGTATAAATCTGGGGTCTGATTAAGAAGAGTGCGCGAAACCCGTTGTGATTCACATAATGGAGGCGTATTTGAGTGTACGCCGAGTGAAATTAAGTTCGCCAAAACAAATAGAAATTGAGAAAGAATACACGCCACAGTAAAATACCCAATTAACAGGGTACATATCAAGCTATACATGGTGCCCGCCGGGTTGGCTGGAAACAACTAGAAAATGTGACCCTTGGAGTCCTACCAAAAGGATATTAATTGGATTGCAGGACCACGCCTCGACGAATGGAAAATATAAAAAGAGTGCCTTTAAATTGGAGAATTTCGGCCTTAAAAATATAACTATACGTAAATGGCGTTGCATTGGGAGGGACTACGATTACGGACTACTCATCAGACACTGTGTTCCCGCTCTGCGCGAGAGTTTATAGTAGTCTGGCTCATAATACAGGTGCCTGTGATGAACTCGGGTTCGGCGTAACGCAGAAAGAATTTGCCGAAGAGTTTAACATTTATTCATTTGATGTTACGCCTGACTTGTCTGCTGGCGTAAATACGCACTTAAATCCACAACAGAGTGGGAATATCTCAGTCAGGTTGGAATTTGCCAAGCCGAAAGACGTTCTTATTAATGTACTCGTATACCTCGAATCACAAGCACTAATAGAAGTTGATCGTTTCAGGAACGTGGTCACAGACTTTTAAAATGGACGCGAATACACTCCAGAGAGTAATGAAAAGTGACCGTTTCACACGCTCAAAATTTATCGGTGTTTGCGAAGAATGAAATATTGAAATTGCCAACTACGAGAAACTGCTACAGGATTATCGTTAACATCGACATTGTGGGGGGTGAGGGGATTCATTGGTTTGCAATCTATTTTAAAAATAGGGAAAGAATGTACTATTTTGACTCACTCGTGAACACGTTTTATTTATTTACTTTCTTCCTTATTTACTCTTCTATCGGCTCTCTATTACATTTATCGCTTGCTTTCTCTACACTCGTTTTCACTGTACCGTCTAACTTCATGGTAGCCACGCCGAGACTATGAAAGCCGTTACAAAACAAAGGGGGGGTCCATTAACACTCTTTTAACACTTGTTAATATTTTATTTACTTCCGAAAATGGTTTAAGTAATTTACGGGGATGCGAGTACGGAATTTTACTATAACATTTTACGTCGGAGAGGGGCACAAACAATTAATTAAATTTTACGTTACATGGCTCCAACCTCACGCTTAACGCGCCGCCTAAAGACTGACTCCTTTGGGGGTAGCCCGCTCTGTCAGCCTCTGTTCAGGATTGCCAACTCCATTTTAAACAATTTCAAACAATTTCACAATTATTAGTAAATGATTTATATTAAACATTATAATCTTAATTAAACAAAAATTAATATTCTTAACTAGGCATTACTACACTCGCATCACCCCCTTGAAAATAAGTTTTTCATTAGGAAAACTTATTAATATCGTTTAACAAATTTAATAAATTTATTCAACAAATTTATATATTTTGCAATTTTTTTTTTTTTCTTTAACAAATTCAAAGTTGATAGAAAGAAATAATTAGAATGACAAATTCCACACATATATTTTGTATCATATTAAAAAAATCGAAAACTTTATAATTTTCACATTTGCATAAAATAACATTTCACACTGATAATTAAATTACAACCTGTAACTAATATATACATGCCAAAAAAAAATAACGAAAATTTTCTTACATTGGTTACACAAATTTCAAGTTCACAATCTATTCCAGCGATTTCTCATCAAAGATCGCTTTACATTTGAAACAATTATTTGTATAGTTATACAGTTACTATCAGGGTAACCTAGAAAAAATAAGAAAAAGTTTACATAAAATAGTGACCAAGAGCGCACATACTATTTCACGAAAAACACAACACATATGGGCAATAATCGCACCCTTTCACTTATAATTTCATTACATAATAATCAGTACATTAATTTGCTGGACGTTGTTTAGATCACAATCCGCACGCTGACAACGGACTTCTTCAATTTTCAATCGCAGCTCTCCTGCTCACTTCGCTAGAATGCAAGGGATTGCATCAATCAACATGCAACAGGGCAGCACGCTATAATGGTTCCGCTCTCTCTCCAAATGGCGAAAAAAAAAACAAGAGACGTCCAATTCTAAAAGGATCAGGGGGGGGGAGATATACTGAAAGCGGGACCACGCGCTGGAATTGGAATTGACGGAATTTGCAATTCTAGAAGTCGATGAAGAAACTCGCCTTGTCTCATCTCCACTTTTGTCGGTGAACGCTGCTCTTCCTACGTCCAGCTGAAAGCCTCTTCTACTGGCAACAATCAAACGATCACTTCGCCGTAGGCCGTTTCCCAACGAACCTACTGTATGTCTGTATGGACAGTACAGTCTTAGACACCCGTTCAAGCTCAGTGGCTTGCCTACCGCGTGCTACGACACATATGTTAACCCCCCCCTTTATGGCCCTGATTCGGTTCGGATTCGACGGGGGGGTTCTGGTTAGGGAGGCAAGCAACGGATATTTCTTCTATATACTTTTCTTCTATAACTTTCTAATTCTTTTCTCTCGCTTTATGGGGTCGACACTCTGTTAATTCTTTTCTTTCAATAATACTCTGATACTTCTACTTTCTTGACTAAATTCCTCTGAAGATAGCCCAACTCGAGGGGGAAAATAAAAAAGTTTCTCTTACTGTAATTTTCTTCTTAAAAATTTACAGGTAGTGGTCTGAATTTTACAGGGGTAGAGGTTCGACCTCTTTCGACCATAGCTCAGGCCGGAATCTAAAAATATTAAGGAGGCAAGGGGCCTCCGCCCCTCCCCGCAGCGAAGCTGCTAACAAGGGGAGTCTCTTAGCAGTGACCAAAGCAGAGAGCCGTAATGAAGTGTCCTTCATTTTACAAATACATGTATAAAATATGCCTGAATGTTGGGGGATGGCAGTTGGAGGTTAAGTTTCCCCCCTTTTAAACACGATCAGGTGTTTGAAAGTTTCCAAATAAAAATATAAAAAAAATAAATAAAATACAAACTAATCTTTTTTTTTTTTGCCACGTCTTCATTTCTGAAGGCGATATTATTTCACGACTGAGTACATTTTTGTTTGGGTTTATTACAATTATGATTTCGATTATGGATTACTTCCCATTCGCTTATGATTGTCCTTTACAGTTCTATTAAAGTACATTCTTACATTATATATAAAGTCATTACATTCAATTATATTTTCATTGAAGTACATTACAAGTTATTATTAATTAAAGTATTAGTTAATTACAATTAAACAGTTACTATAGCTTTGTTTTGTTTTTACAGTGTTTCATATTAATAGACAATTAAGATGTTATAAATATAATACAAAGTACATGGCACACATAATATAGATTTATATACATAATATGTTATAATATGTTTAACATGTTATAAATTTGGATCAGAGCGAAAGGGGATGTTTATCTTAGAAACGTTCGGTTCTGCTGATTCGCGAATTTGAGCATTTAACTACTGTAAGCCTAATGAATGCCTTGTGAGGGTTGAACGCACTTAAAAAAAAAAAAAAAAAAAAATATATGTGGACGTATTTTACATGTACATAATCCAATAGGCTGTGTGCGTAATATAGAGACGCGTAAAATATGGACTGATAGGTTGATAGGTATCAGTAGACAATAGGTAGGAAACAACATAACTAATGATGTATAGAGAATGAAGTTTTTTTCTTTTTATTATTATTATTATTATTATTATTATTAAGGAATTTACCATACATTCAATACGGAAGATGTCCAAATACTAAACACGTGATTCAGTGTTCAAGGTATGGAAAACGTGAAGAGAATTAAGTTACTTTATGACGTCATAGTTATTGAATTTTGTACGTATAATACAAATCATTATTAGGAAGATTTACAAGAACGAATTAGAGGCAAAGAGAGGGCATTAATGACTAAGAAGTACAACTACGGGTTCCAATCCTGTTATATGCAATGTGTATGCATAATCTAGGGACGAGGGTGAGATGCAAGACAACCATAATTAATTAATAACTTCTATAACAAATAAAAATGGATACGACTAAACCATAGGTATGGTAGATCGTAGGGTTTTGACACGAACAAAAATAGGAAGCCACAAGTAAAATTATTATCCAAACTCGCGTTAAGCGATTTTGGTTCTTATGTAAAAATGAATATTGATTATTCATTTCATTTTTACATTGCTCTCCCCTTTTAAAAAATGATATATATACAATAATCTAATAGGGTACCATTAATACAATACAAATGAGAAATAACATCCTAACTACTACAAGTTAGATGACGAATTTTTCTTTACATTACAAATTTTTATACAGAACAAGTGAGTTCGGTGGTTGCGTACAATGGAGAGTAATCAAATCTTTAAATGACACTTGCTTATAAAATATAAAAAAAATTCAGATTAATACTTTAATTTATGTAAACAGAATAAAAGGATTAATACATTAATTTGGACAAACAATTAAGTTAGACAAAGAATGATATTGTTAATTTAAAAAAAAAATTCTGTGGAGAAAATTACATACATAATGAATAGTAGGTAAAAGGGAAAAATATAAATTATTTTCCAAAGTTACCCTGATCGTGCAGTCTATAACTAATTTTTATTGACTATTGTAGGTAAAAAATCGAATTACGTAATGGATGATGTATAGACCTGTGGTCTAGTGTGTATGTGTGTATTAGATACAAAGTGTGTATCTTATAAATTTGAGGGACAGATTAGCGGAGGATTCTTAAATTAACTGAATAAATGCCTGAGCAAAAATTTATATATAGTAAGCAAAAAGGCTTAGGACTATATAAATAGCAGAGTTAGCACCTACACGCTATGAAATAGTTTGTGATATCGAATGATTTTAGAATAAGGTTTGTATATATTATATAGTGTATATAGTGTGCATACATGCGTGTGTATGTGTAAAGATTTGGAAGGTTTTTGAATTAACAAAGTTTAAAAATAATGTATAATAATTTAAGATGGGTTTTAGGGTTATAAAATCTTTTGAGTCAATTATTGTTGTTATTATTATTATTATCATTATTATTATAAAATCCTTTAAGTTCAAGGTAGTATTTAAGTATTTAATTAAATCAGTTACACGAATTAAGGTAATAAAAAGAAATGTACTTAGAGGACTTACAATTGATGAAAGTAAATCTCACGGTTTAAAAATTGAATTTTGAAGATGGAATTAAATTCGACTAGTAACATTCTTAGCTATATATGAACTATATAACCATTAACATTAACCAGAAGTATCGGTACGATAATTGAATTAAGAAAATTAAGAATACAAATTAAAAATATAAATCAATTTATGCATTTTAATGAGCTAAACATAATTTTATAATATTCTTAAAAATAAAAGTAAATCGAACCTTAGATGAGTTTCGGCCAAGAATAAAAAGTGTTATTGAAATGGAAGGAAAGCATTTCGAACAAGATAAATTAGGTACATGATCGATTAATTATTACACTATTTCTGTCATCATATAATCGCAATAATTATAAAACTAGTTACCAACATTTGTAAAAACGGTTTTGGTTGCCAACAATAAAATATGTCATTTTACCTATATATTTTTATACGCAACAATGGCATGAAAAAGAAAAGACAAATCGGTCCATTTCCCTCTTACAACAAAACAAAGAAAGGTTAACTAAAGACGCAACCCGGTCAATTCAGGTTGAATTAAATTATCTTTACAACACAAAAAAAGGTTGAATTAAATTCTTAAATTACATTTTCTTAAATTAAATTCTCTTAACTTACAAAGAAAAAGTTGAATTCAATTGACTGCATTGAAATGACTTGGGACTTAAAAACTGACTTCTTAAAAACTAACTGCTTCAAAACTAACTGCTTCAAAACTAACTGCTTCAAAACTAACTGCTTCAAAACTAACTGCTTAAAAACTAACTGCTTCTAAACTAACTGCTTCTAAACTGGCTTCTTCTAAACTGGCTTCTTCTAAACTGGCTTCTTCAAAACTGGCTTCTTCAAAACTGGCTTCTTCAAAACTGGCTTCTTCAAAACTGGCTTCTTCAAAACTGGCTTCTTCAAAACTGGGGCGGTTGTCCCTCTTGGATGCAACCTATTGACTTGACCTCTTATCAAGTATTTCTATAAATCTCTGGGGCGGTTGTCCCTTTTGGCGCAACCTTCTGACTTGACCTCTTATCAAGTATTTCTATAAATCTCTGGGGCGGTTGTCCCTTTTGGCGCAACCTTCTGACTTGACCTCTTATCAAGTATTTCTATAAATCTCTGGGGCGGTTGTCCCTTTTGGCGCAACCTTCTGACTTGACCTCTTATCAAGTATTTCTATAAATCTCTGGGGCGGTTGTCCCTTTTTGGCGCAACCTTCTGACTTGACCTCTTATCAAGTATTTCTATAAATCTCTGGGGCGGTTGTCCCTTTTGGCGCAACCTTCTGACTTGACCTCTTATCAAGTATTCTGAAACTATCTGACTTGAACGCTTGTCAAGTATTCTGAACTGTAACTTGAACTCTTATCAAGTATTCTTGAAACTTAACTGTCTAACTTGAACGCTTGTCAAGTGTCAAGTATTCTGAAACTTAAACTATTTAACTTGAACGCTTGTCAAGTATCTTTATAAATCTCTGGGGCGGTTGTCCCTTTTGGATGCAACCAACTGAAAACTGATTTGCAACTTATTTGCAAATAAAACTGACTTGCAACTTATTTGCAACGAAAACTGACTTCAAAACTGACTTGCAACTTATTTGCAACGAAAACTGACTTCAAAACTGACTTGCAACTTATTTGCAACGAAAACTGACTTGCAACTTGTTTGCAACGAAAACTGACTTCAAAACTGACTTGCAACTTGTTTGCAACGAAAACTGACTTCAAAACTGACTTGCAACTTATTTGCAACGAAAACTGACTTCAAAACTGACTTGCAACTTATTTGCAACGAAAACTGACTTGCAACTTATTTGCAACGAAAACTGACTTCAAAACTGACTTGCAACTAAAACTGACTTCGAAACTGACTTGCAACTTCTTTGCAACTAAAACTGACTTCAAAACTGACTTGCAACTTCTTTCCAACTAAAACTGACTTCAAAACTGACTTGCAACTTATTTGCAACGAAAACTGACTTCAAAACTGACTTGCAACTTGTTTGCAACGAAAACTGACTTCAAAACTGACTTGCAACTTGTTTGCAACGAAAACTGACTTCAAAACTGACTTGCAACTTATTTGCAACGAAAACTGACTTCAAAACTGACTTGCAACTTATTTGCAACGAAAACTGACTTGCAACTTATTTGCAACGAAAACTGACTTCAAAACTGACTTGCAACTTCTTTCCAACTAAAACTGACTTCAAAACTGACTTGCAACTTCTTTGCAACTAAAACTGACTTCAAATATCTCTCTAAATCTATAAACTCTCTGTAAACTCTCTCTCTCTTAATTTGCAAGTCAATTCAATTCAGTAATTGAAAAAAATTTGCAAACAAAAATATAAAATGTAAACAACATTTCACTCTGGTATTATTATGTTTGGTACATAAAATAAAATTATTCTATACTGAATATAACAGTGAAAATAACTGAAATTAACTCTCTTTTGAAATTAACTCTCTTTTGAAATTAAATCTCTTTTGAAATTAACTCTCTTTTGAAATTAACTCTCTTTTGAAATTAACTCTCTGTTACAATTAACTCTCTGTTACAATTAACTCTCTGTTACAATTAACTCTCTGTTACACTAAGAAAAATGTATCACTAGTGTCTGAAGTGTTCACTGTGTTTCTTGTAAATTCTGACTTAATACTCATTATTAACTGTTAATAATACTGACTTTTCAAGTGTTTATAAATTACTTAAGAAAACAAAATGTACTTAACAAAATTTTCTATGGGGAAATCCTTAGAGACGTGTCCTGAAGACGTGTCTTGCTGGCCACTTGTTCCTGGATGAAAACTAGGCGTAGAGAACTTGGAGTCGTGACACACCGGTCAAGGGTGGATGTTACGAACAAGAAGTCGTGACACGCCGGTCAAATGGTTTTATCCTGATAAATCTTCTTTTATAAATCTTTTATAAATCTTCTTTTATAATCTTCTTTTATAAATCTTCTTTTATAAATTTTTTTAAATCTTCTTTTATAAATCTTCTTTTATAAATCTTCTTTTATAAATCTTCTTCTTATCCTGGTAAAGGGTCGCCAGCTGTTAACCCCCCCCTTTATGGCCGTGATTCGGTTCGGATTCGACGGGGGGGTTCTGGTTAGGGAGGCAAGCAACGGATATTTCTTCTATATACTTTTCTTCTATAACTTTCTAATTCTTTTCTCTCGCTTTATGGGGTCGACACTCTGTTAATTCTTTTCTTTCAATAATACTCTGATACTTCTACTTTCTTGACTAAATTCCTCTGAAGATAGCCCAACTCGAGGGGGAAAATAAAAAAGTTTCTCTTACTGTAATTTTCTTCTTAAAAATTTACAGGTAGTGGTCTGAATTTTACAGGGGTAGAGGTTCGACCTCTTTCGACCATAGCTCAGGCCGGAATCTAAAAATATTAAGGAGGCAAGGGGCCTCCGCCCCTCCCCGCAGCGAAGCTGCTAACAAGGGGAGTCTCTTACCAGTGACCAAAGCAGAGAGCCGTAATGAAGTGTCCTTCATTTTACAAATACATGTATAAAATATGCCTGAATGTTGGGGGATGGCAGTTGGAGGTTAAGTTTCCCCCCTTTTAAACACGATCAGGTGTTTGAAAGTTTCCAAATAAAAATTTTAAAAAAATAAATAAAAATAAAAACTAATCTTTTTTTTTTTGCCACGTCTTCATTTCTGAAGGCGATATTATTTCACGACTGAGTACATTTTTGTTTGAGTTTATTACAATTATGATTTCGATTATGGATTACTTCCCATTCGCTTATGATTGTCCCTTACAGTTCTATTAAAGTACATTCTTACATTATATATAAAGTCATTACATTCAATTATATTTTCATTGAAGTACATTACAAGTTATTATTAATTAAAGTATTAGTTAATTACAATTAAACAGTTACTATAGCTTTGTTTTGTTTTTACAGTGTTTCATATTAATAGACAATTGAGATGTTAGAAATATAATACAAAGTACATGGCACACATGATATAGATTTATATACATAATATGTTATAATATGTTTAACATGTTATAAATTTGGATCAGAGCGAAAGGGGATGTTTATCTTAGAAACGTTCGGTTCTGCTGATTCGCGAATTTGAGCATTTAACTACTGTAAGCCTAATGAATGCCTTGTGAGGGTTGAACGCACTTAAAAAAAAATAATAAAAAAAAATATATGTGGACGTATTTTACATGTACCTAATCCAATAGGCTGTGTGCGTAATATAGAGACGCGTAAAATATGGACTGATAGGTTGAGAGGTATCAGTAGACAATAGGTAGGAAACAACATAACTAATGATGTATAGAGAATGAAGTTTTTTCTTTTTATTATTATTATTATTATTAAGGAATTTACCATACATTCAATACGGAAGATGTTCAAATACTAAACACGTGATTCAGTGTTCAAGGTATGGAAAACGTGAAGAGAATTAAGTTACTTTATGACGTCATAGTTATTGAATTTTGTACGTATAATACAAATCATTATTAGGAAGATTTACAAGAACGAATTAGAGGCAAAGAGAGGGCATTAATGACTAAGAAGTACAACTACGGGTTCCAATCCTGTTATATGCAATGTGTATGCATAATCTAGGAACGAGGGTGAGATGCAAGACAATCATAATTAATTAATAACTTCTATAACAAATAAAAATGGATACGACTAAACCATAGGTATGGTAGATCGTAGGGTTTTGACACGAACAAAAATAGGAAGCCACAAGTAAAATTATTATCCAAACTCGCGTTAAGCGATTTTGGTTCTTATGTAAAAATGAATATTGATTATTTATTTCATTTTTACACATATTTAGCGAAGCATTCGAGCAGCGTGACCAGCTACTGCCCGAAAAATACCAGACCATCTTCGATCGAAACTTTCGTGTGCCAAAACCCTGCACACGTAAATTTCTCTTCTCTTCCGAAACTGTCCTGCGCCAAGTCCCTGCGCATTCGGTTCCTCTCTTCTATCTCTTCTCTTCCGAAACCATCCTGCGCCAAGTCCCTGCGCAGTTGGTTTCTCTTCTCTCTCATCATTGGTGATCGATCACCTATCCGGTCGACTAAACTCAATGGATGGAACTCGGATTCAACTTGGTTGCCTCCAAACCGAGCCTTTTGAAATTTTGAAAAAAAAGTTTATTCGAAACGTGTTTCTGTACTGCTTATCATTTCATATTTAATTTATCGAATTTTCTCGACAGTTCACTTCGAAATACTAGCTACACATTTGCTCTGGCCAAATTCACGGAAAAAAAATTACACATCTCAAAATTTCGCAAAAATTTAATCACATCTAGCTACCAATAAGGTCACTTATGGCAGTTACAGCGGAGAAGGTAAAAAAAAGGTCATAAAGCGTTAAACAAAATTGTACAGTATAAATATAAAAACGCCCATACATAGTAACTGTTAGTATAATTTAAGAACTATTATTGTTCAAACTATCGTCAGAAATCACATCAATACTTTTAAATACAAAATACAAAAATGAACCCCAGAAACTTCATGTCATCACTTCTCTGACAATCATGAACCCTCTTGCCCTTTGAGGAGGAGCACACGAAGACGCCACAAAAACGTTACTGGCTATCTAGAAGGCTCCATTTCCGAGTGTACACTTGAGCCAATGTTTCAAATGCATTAGTTAACCCCGACTGAAGGTTTAAACAATAATAATTTTCTAAAACAGTTATTAAAAAGTAAAAAAATTTAAATATTACTACCAAAAATTATTTTAATACAGTAATTCCAACTTGAAACTCTAAATTTCATGAACCCAACTCGTAATTCACAATTTACATCTGAGACACAACTCTCTCCTTCAACAGAAACCCCAGTATGGTTTGCAAATCACAAAAATCCCAGTAATTTATCGTTTCCAAGTGAAACTACAAATTTGCATAGTTATACTAAATAAGAATAGATAATATGCACTCACAAATACACGCAACCTACTGTAAACAAAAACAAAACATTGCCTAATTGAGAGCGGTCGCTTTGTTTGTAAGCGAACCTCTATACAAATATCCCTAACCGAATGAAATTGCATTATATCCTGACATAATTTTGTAATCTTTTCTACGCAAACGCTCGAACTAAAAAAAGACATTTTTCATTTCTAATACCCAAATTAAAATATCAACTCAAAACATCCTTTTTAGAATACAATCTAAATTCCAAATAAAAATTTAACCATTTTCATTGAACTGGAAGAAAGAAATAAAAATCGGCCTACCTATACAAATAAAATTGAATGCATTTATAAAACGTAAAGAAACTATATGAAAAATTTCTACACCAATTTCTGTAATTCAAAAAAATTATAATATCCAGATTTCATAAAATAAGTGTAACGTACTCACATAGGCCCCCACAATAAAAATAAAATTTACTGCCGCGCTTTTAGGCCTATAATTAATAAATTCCATGTTACGCGTGGAAAGCACAATTTAGAATTTAATGCATAACATTTGTGCTTATTAAAGAAAAATCCTATGATTATTTACGTTAAACCAATTAAAATTTTGTTAAATAACTAAGAATTTAATACTCAGACATATACCATAGTGACGGTCAATATATGAACAATATTTAACGATAGGCCTACAACAAATCCTTCTTTAGTACAATACAAGCCATTTTACAAAATATGTCGGAATTTTCGTGAAAATGAACGAAAGGAACAGAGAGAAAAAAAAAGATAATCAGCCTACCTACCAAATTTTATGAGTATATAAATATATATAATTATATATATAACTAATATATACGTATAAGTTAATATGTAAGTGTATAATTAATGGGTATATAAAAAAATCCAACAAAAATTTATAGAAAATTTCACAACACAATTTCTCTATTTCAGTTAAACGAATTTAGCTTATTTTGATGTCTAACACAATCCTATACGGCCAGCCTATAATTAATCTGACAAATTAATATGTTTAAGATTATTTTTCGACTGTCCCTTAAAATGTAACTTAATCCTATTTAGCGCGAAGCGAAGCGAAGCAAAAAGCCCGTAAACCTACATAAACAATAATATAAGCCTATCATTATAATTTATATACAATCAATCGAAATATAATAAAAAATCTACTAATGAATCCAAGAAAATTTTTCATGTTCATGAAATGTCTTACAATACTATATATGTATATATACCTAGAAATGCGGTACAAATTTTCGCTCAAACATTTTGAAAGAACCGTATAAAATGTGTATCACACTGTATTTAAACTAACATATTTCAATTGTACAAATTCAGTGTAAAAAAAATGTTCTATATTAATTATTATTATATTATCATCACATTTTCTACTAATTCCAAAAGTTGAAACACAAAAAAGACAAACATAGGTAGGTTTGAGGACAGGAGAAAAGGTGAACGAAATGAAGTGAAAAGAATTGAGTCTCGGCAGCGACGAACGATTTGAAATATACCTATCCGACGGGCTGAACGAAAGCTAACGAATTCGGAAACAAACGACTCTGAAATTTACTGTTACTCAAATGTTTTGACTCCAACGGAAAACCGACTCTGTAACGACTAAAATAAGTTTTGAGTCTCTAGACTCAATCTCAAACAACAAATTTTGACGCGCGAAAGTCTTTGAAGCGACGCGACTCAGAATAATTTGGAATGTAAGGGGCGCCATTTTGAATTCACATTTACAATGAATTTTCGCTTAATTTGATAATTACTCTAAAACGGGTAGCGAAACAGAATATCCACTAATTTTCTTTATACGGAGAACGTGAAAACGATCGTGATTAGTCGAAAGAACACACGCACAAATTTTGAATTCCTATTTATCAGAGACGAAAAAATAATGCCTACGCCTAACGGAGTGCATGGGTTCGTATTATTAAATTGATAACAATTTAATAAGGTTAGCTGCCACCAAATATAGTGAACACGTTTTATTTATTTACTTTCTTCCTTATTTACTCTTCTATCGGCTCTCTATTACATTTATCGCTTGCTTTCTCTACACTCGTTTTCACTGTACCGTCTAACTTCATGGTAGCCACGCCGAGACTATGAAAGCCGTTACAAAACAAAGGGGGGGGTTCATTAACACTCTTTTAACACTTGTTAATATTTTATTTACTTCCGAAAATGTTTAAGTAATTTAGGGGGATGCGAGTACGGAATTTTACTATAACATTTTACGTCGGAGAGGGGCACAAACAATTAATTAAATTTTACGTTACATGGCGCCAACCTCACGCTTAACGCGCCGCCTAAAGACTGACTCCTTTGGGGGTAGCCCGCTCCGTCGGCCTCTGTTCAGGATTGCCAACTCCATTTTAAACAATTTCAAACAATTTCACAATTATTAGTAAATGATTTATATTAAACATTATAATCTTAATTAAACAAAAATTAATATTCTTAACTAGGCATTATTACAGGAAAATATAAAAAGCGTGCCTTTAAATTGGAGAATTTCGGCCTTAAAAATATAACTCTATACGTAAATGGCGTTGCATTGGGAGGGACTACGATTACGGACTACTCATCAGACACTGTGTTCCCGCTCTGCGCGAGAGTTTATAGTAGTCTGGCTCATAATACAGGTGCCTGTGATGAACTCGGGTTCGGCGTAACGCAGAAAGAATTTGCCGAAGAGTTTAACATTTATTCATTTGATGTTACGCCTGACTTGTCTGCTGGCGTAAATACGCACTTAAATCCACAACAGAGTGGGAATATCTCAGTCAGGTTGGAATTTGCCAAGCCGAAAGACGTTCTTATTAATGTACTCGTATACCTCGAATCACAAGCACTAATAGAAGTTGATCGTTTCAGGAACGTGGTCACAGACTTTTAAAATGGACGCGAATACACTCCAGAGAGTAATGAAAAGTGACCGTTTCACACGCTCAAAATTTATCGGTGTGTTTGCGAAGAATGAAATATTGAAATTGCCAACTACGAGAAACTGCTACAGGATTATCGTTAACACCGACATTGTGGGGAGTGAGGGGATTCATTGGTTTGCAATCTATTTTAAAAATAGGGAAAGAATGTACTATTTTGACTCACTCGGCACTCAGCCCTGGAATGATTCTGTTATAGTAAATTTAATCGAGCAGATACATGTACTTGAGATTGTATGGAATCCGTATCGCTTTCATGGATATTATAGCAACACGTGCGGCATGTACGCCCTCTCATTTCTCATGCACATGTCACGTGGGAAGAGTTTTATAAATTTTTAAAAATTATTCGATTTGTGCGACACTGAAATGAATGATAAAATGGTATGCAGACAGATAAAAAAAAAGGTTCCCATATGTTAGCACCTGCTGTATTGTGTAAAGACCTATTTGTAGCCATTAAGACTTATTTAATGGACACTGGTTCCGCTTTGTACATGTTTTCTACCATTTAATAAATTAAATGAAAATACAATGTGTTTTGTTCTTAACCCCCCAAAATACTTACATTAGTTTCTCGATGACCTGGCACTCGTTGGACCGGATGTGAGCCAATACCTCGACCTCTGTGTTCAGATCGCTGGTTTGGTTGTGAAGTAAAGCATCCATATCACTTACTCCCCTTTCATCATAACGAAAAGTAGCTATAACACGATCAAGTTCCGCATCGGTCCTATAAAGTTAAGTAAAAATAAAGTTTAATCAAAGAGCTACAATAAGAGAAAATGCCACAAATTTTAAAAATTATAATAAAAAAGCAGATATCCTGACATTTTTCAAAAGTAAGAGTGCTAAGACATCGTCTACCGACACCGGGTCTCGAACCCGGGCCCCCCAGGCAATTCTTAATAGTTTTTAATATTTCTAAAATCCTACTGCGGTGCTGTCTTTAAATTATCGAGAAATGTACAAATAAAAACACATCATATATATGTGGCCGGTTAGGTTCAGTTGTGCTAGGTTACGTTAGGTTATATTATAAACGAGGAAGAATACACTATGGTTAGGTTAGGTTAGGTTATATTATTATAAACGAGAATGAGTCCTAGGATTAATTTTTCCTTGTACAAAAACTCAGAATAAAGCTAGGTTAGGTTAAGCTATATTATATACCGGTTAGGCTACGCTAGGTCAGGTTATATTACGACCAATATATATAAGAGAAAATGCCACGAATTTTAAAAATTATAATACATGCAATGAATGAACCGGGGTACATAATCACTTACATTTCAAATGATTGTCCGTTGGATCTTGCAATGCTTCGCAAATATCTGCAATGGATTGCGTTAAAAGTAGGGCGTTCCAGTCTGCAGCTGCGAAAAGGTGGAGCGCAGCTGTTGGGTAGAAATCGTCATCTTCAAACAAATCCGGGGAGCTGTAGACCGACTCTTGGCTCATGGTGTATATTTCAAAAGCACTATGCAAGAAAAAACATTGAAATGAGGCTCTGAGATGAATATGCCCCCTTTTATAAATGGGATCGTGACCAACCTACAACACACGAAATCTGGGGCGTGTCAGATATTCCCATTCGTAGAGAGAGAGAGAGAAACGCTTTGTTTTTTTTATCTTGTATTCGGCCGAGAGAGAGAGAGGGGGAGAGCGAGAGGGAAAGAGAGAGAGGTAGATGAGGATGGTTTGTAAATCGGTTTATGATGCCCTATCTAAAATAGGATCGGGAAAAATTTATTTTCTTTGAAATATAAAACTGAAAGGTAATTTCAGAATCAATTATCCATGAAGAAAAACCATCAGTGCGCGAAGCTCGTTCTCGCACCTGTAAAAGTTTACTGTATCCAGGAATTCTTATACGATGCAATAAATAAATTTTTAAAAAATAGCAGATGGATGCGTATCATTAACTCCACAGTTTATGATCTCGAAATAAACTCCTGCAAAAAAAAGTTTATTTATTGGAATTTTAAAATCGATATTATCTATTGCTTCCGCCAAACCGTCGCCACTAAACGCAATTTTCAGAACGATGTTTAATACATATATATACACATATATACATATATATATACATACATACATACATACATATATATATATATATATATATATATATATATATATTCCATAAATATTTATGTTCTATTGTTCAGCTGTCTACTTCGTTTAATTAGGAAATGCTCAGGAGGGAATTTGATTATACTCTCTTTCGATACAATAAATAAATTTTAAAAATAACAGAGATGTGTGATGTAGCGGATCATTAAACACCAAAGTTTATTTCGATATCATAAACTGGTGGTTTTCTTTTGCTCAAGTACAACGCAGAGAGCCTCGGAACGGAGACCACGGTTACGACTTTGGCGCGAAAACGGACTTTCTTTTGGATTGCTACAATAAATGTCGGAACACTTAGAGATAAATGCGAAGAAATAGTTGAGTTCATGGAATCGAAATCTATACATATTATGGGAATCGCAGAAACCAGATGGAGAGGTGAAGGAACCAAGGTACTGCACAGTGATTATAAGTGCATATACAAGGGCAGAGAAGAAGATACCAGATCGGGTGTGGCAATTATACTGTCCCGCCGATTTTCTGAACATGTTGTTGGAGTGATAATGAAGAGCGAGAGATTGATGGGAGTGACCCTGAGCCTAAACGGAGAGAAACTATCGGTAATCCAGGCATATGCACCGCAGAGTGGAAGATCACAGGATCAAAAGGAAACTTTTTATGAGGATCTTCAGGGAATGATAGATGGGCTGCCTTATGGACCAAGAATTTTGATAGGAGACCTAAATGGCCATGTGGGTGGAGATCGAAACGGAAATGAAGACGTGATCGGGGCATTTGGTGTCGGGGAGAGAAACTTGGAAGGGGAAATGCTGGTAAAATTTTGTGCAAGAAATGTTCTTAGTATAATGAACACATTTTTTAAGCACCAGGAATCACATCTCTATACGTGGTATGGATGGAATAGTAGAACCGGAAATTATGATAAGAAGTCTCAGATAGACTTTATTGTGGTGGATAAAAAGTCATTGGTGAAAGATGTAAGAGTAGTACCATCTGTGTCTTTTGACTCGGATCATAGACTTGTTAAAGCCAAAATTTTGCTTCCAATACCACAAAATATAAAAAAAGCCTAGAAGGAGAAGAGTGTGCACGGAGAATATACCAGAAAAACTGGAAGAGATTAGAACTAGAACTGAGGAGGCTTTCGGACAAAGGGTAGCTACCGAAATAGTGGAGGAGGTTTGGGTTGAGTTTAGGAGAACGATAGAAGGAATACAGCGAGAGGTGACTGGAGAAAGGGTAGTTGGTGGGTCAAAAGAGAAAAAACGGCATGGTGGACCCGGGAGGTAAAGGAGGCAGTGACAAATAAGATGCGTGCTTTTAGATGGCATAAGGATAGAAATGAGCAAACAAGGCAAGAATATGTCCAAATGAGAAACCACACCAACGAGGTTAAAAGAAGAGCGAAACGCTCTGTGTGGGAGAAAATAGGTAGAGACTTAGAAGAGGATTTTCAAGGCTCGAAGAAGTTACTGTATAGCATGGCTAAGAAGTATAAAAATGGAGAAAGCAAGAAAACAACAGTGGCGATTAAAAATGCACATGGTGAAGTCCTCACTGACAAAAGCGAGGTGGCCGCACGCTGGAACGAATACTTTAGATAGCTTTTGAATAACGAGAACCAATATGATGAGGTGAGACGGGAGGAGCGGGTAAATCATGAGGAGCATGAGGGGGACAGAGAGATCACTAGAGAGGAGGTTATTCAAGCACTAAAGAGGATGAAGAATAATAAAGCTCTTGGGCCGGATGCAATTGTCACAGAAACAAAGCAGCTGGTGATCCTGCTGTGGACTGGCTGCTAAGCATTTTCCGGGTGGTGTTGTCGCAGGGAATTGTACCGGCAGAATAGGGCAGAGCAATTATATGTCCTATATATAAAAAGAAGGAAGTAAGCAGGAATGTCAAAACTACCGTGGCATATCTTTGATGTGTCATGTGGAGAAAATATATGAAAGGATTTTGGAACATAGAATACGAAACATACTGGAACCTGGGTTACTGGAGTATCACTGTGGCTTTCGTGCAGGCCTGAGTACTATAGATCAAAGTTCAGCCATAAGACAATATCTTGAGAAGAGCCGAGAATTCAATTTGAACCGCTTCATATGTTTTTTTGGATCTGGAGAAGGCATTTGATAGTGTGCCCTACCAGGGAGAAGCTGTGGGTGGTTTTGAGTGAGAGAAAGCAACCCAAGCTTCTGAGCACCTATAGGGTCTCCCAGAGCACGGTGGTGGGATCGGAGGAGTGGTTTGATGTAAGTACAGGAGTTAAACAAGAAGGTGTTCTGTCACCCATTTTATTTATTGCCTACATCAACAGGGTTATGGAACACATAACTGAAGAAATTGAAGAGGAAATATAAATTTTTGGATATGCTGATGATGTGGCTGTTGGGACTAACACAGCACAATCCCTGGAGAGAATTATGCAGAGGTGGGATGAGAGATTGAGGGAGTATGGACTGAAACTGAATTATGATAAAACTGTATATATGGTGGTTACGAGGGGAGCGAACGAGGATGGAATCTTTGTTAGGGGAAAGGAAATGAAAAAGACGGACACATTTAAATACCTTGGTAGTGTGATAGCAAATGATGCCGGTATGGATGCAGAGGTGAATGAAAGAATTGCTAAATATAGCAGAAAAGTTTCTTTCCTGTACCCGCTATTGAAAGATCAAAACATCCCTAAAAAGGTAAAGACGCATATATACTCAACAATATTGAAACCAATCTTACTATACGGCAGCGAGACTTGGGCCCTAACCACAAGGACGAGGGGAAAACTGCAAGCAGCTGAAATGAGGGTTCTGAGATTGATAGGAGTAAGTAGATTGGATAAAATAAGGAACACTGAAATAAGAAGGCGATTGGGTGTAACTTCGGTTAATGAGATTATTGAGAGGAACCAACTGAGATGGTACGGGCATGTCCAACGAATGCCAATGGAAAGGACAGCAAGAAGAATGCTGGAATGGGCCCCTCAAAACAGAAGACCAGTTGGAAGACCCAAGATCCGATGGATGGATAACATCAAGAGTGCTGTCGAGAAGTGTGGAATCAGTCTCCAACGGGCGAACTTGATGTGTGGAGATCGTGAGGCATGGAGGAGTCTCGTCCGAGGCTCCCAACTGACAGACCGCTTTAGGTCTACCAGGCGCCTGATAAGAAAGGTAAGAAAAACTCCTGTGTCAAACACAATTTTCAGAACGTTGTTTAGCATAATTGTGTATATATATATAGCGAGAGAGAGCAAGAGGGAGAGAGAGGGAAAAAGAGAGACATCCCTGCTAGGGTACCCTGGCTACCCATTTATCTACCAACCTTGGAAGGACGCGCCGCCACCGGGTCTCGAACCCGACGCATATAATCGTGTGTGCGTAATATTTTATGGGCGTATAGATGGGTGTGTACGTGCCAAAACGATGTATACACTGTGCCAACTGGCTGATAGTGCCTGGAGGCACTGGCTGATTAAGTTGACTGGCTGTTTAGGGGACCTATAAGACAACGGCCGCTCGGCTGAAGTCTTAATATGCGCTTGGCTCCTGTCAAGCGAACACCTCTCTTCCTCTCTCTCCTTCTCTCTTTCGGGATAATTCCGCCTCCAAGTTGCATAACCCTTGTAGATCTTGCAACAACCCCCTCCCCCTTTGGGGGTGCCTTGCAACAAGGGGGTTGGCACTGGACCTGGTGCCAACATTTCCTTTGCAGCATTGATCAACATTTGCAATTGCATTGCACTCTCTCCTTTTGCGCCCATACTACTCAGTTTCGATGTGATTTTTCAAAGCTTCATCTCCACAGACATTCATAAGACGAAGAAGTGCTCGGAAATTTCCATCATTATTGACTGAAGAAGTTAGATCACGTAGCTGCGAGTTCGATGCTGTAGATTGGTCTGCCTGGTCACTGACATTGAGAGGTCCTGAATCACAATGTCTTCTAATGGCCAAGTTTTGTTTGCCGCACGTTATAATGGCTTTAATGATACACTACTGTAAATTAAAATATATATTTCAAACACCTTCATATCTATATATCCATAAATCCATTTAATATATATATATATATATATATATATATATATATATATATATATATATATGATGAATAAAACCACGAAGGAAAAGAAACACAGAGTGGTGAGCACCACTCTGTGTTTCTTTTTCTTCATGGTTTTATTCATCATAAATATTTTTCACGTGTTACTTTCGTAAAAAGAAAAAGAAACACAGAGTGGTGCTCACCACTCTGTGTTTCTCTTCCTTCGTGGTTTTATTCATCATATATATATATATATATATATATATATATATATATATATATATATATATACACTAGTGACGGGTTACCAAATTAAACTCTCAAAAAATCAACATTCAACATTTCAGATATTAGGTATTAATAATCATTTTTTAGAATACATGAAATGTTATGTATTATCCAAACCTGATCTTTTCTTTGTGACGACAGATGATTTCTAATGTCATGGGCTGGATCTTTGCAAATGATTTGATAGCTCTGTGCAGCTTGCAGACTATATTTGTGATATTCTGACTTCATGGCTGGTTAATGTGCCATCCTTGGCCAGTGAGTTTATTGAATTTGCAGAATTTGCAAAAAAATCCACTTTTACTTTTTGAATAGCAAAGCCACTTAAATTGGTCCAAGTGTTTTAAACTTTTTTTTTTTTTTGTTAAAATAAACAAAATTATACAGGAATAGCTCTTCACTGATTTCTGATAGACATCTATGATAAGCATTTACAATAAACAAAGTTTTTTCCGACCTGATTTCAACAAAAAGTTACCCACCTAATCTCATCCTTGTCCTTCTTTTTGTGAGTTGTTGAAGTTGGCCATGCAAAGTTGGGAAGTGGACACCATGGTGTGGTAATTACATGCAGTTTCCAAGCCTGTTCATCTACTGGCTGCATAATATAGTGTCTTGTATACTGATCTATAAACATATAGTGGATTTGAACAATAAAAATGCATAAATTCTGCACCAAATCCAGCAACTAAACCAATACAATGACATGAATGGAAAAATAAGCAAAATAACTGTTTTACTGATTAATACTTTAACTGCGGGCGGAACAGTAAAGGTCCTTACAATTTTCATTCCTCATTTTCATTTCTCAGATGAATAAAATATACGCTACATACAGTTTGATGAACTGCTTGCTGATGCTGCATAATCACTAGATGCACTTGGGACACCAGAATTTGAAGTCTTGGTCTGTGTACTATTTGCCACAGAAGATTGTTCAAAATTGTCAATTTGATTAAGTATAGATTTGGCAAATTTACTCTGATTAATTATCAGCTTCATTCATATTTGCAACACCCTAATTTTTTCTTTTGAAATAATGATGAAGATCCATGATGGCAACTCACTTCACATTGTACGAGTATACAATGCAGGGGCACAGTTACCAAGTCCGCGGTTTTCTCGCCAAATTGGGGTGGTTTTAAGACTAATTGGCGAGTAAAAATCTACAGTCGCTGGTTGGCGAATTTTTTACTGTTTTAAAATTCAAACAACGTCTTTTTTACTAATAGTGGAAAGTTTGAATATTCAACAAATATAATATACTGTAAACTAAAAAATTTGCATGTATCGGTCACCGATACATGCAAATTTTTTAGCGTGTGATAACTAAAACAAAGGTGTGTGTGTGTGTGTGTGTGTGTGTGTGCCAAGCAGGTTTAGTGCACAGACCGTGCATGGAACAAGGAACTCTTCTAGGATAATTAAATCCACTATAGTTCGAATAAGTAATGGTAAATGACAAATACCATAGTTCTTCTTTTTCATGATGCTAGCCCGACGCGGGCAACGGGTCACTCGCAAAGAGGTCCCAAAAATATAGCTTCCCCCACCAGCTATCTGCAAAGCAGATAGGATCCAGCTTTGGGACAGGATCTAGGGTTTAAAAAAGCCTAGCCCAGCTACATTTAGAACCTCAATATAAGCAAAAGACTCACTGCCTTCACGTCAGATTGAATACATCAAAGAAAAGGGGGTAACTATTATATTTTTGACCAAAAACCAAAACTGAAACCTCAACTGGCAGAATTGAGCGTCCACTTTTCAAGGCACATAACATGTCCGTTTCAAGATGGGAATGAACTCAGAATGTCATTTACCATTACTTATTCGGACTATAGTGGATTTAATTATCCTAGAAGCGTTCCTTGTTCCATGCACGGTCTGTGTGTATCATAAAAAACCTCAGGGAACCATTCTGAGTTCATTCCCATCTTGAAACGGACATGTTATGTACCTTGAAAAGTGGACGCTCAATTCTGCCAGTTGAGGTTTAAGTTTTGGTTTTTGGCTAAAAATATAATAGTTACCCCTTTTTCTTTGATGTATTCAATCTGACATGAAGGCAGCGAGTCTTTTGCTTATATTGAGGTTCTAAATGTAGCTGGGCTAGGCTTCTTTAAACTCTAGATCCTGTCCCAAAGCTGGATCCTATCTGCTTTGCAGATAGCTGGTGAGGGAAGCTATATTTTTGGGACCTCTTTGCGAGTGACCCGTTGCCCGCGTCGGGCTAGCATCATGAAAAAGAAAAACTATGGTATTTGTCATTTACCATTACTTATTCGGACTATAGTGGATTTAATTATCAACTGCAAAGAACACGCAGTATAAATAACGTAAAGAACGACGCTTGTATAGGAGATATTCCGCGCAAGACGAGAGAGAGAGAACGAAACAAATGAAAAAATGAGGTAACCACCGGGAATCGAACCCGGGATCTTCCGATTGCCGGTCAGATGCGATACCATTACACCATGGGCCTCACTCTTCCAAATGCCGTAATTCTTCTACATACTCGCAGAAACCAATGCCGGGGCACCTCCCGCATGCCGTAACATTATATACATTCAACTGCAAAGAACACGCTGTATAAATAACGTAAATAACGACGCTTGTATAGGAGATATTCCGCGCAAGACGAGAGAGAGAGAACGAAACAAATGAAAAATGAAGTAACCACCCGGGAATCGAACCCGGGATCTTCCGATTGCCGGTCAGATGCGATACCATTATACCATGGGCCTCACTCTTCCAAATGCCGTAATTCTTCTACATACTCGCAGAAACCAATGCCCCAAGGGGGCACCTCCCGCATGCCGTAACATTATATACATTCAACTGCAAAGAACACGCAGTATAAATAACGTAAAGAACGACGCTTGTATAGGAGATATTCCGCGCAAGACGAGAGAGAGAGAACGAAACAAATGAAAAAATGAGGTAACCACCCGGGAATCGAACCCGGATCTTCCGATTGCCGGTCAGATGCGATACCATTACACCATGGGCCTCACTCTTCCAAATGCCGTAATTCTTCTACATACTCGCAGAAACCAATGCCCCAAGGGGGCACCTTTCGCATGCCGTAACATTATATACATTCAACTGCAAAGAACACGCAGTATAAATAACGTAAAGAACGACGCTTGTATAGGAGATATTCCGCGCAAGACGAGAAGAACGCTCCGCACAAGATGAGGAGGGAGAACGAACAAATGAAAAATGAGGTAACCAGCCGGGAATCGAACCCGGGATCTTCCGATTGCCGGTCAGATTCCCGGGTGGTTACCTCATTTTTCATTTGTTCCTTCTCCCTCCTCATCTTGTGCGGAACGTTCTTCTATACAAGCGTCGTTCTTTACATTAATTATACTGTGTGTTGTTTGCAGTTAAAATGTATATATGTGCGGCATGCGTGGGGTGCCCCCTCAGGGCATTGGTTTCTGCTCGTATGTAGGAGAATTACGACTTCTGATTAATCGAGGCCCATGGTGTAGTGGTTAGCATATCTGACCGGCAATCGGAAGATCCCGGGTTCGATTCCCGGGTGGTTACCTCATTTTTAATTTGTTCGTTCTCCCTCCTCATCTTGTGCGGAACGTTCTTCTATACAAGCGTCGTTCTTTACATTAATTATACTGTGTTGTTTGCAGTTAAAATGTATATATGTGCGGCATGCGGGAGGTGCCCCCTAAGGGCATTGGTTTCTGCTCGTATGTAGGAGAATTACGACTTCTGATTAATCGAGGGCCATGGTGTAGTGATTAGCATATCTGACCGGCAATCGGAAGATCCCGGGTTCGATTCCCGGGTGGTTACCTCATTTTTCATTTGTTCGTTCTCCCTCCTCATCTTGTGCGGAACGTTCTTCTATACAAGCGTCGTTCTTTACATTAATTATACTGTGTGTTGTTTGCAGTTAAAATATATATATATATATATATATATATTATATATATATATATATATATATATATATTATGAAAGCTTGGTTTGGCTCTTTTTGGGCTGGTTTTTAAGCATGATTTGGTGGGTTTTCAATTTTTTACCTGGCCTGGAATGACAGGTTTAGTATTAATATTTTATATTAATGCATATAGAATAAATTCGTAATAATTTAAAATTATACAAACTAAAACAAAACCTGCTTACTCTATCTCTGTAACTGTATGTACAAACTTTAGTACATTGCCTTAGGCACACTTACAGAAATTACAAGAAAGCTGATTGGGAACAGTTTAAAATATAGACTGAGGAACAATTCACCACATTAAACAGCACACCCATCATAAACATCAATACAACACTCAAGACATTTAATCACATCATCAATAATGCAAACAAATACATACCCAAGGAAATACAACCCAAATTACACAGAGAAATAGCCCACCTCGTAAGGCAACGTAACAACCTCAAACATAAAACACAAACACCACACACAGAAGCCATAAAACAGCAGATACAACAGCTCAACACAGAAATAAAGAACAAACTTAAAGAAAAATAAACAGAAACATTTAGGGAATTCATAACAACACTAAACCACTCCACAGATACATCCAGGCTATACAAGACTATAAACAGCATTACCCACTCTAACAGCGGCATTCACACCTCACATGCGGCTATCTGTCGCAGCCAAAATAATATCCCAACATATACACAACAAGCTAACATTCTAGTTAATCACTACGCAAAGATAAGTCACTTAAACAGAGACAACAACAAGAAACACGCAGACAGACAAACAGCCAGACCCAAGTAAACCTACAGACTCGACACGACCATTACACCCTTCAATACAGACCAGACCACCAAGATCATCAAAAACATTAAGAATTCGAAGGCTACCTGACCAGACAACATATCTAATGTGCACCTTAAACACTTGGGCCCACAGGGAATACAAGCTCTCACAAACATCAGCACATATTCATACCAACACTGTATTATTCCTGACATATGGAAACAAGGTAAAATTATTACACTACTCAAACCAAACAAAAATCCAACAGAACCAGCTTCGTATAGACCCATTACCTTACTATGCACACCTTCCAAAGTAACAGAAAGACTAATCTCACAAATCACTACTACCGCCTACTCAACATGGATTCAGACCTCACCACTCAACCACGACATTACTCACTAACCTCATGCACAAACATGCACAATAACACTAAAAGATGGCTGAGCAACTATCTTTCAGGAAGATACTCACATGTCACATTTAATGGCAAGTCATCCAAAAAAAAACTTTTCCCGAACGGGGTCCCTCAAGGCTCTGTTCTCTCACCAACACCTTATACATGCATGACATTCCAACACCCACAGATAACAAGCTTATCTTATCATCATATGCAGCTGACATCACTAACATCCATCCACAACAACATCGACACCGCTACAAATAACCTACAAACATACATAAACAGTATACAAGAATGGCTCACACACAATAGACTCAGAGTAACGCCCACAAAATTAACCATCATCTTGCTAACAAGCAACACAAAAGGACACCAGAAACTCCACAGCCTACACTAAGCAACACCAACATTCCACACACTCACAGGACCAAAATACTTGGGGTCACATACAACACATCATTATCAATATATTCGCTCAGTTATGGACTATGCTAGCCCATGCTGGGCACCCATTATCTCAAACACATACATAAACACCTTACAGACTATACAAAACAACCCACTTCGTATCATTACAGGATGCACTCAAACAACACCAATAGAATACCTGCACACAGAAACAAAAATACTAAAAGTTAGGGAACATTTAGACATGAAGGGAACACAATTCATGGCAGCAGCGACAACTAACCCACCAACACCTCCCATCATTAAGGTAACACCAGCGAGACATTATAACTATGGAAAAACTACACGCACTCACAACATGGTATCATATGTGGTACATTTATTTCATAATTAAATATAAATTATTAATTAATTGAATTAAATATCTATACAAAATTGCCTCGGGATTGGCGACATAGCCTATTGGGAATGAAATAATTGCCATACGTACAAAGAACCTGTATGTATGAATCAGCCTCACATAGCAACAAGAAAACTCAATTTATTGTTTAGTCTACCACAAAGAAGTAGACCAAACAAAATTTTGCTAGATCGGCAAATAATAATGAAAATACAAGCGAACCAAGGAACGGCTCTCAGGGCTGTTTATGTTACAGCGAAGCTTTAAACAGGGAGGATGTCTTTGTCCCCCCTAAAGTTCTGAGTGAATTCCTTATAATATAAAACCTAATGACTATAAAAGGATAGGCCTATTCCTTCAGGGGTTTATATAGTGACTGCCTATATTAATTACCTTAAGTAAATTCATCGCAAAACTCGATCGTGGCGGCCCTACACCGAAGATGATCGTAACGCCCTCCATCGAAGCAAACCAAGGACCCAGCAAAATTAAGGTGGGGCAATTTCTTTTCATTAACATAAGGCTTCCCAAATCCCGGCGCTAAAATTACCGTAATCACTTAAATATAAAAAGGTCCTTTAACAACCTACATATTTATAACTCTCTAACGAAAAAGCATAGGGCTTTTGTCGGTAACCCTCCACTGAAGTCTGTTGGAAATTTCCAACGGATGAGGGCACAGGCAATCAACCCATAGCCCTATATAGTTTTTTTCATATGGTGGCCCTGTGTATGGGGAACTAACCCCTCTACAATTTACACTGACACGCAGTGGCTAGGCTTAGCTCATTAGGCCTAACCCCAATTTCAACCGTAACCCCACTATAGTTTTTTCATATGGTGGCCTAAAACTGGGAACCGATCCCTTTACCTTTACACTAACCGAAAACAAAGGCTTGTTCATTTAACAAGCATAACTCAATTTAGGTCCTATAAAAAAATAGGCCCACAACATTAAGCCTATTTAATAGGTCCTACTCTTCAAACTAAAAACAAAGCCTTGTTAATTTAACAGGCTTAACTCATTTAAGGTCCTATAAAATAATAGGCCCAAACAAAAGCCTATTTGGTAGGCCCAACAAATAGGTCTATATAGTAGGTCCACCTAACTTTACATTACATAATAGGCCTACCTCTTAAAGTAGGCCTTACTCTTTACACTCAAGGCCTATCCTAACTAAAAACACTAAATTTATAATTGAACCTGTGGTGTAGGTTATAAAATTTATTTCAGCAATTTAACTTACTCATAAGACTCATTAACATCACAAAATTCGACTCAGACCTGTAACATCACAAAATTCGACTAAAACCTGTAACATCACAAAATTCGACTAAAACCTGTAACATCACAAAGACCTAAAGCAATTGCACAAATTCGAACCTACACCCACCTAACACCTATTAGTGACCCTATTCCAAATCCTATTTGACATATAGGCATAAGTCCTATTTGACATATAGGCCCAACCTATTCCAAGTCCTATTTGACATATAGGCCCAACCTATTCCAAGTCCTATTTGACATATAGGCCCAACCTATTCCAAATCCTATTTGACATATAGGCATACCAAGTCCTATTTGACATATAGGCCCAACCTATTTCAAACCCTATTTGACATATAGGCATACCAAGTCCTATTTGACATATAGGCCCAACCTATTCCGAAGTCCTATTTGACATATAGGCATACCAAGTCCTATTTGACATATAGGCCCAACCTATTCCAAGTCCTATTTGACATATAGGCCCAACCTATTCCAAGTCCTATTTGACATATAGGCCCAACCTATTCCAAATCCTATTTGACATATAGGCATACCAAGTCCTATTTGACATATAGGCCCAACCTATTTCAAACCCTATTTGACATATAGGCATACCAAGTCCTATTTGACATATAGGCCCAACCTATTCCGAAGTCCTATTTGACATATAGGCATACCAAGTCCTATTTGACATATAGGCCCAACCTATTCGAAGTCCTATTTGACATATAGGCATACCAAGTCCTATTTGACATATAGGCCCAACCTATTCCGAAGTCCTATTTGACATATAGGCATACCAAGTCCTATTTGACATATAGGCCCAACCTATTCCGAAGTCCTATTTGACATATAGGCCCAACCTATTTCAAGTCCTATTTGACATATAGGCACAACCTATTACAGACAAGGCTTGATATAAGGGTCTCAAATGCAACGTTTGAGGGTCTTTACTCAGCCAAATTGATTAACCTAATCCAAAACCCAAAAATAAAACCCTATAACAAAATACTGTACACATTTACACACACATACGTACGGTACAGTATATAAATATATACATACGACTTCAAACATCCAATTCTTCTTTTAAAAGAAGAAACACAACAGATTTCATTAACAGACACAAACATTCCTCGCAAACAGATTGGATTCCTTCAAAACCCCAAACCTTCCAGACCTACCTGTAGGATACACAACATTTACTCATTCATAACTACGGGTATTAATTTCATTGGAGTGGTGAATCCAAGTTTTGAAGACCAACTGGATTCGGAGGAATGATACACACACACACACACACACACACTACTCTTTCATGTGTCTCAAACACAACAACCTGTCTAAACATAACCAAGGATCGGAGAGTAAAAGCTTTTATTGCTGCGCTCTGATTCTGTGCACATAATTTTGTGCCAAAAATTATATGGTTAGACAGTGACACGGACAAACAAACTACTCTACTCCAAAGGGCCTTGGCCTACCTTGGCCATAGCCCCACAAATTCATCAAAGGGCCTTGGCCTACCTTGGCCATAGCCCAACAAATTCATCAAAGGGCTGATGGCCTACCTTGGCCATAGCCCAACAAATTCATCAAACGGCTGATGGCCTACCTTGGCCATAGCCCAACAAATCATCAAAGGGCCTTGGCCTACCTTGGCCATAGCCCAACAAATTCATCAAAGGGCCTTGGCCTACCTTGGCCATAGCCCAACAAATTCATCAAAGGGCTGATGGCCTACCTTGGCCATAGCCCAACAAATTCATCAAAGGGCCTTGGCCTACCTTGGCCATAGCCCAACAAATTCATCAAAGGGCTGATGGCCTACCTTGGCCATAGCCCAACAAATTCATCAAAGGGCCTTGGCCTACCTTGGCCATAGCCCAACAAATTCATCAAAGGGCTGATGGCCTACCTTGGCCATAGCCCAACAAATTCATCAAAGGGCTGATGGCCTACCTTGGCCATAGCCCAACAAATTCATCAAACGGCTGATGGCCTACCCTTGGCCATAGCCCAACAAATCATCAAAGGGCCTTGGCCTACCTTGGCCATAGCCCAACAAATTCATCAAAGGGCTGATGGTCTCACTTGGCCATAGCCCAACATATTCATCAAGGGTCTTGTGGCCTCCTTTGGCCAGAGACCAAACAACAAGGGTCTTGTGGCCTCCCTTGGCCAGAGACCAAACAACAAGGGTCTTGTGGCCTCCCTTGGCCAGAGACCAAACAACATTGGTCTTGTGGCCTCCCTTGGCCAGAGACCAAACAACATTGGTCTTGTGGCCTCCCTTGGCCAGAGACCAAACAACATTGGTCTTGTGGCCTCCCTTGGCCAGAGACCAAACAACAAGGGTCTTGTGGCCTCCTTTGGCCAGAGACCAAACAAAAAGGGTCTTGTGGCCTCCCTTGGCCATAGGCCAAACAACACAAAAACAGTACAGGATTCAAAGCCCCAAGCCCTCCAGATCTACCTGTGGAGGAGTAAATTTACTCCACTAAAACTACGGGTATTGACTAGTCTGAAGTGGTAGGAGGTTTGAATACAGTACAAACTCTTTCTAATTCTCCTAAATTAAATGAACAAATAACAAAAGACAACAATGGGAACATTGAACCAAACAATTACACGAAAACACTTGGAATGCTTTGGTTTTTAAAACAGAATTCCGAACACGATGACACTCTTTGCACAAAGAGTTATAACTTAAATCCAAATGCCGATACAAAAAGACAAGTGCTTTCAGAATCATCCAAAATTTTCGACCCCATTGGATTATATTTACCAGCAACCATAAGATCCAAAATCCTTTTGTAAGACTTATGGAAAAAGAAAATTGATTGGGATGAACCACTTTCAGTGGAAGACCAACTTCATTGGAAGAAATTAGCCACAGACTTGAACAAAGTTCAAGACATCTACGTACCAAGATGTGCTGGCTACAGATTGAAATCTCAAACACTACACATTTTTACAGATGCCAGCACACAAGCTTACGGGTGTTGTGCCTATTTAACAAGTGAAAATGAAAGTAACTTGGTTTATTCAAAGGCAAAAGTGGCACCCTTAAACCAAAAGAAAACTGTACCACAACTTGAATTATTAGCTGTCTCATTGGGAGTTAAAACAGCAGACTTTCTTTCACAAGTGTATAAAGAAGTTGACATAACAAACATTTACTTAAGGACAGACAGTCAAATTTGTCTAACATGGGTGACCAACACAGATACAACTTCTTGCAAAAACATATTTGTGAAAAACAGACTAACAGAAATCAAAACTGCAAACACAAACCTTGGTATCAAATTTAGGTACATAAAAACAAGAGAGAATCCTGCAGACTTTTAGACAAGAGGGCTCTCTTACAAGCTGTTGAAAACAAATAAAATCTGGTATGAAGGGCCCGAATGGCTAACATGTGAGGATCTTTGGCCAGCCAAAGTAGTTAACCTCACACTCAACTCTACAACAACTGAAAAGATCACTGAGGACAAACCTACATTTGACTATCACCTTTATTCAGACCTCAACAAACTCTTGAGAATTACAGTCTATTGCTGCAAGTTTGTCAATAGCTACCTTCTCAAACACTGTCCTCAGAAGGCCTTTTCTAACTTAACAGAAACTGCAACAAAATACTGGCTCCAACAGATACAAGCTTCAAAATTTGACAAGGAGTTGAAGTATCTTAGGTCCAGTAACACATTAAACAAAGGAATTCCTTCACTTGTCATGGATCTAAATCTGTACCTGGATACAGAGGGTCTGATAAGGTGTAAAGGAAGGCTTAACAAGTCAACTTCACAAATCTCATCATCAGGGATACCCACAACAAAATACACCACATGGGGGTCCCACATAAACCAGACAGACCTCAAAGAAAGACTGCTTTGAAAGCCAGAAAACTTTTACAAGAAAAAATTAAAACTGGTGACTTATAAACCTTACACAAATTGAGCAAAGTTAAAATGCTTAATAACTTTACTTTAATTCCATAAATTTCCTATACCTAAAGGGAGTCAAACTGATTGACATAACTTTAACTAAACTTGAGAAGTTGGCCTCTTGAACTTTTATATTTAAATAGGTCTTGAGTAACCTCTCTCTTCCTAAATTCCTATTTCATTCTTTTCAATCCATTTCACATGGTTTAAAACAGTTTATCAAAAAATTTGATCTACAACATACAAATTTTTCTCCGGCCCCCCCCAAGTATATGGAAAAACTATACGCACTCACAACATGGTATCATATGTGGTACATTTATTTCATAATTAAATATAAATTATTAATTAATTGAATTAAATATCTATACAAAATTGCCTCGGGATTGGCGACATAGCCTATTGGGAATGAAATAATTGCCATACGTACAAAGAACCTGTATGTATGAATCAGCCTCACATAGCAACAAGAAAACTCAATTTATTGTTTAGTCTACCACAAAGAAGTAGACCAAACAAAATTTTGCTAGATCGGCAAATAATAATGAAAATACAAGCGAACCAAGGAACGGCTCTCAGGGCTGTTTATGTTACAGCGAAGCTTTAAACAGGGAGGATGTCTTTGTCCCCCCTAAAGTTCTGAGTGAATTCCTTATAATATAAAACCTAATGACTATAAAAGGATAGGCCTATTCCTTCAGGGTTTATATAGTGACTGCCTATATTAATTACCTTAAGTAAATTCACGCAAAACTCGATCGTGGCGGCCCTACACCGAAGATGATCGTAACGCCCTCCATCGAAGCAAACCAAGGACCAGCAAAATTAAGGTGGGCAATTTCTTTTCATTAACATAAGGCTTCCCAAATCCCGGCGCTAAAATTACCGTAATCACTTAAATATAAAAAGGTCCTTTAACAACCTACATATTTATAACTCTCTAACGAAAAAGCATAGGGCTTTTGTCGGTAACCCTCCACTGAAGTCTGTTGGAAATTTCCAACGGATGAGGGCACAGGCAATCAACCCATAGCCCTATATAGTTTTTTTCATAATAACCAAATACTCCATTCCATACCACGCCCCACAGACATCACACAATACAGAAAACACATATACACACACACACACACACACCTAACCCGCAAAGCACTGACACGACTCGGTCCGAATGCGGACCTAGGTGCGAAGCCGCCACCCATTGACAGGTCAGAGACCAGCCTGAGTAGATCGGATCAAGTTAACTTAGCACGATTCCGATGTGGACATCATTCCAACTTACAGACATATAAACGCAGACTAGACAACTCCATAGACGACACCTGCCACCTGTGCCAGGACACACCACAAACAATTGAACACATTATGACAGACTGTACCGCTCTAACACAACATAGAACACAACACAGCATCACTAGTGCGCTGAACCTATGGTCCACTCCGGAGAGGGCGATCGGTTACCTGCGTGCCGTCGGCTTGCTCAATCAGAGTGGGCTGATCGGCTAACCAAGAACAACAACTTTAGTACATAGTTATAGTGATAAGCAGTGGTGTAGTGCTGTGGGAACGCGTGGGAACGGCGTTCCCTTACTTTTTTTGGTAGACGGAACGGCGTTCCCTTACTTTTTTTGGTAGACGGAACGGCGTTCCCTCACTATTCAAATAAAATCCGAACTTACAAACTCTAACGTCATGAAATTTTAATCCCACCCTAGAAGAAATATGAGAAAGAATCATTAACTGCTTCATTTCTTTTAGCTTCGACTGAGGCAATGCTAGCCTATAAAGATCTGGTGAAACAGTCACTACGGCGTACCAGTTGTTAACTTTTTTAGTTAATCATTCCAGTTTGTAGCTATTTTTATTGATCGTACTGGATGTCGTATATCTAATGATACTGGAAATACTGCATCTTCAACCTTGGAATATATCCTAATATCCAGTGCATATGACCTCAAAATATCCCTGAAATTGGTCAGATTTCAAAAGATTACCAGGGGGGCTTACAGTGCCCCCGGACCCCCAGCTGTATGGGCTCGCCGCGCTCGCCATTGTCCCCCCCGCATCTGAGTAACACTTTCAAAATGCGTTCCCTCACTTCTTTATTTAGCACTACACCACTGGTGATAAGCACATCAATAGACACCGGTACAAGGCTCAAGGAAGGGGGCAACCGTCTCTGTCGCCCCCCCCCCCCATTCGGTACGCCCCTGTCCTGGCCAGTACACATTTTACACAGGTTCAACTGTTCACATCTTTTAGATCTTGTGTTAAAGTCTAAACAAGGGCGGATTTAGGTTTCCCTGCGCCAAGGGCCATACTGATTTAGCCGCCCTTCGGACACTTACGAAGTTATCATTTAGCAACAAATAGTTTTTTGATATAAGGGTTTTCAGTAAAATGTAGTCAAATGGTTTAGGCATTTACTCTAGCAAAATATATCTTAACATATGTTATTTTTATATCAATCATATATTATCTATATTATGATAATATATATAATATATTATATACTCGTGTGTGTGTGTATATATATATATATATATATTATATATATAATATAATATATAGGGTGTTTGAAAACTTTCTGTACAAATTGTAATGGGGGATAGGCAACACCAAGACAAACCCTTTCGTCTATAAGTGTTAGTCCGCTGACGTCACCATCGGGCGAGAGGGCGCCGCTGCAATTGGCTAAAGGTGAAGTGGGCTAGACTCGCGCTTGCCGCGGGCATTCTTAAATCGGACGTAGTACGCGTAACATGGAGCGCTTCACGACTGCTGAGATGGCTGACATGCATATGGTGCATGGGGCTGCTAATGGAAACGGAAGAGCTGCTGTGAGGTTGTACCGACAGCGCTTCCCAAACAGACGTGTGCCAAACCACCAAACGTTTGCCATTTGCATCGGCAACTGCGAGAAACTGAACATCCATGCAAACATGCATGACACTGGTCGGGAGAGAAAACGGTCGCACTCCCGACATGGAAGAAGAAATCCTACGGCGATTTGAGGACAATCCAAGCGCAAGCACGCGAGGTGTTGCACGTATCCTCGGTGTGAACCACGACCTGGTCGGAGAGTGTTGCACGAGCAGCAGTAAATCCGTTTCATCGTCAGAGAGTCCAGGCATTACAACCTCGGGATTACCCTCTTCGTGTGGAATTCGCACGCTTGTTTCTGCAGCAGACAGCGGTGCAGCCTAATTTTCCGGCTTATGTGCTGTTCTCAGATGAGGCCTGTTTCACACGTGAGGTGTGTTTAACATGCACAATTCTCACGGTGGGCGCACGCAAATCACATGCTACACGGGTGCATGCTCATCAAGAACGATTCGCCGTCAATGTTTGGCGGTATCGTCCATGGCAAGTTGATTGGGCCGTACCTGCTGCCTGCCCGACTCGACGGGCGGGTTTATCGGATATTTCTTGAAGAAACGTTGCCGGAACTGCTGGAAGATGTTCCAGTGGCTATTCGTAGACGAATGTGGTTTCAACACGACGGGGCCCCAGCACACTCCAGCAACGATGTGCGGGATTATCTGAACGCCACTTTTGGACCGATGGATAGGCCGGGTGGGCCCGTAATCTGGCACCGAGATCGCCCGATTTACATGCCTCGATTTCTTCCTGTGGGGACACATGAAGAACCTCGTGTACGAGACTCCCATTTACTCAGAAGAAGACCTCGTAGCAAGAATCGCTGTCGCCGCTGGAACTGTTCCCGAAATGCCGGGAATCTTTCGACGTGTACGTCGGTCAATGCTTCGACGCTGTCGGGCATGCATTGATGCTACCGGGCGCAACTTTCAGCACCTTCTTTAAATAAACATGCCTTCTTTAAATAAACATGTTACGCGTACTACGTCCGATTTAAGAATGCCCGCGGCAAGCGCGAGTCTAGCCCACTTCACCTTTTAGCCAATTGCAGCGGCGCCCTCTCGCGCCGAATGGTGACGTCAGCGGACATACACTTATAGACGAAAAGGGTTTGTCTTGGTGTTGCCTATCCCCCATTACAATTTGTACAGAAAGTTTTCAAACACCCTGTATATATATATATATATATATATATATATCCAGTGTTGGGCACTAAAGCGTTAATCCGATAACAGTTAATTAACGAAGTTAACTTTTTTTAACGGACTATTAACGGAAGTTAATTTCCATTTATCGTTATCGGACCAGTTAACTTCCGATAACTCGATATTTAGTCTGTTAAAGTCCGTTAACACGTTAACTGCGAGGAGTCATTCACGGAAGATCACCGCTCCGCGAATGAATTCAAACCGCCATAACTTCAGTCTGCCAATTCCGTCCTCTGCCGCAGTGGAACGGCTCTTCTCTCTCGGCAAGGACATCCTGAGGCCCAAGAGGTCAAGACTGGCAGTTGGGCCTAACTTTGAGAAGTTGGTCTTTCTGAAGGGCAACCAGCACATTGTGTCATAGTCTTTAATAAATGTGCCTAAAATTTAATTTTACCTTTCAGTTCCCGCCATAATAATTCTCTGGTAAATTAAAATTTAGTTAATGGTTAGTGGTTACAAGGGTTTCAAAACATGTAATCAGTACATTTTTTATTAAAAATAAAAAAAAAAGTTATTAAGCAAAAAAGTTGCAAAACTTGATAAAAATACAGTTAAATACCTATTTATTGTTGGATTTTGCATAAATAAACATTTTCTATGGGTTTTAAAGCTTTTTTCCTTGATTTTTTTAAATGTTAGTAAAGAAATAGTTATCGTTAACGGATTATCGTTAACTTCCGTTAACTTTGTAGTAAAATTATCGGATTATCGTTATCGGAGTTAAAAATTGGGGTTAACGGATTATCGTTATCGAAGTTAACTTTTTGGTTAACGGTGCCCACCACTGTATATATCCCTTAAATATATCCCTTAAATGTGTGAACAGAAATGCATTGTAAGTTATCTTTACGATCTTTATGTTTAGTTACGAAATCGACCGTTGTAGAATACTCAAAGCAGTTTCCACCGAGATTGCTGAGCAGCGAAGGAGTGAATGAGATCTGTATAGCTAAGAGCTCTCGTGAGTTCCGATTCAATCCTAAGGATAACTAAAGAGTTGAGACGATTTTCTGACATCACTGACCGTAGGTAGTTCTTTAGTCATCGCAGTACAGAAAAAGATCTTTCGGCAGAACAGTTGGAAGCCGGCGTACATAGGAAGATCGTGAGCGCAATATCAACATATGGGTAAACTTCTTTTAATCCTTTTGCTTGGATCATCTCACTCATCTCAAGAATGCTCGTAGGAGTTTTCTTCAAATTCAGAAGAAACCCACGGAAATGAAGACACTCATTAACAAATGTTTCCGCCAAGTCATCCTTGTAAAATTTCCAAAGCTTAATAGCATTGGCAGTTATATCTGTTGGATTCAAGGTGGTGACTTTTGTAAAAAATGCAAACCGTGCATGAAGGTTTTCATACATATCTTTGCGACGGTTTAATTCCGACAATAATCTGTCAAGTACCACAAGATAAGTATTAATGAAGAAGTTCCTCCGTCCATCTAATTCTACCTCGCCTTCGCGAGTTTCGTCGGCTCGAAGTTTTCTTTTCTTTTTTCTTTTCATTGTAACTTCATATTCGCGGATAGATGATTTCTTAATTGCTGCTTCTTCATAAAAGTCGAAGTTGTCTCTTGCATCTTTTACATAGAATGTCAATGATGCATATAGTTCTGCTACGACACCAAGATCAATGTTAACTGCTTGGAGCTGTTTACTAGTAGCATTGAACCTTTCCAGAATGTCACCCCACATTAAAGAAAGACTTGTAGTTTCAAGGCGTTGCAGTTGATTGAGGTAACCTGATGCTTCACTGCGTGTGCAAGGCTTTTCTGATTCATCTTCTTCAATGGACGTAAGTGCCTCTATAGCCTCTTCCCAGTCTTTATTGAGACTCCTACACGCTCTTTAGCGTTACATTTTCAGATTTGGTAAAATGATTTTGTAGTATTTCCCAACGGTGAGTGGAGGCAGTGAAGAACACATAAAGACTTTGGAGAAGTGCGAAAAAATCAATGGCTTCCTTACTGCAACTTGCTGCACACTGTCCAATCAAATTTAATGAGTGTGCAGAGCAGGCAGTGATGGGCATCGATACATGAAAATCGCTAAAGCGATACCGATACATCGATACATGAAGAACGTCTTAGGCGATACCGATACGCCGATACTTTCTAGATGCCTTAAGCGATACCGATACCGATACATGCATCGCCGATACATGTATCGCCGGTACATTTTTATAATTATTCATTTAATATGTAGGTATTAGATATTATTGTTTATACTAGTAATTTGTACGCACTGTAAGTAAAATCAACGACATTTTAATGGGTTTTATAGATGTAAATAAAAACAATTGCTTTATTTAATGAAAGTATGTTTTAATTTTGTAGGATACATGAATGACTGAAAATATTATACTAACAATTAAAAGTAATTACTATTACCCTTCAAAAATACCAGCTGGCTAAACATCTGGTCAGACAGTCTATTCCTTTTTGGAGCGTGAATGTGACCAGCCAAACTAAACAACCGTTCTACAGGAGCAGAGGATGGTAGTGGTGTGTTATACTTCAGGAAGACCCGTAGAATTCCTGGGTACTGCCTCAGAGATTGGAGAGAATGACTTCCGTCACCCAGATATTGTAAAACTTCCATCTCAGTGGAATCTTGGGTTGCAGAGACATTAGTGGAAGCAGACTCATAACAGAAGAAATCATCTGCACTTCCGTCAGATGCAGCATCACTTAGTTGTTGCTGGGGGTCTACTCGCTGAGGCTCTTAACAGCATTAACCAACATTTCTCGAACCCTCTTTTTGACAATGTTAGTATTAAATTTGCCTTTTATTGTCATCCACTTTAACTTGAACAGAGGATTTGAAGACGATGCCAGTATTGCTGCTTTACACTCATGCGACGCATAACATCTATTTAAATATTTAAAAATTCTTATTAATGTATCGATGTATCGAAGTATCAATTTTTTTCGATACATTTAAGAAAATTGACCTTAGCGATACCGATAAATCGATACTTTTGTCAAGTAGCTAAAGCGATACCGATACCGATACAAAAGTATCGATCGATACATGTATCTAGATACTGCCCATCACTGAGAGCAGGGTACGTAAACTGCTACTGGGGACGCTTCTTTTATTCTGGCTTGCAAGCCAGAGTAAGTTCCTGACATGTTGGGAGCGTTATCATACGACTATCCTCTGCAGTTTGCAATGTCGAGATCATGCATTGTTAATATGCTGGAAACCGAGTTGAAAAGCTGCTCTGATTTGTGGCCTACGCTGGGAAGGAATGCCAAAAATCGCTCTACGGGATGCCCAACTTCTTTTACGTATCTCAGAATAACTGCACGTTCATCAACATGTGATATGTCTGGGGTGGAGTCCACAATAATAGAATAGTACTTCGTACATTTCTCTTCCTCAGTTATTTGGTGGTACTTTGTCAGCCATTAGTTTGATGAATTGCTCACATGTAAACGAAGACAAGTTTGAGGTATGACCTTTTCCTGGATTTTTGTATTTTGCAATATGTTCCGCCAGAAAAGGGTAAAATTCAGCAATAAGTTCCAAAGCTATTATAAAGTTTCCACTGTGGTCATAACCAAATTTCTCAATGTGGCCCGTAAACGGTAAACCATGAGATGCCAGTAACCGGACCACTGCAACAACTTGTTGTAAAAGATTCCTCCAATACTTCCCCTCATCAATTTGATAGAAAAGTTATCTGTCAATTCTTCCGAGAGTTAAACTTCTCATTTTCATAGCTAACACACATGACTTATGTTGAGAGGCATTTTCATGGCTTGTTAATGCTCCACTGCCATGCTTCCAGTCATCAAATCCTTCCTTACCAATTTTAGTAGTTCCACCAAATAACTGACATGGAATGCAGAAAATTGAGCCTGTGCTCTCCGAATACATTAAATATGTTCTTTTCACCTTCTCTCCGTTGACAAGCTGTGTTTCAAATAAGGTTTTACAAAAATATCTGAATCGTTCACCAAAACGTCTCTCTGATTGAGAAAAGTTCATGTTTTCTAGGTCCTGATTTATGCCATGCTCTGACACATAATGACATGTAGCATCATTAACTTCCCATAATACTGGGTCTTGTCCAATGGAAGTATTGCTGGAGGTAGTTATGATGCTACCTACATCACAAGACTTAGTATAGGGTAGGCAGGATTCTTGAACTTCTCTACCAGATAATCTAAAATTACTAGGACCTTCATTAACATTTTGATCTTCTTGGAAACTCCTAATCTCGGTACATTCTAATTCTTTTAAAAGGATATTCGGATTTGTTTCAACAGTTTTGCACTTTATATCAGATTTCTTGAAGAACGTATCAGTTTTCGCAATTTTGTCAATGACATCTCGTTGTTTTTCAACTTTCTCCAGAGCTCTCTTCTTATACTCCGAGCCGCCTAATCTTTTTCTCCCATCACTCACCTGAAAAAACAAATACATCTGGAATTAATTAAAAATATAAGTAATATATTTTAAAATAGAAATATATTATTAAAATTAATAAAATATATTATAATTATATATTTAAAAAAATAGCTCAGCCAGGCTGAGTAGGTCTCTAACAGCTAACTATCAGATTGTAACATAAATTCTGCTCGATTAGAAAACGGACGATAGATAATAGAATAACCTCAAGATAATGTGAAATAGTTTTAGAAATGTTGCCAAATACACGCGGAGACAGGTTCGCACAGGTTTTACCACGATACAGAATGATGCAGAATGATGCAGAATGACTTAGGGTAGCGTAGGCTTAGGCTAATGCAGGATTAGGCTAACGAATATTTTCTCTGGTGTTTTTCATACAGTTACAACACCACCCTACGATATTACAGTAATAGAAAAAACATGGAGCCCACGAAAGAGCATATTCGACATGTGATGCTGTACGAGTTCCATAAAGGATATAACGCTAGTGAATCCGCAAATAACATTCAAAGAGTTTATGGAAATAATGATGTGAGCGAATGGATGTGTAGGAGATGGTTTAAGAAGTTCAGAAATGGAGACCAGTCTGAAAGATTATCAACGAACAGGACGAGTAAATGAGTTAGATGAAGCGTTGCTGAAAGCATCAGTGGAGGAAATCCCAACGGTAACTGTAAGAGAACTTGGCCTGCAACTCGGCGTTAGCCATATGACCATTCATCGTCATTTGAAGCTGTTAGGAAAAGTAGTGAAGGTTGGAAAATGGGTTCCGCATGATTTGTCATGAGCGAATCCTCAACATACATCGAATCGATATTTGCACATCACTGCATTCTCGGCAACTGCAGGCACTGTTTTTGAATCGGATCGCCACTGGGGATGAAAAATGGGTCCTCTATAACAATATTAAGCGTCGACATCAGTGGCTTAGCCGTGAAGCAAAGCCTGAACCCCAGCCAAGGAATGGACCCCATCCAAAGAAAATTTTGCTTTGCGTTTGGTGGGATATGCAAGGAATTATTCATTTTGAGCTTCTGCCAGATAACCAAACAATCACAGCTGAAGTCTACTGCCAACAACTCCAACGATTGAAGATGGCATTACATGAAAAACGTTCTGCATTAATTAATCACAGAGGTGTCCTATTTCACCAGGATAACGCGCGCCCTCACACTGCTCGAATCACCCCTGCCCAATTGGAGGCATTTGGTTGGGAAAAAATGCCTCATCCACCTTATTCTCCGGACATCGCACCTTCAGACTATCATTTATTCAGAAGTCTGCAACACCACCTAGATGGACAAAATTTGCAATCCAGGGAAGCTATCGAAAACGAAGTGATCGCTTTTTTTAACTCGAAACCAAGGGATTTCTTCGAACGTGGCATAAAAAAACTTTTCTACAGGTGGGAGGAGGTTATAGAAAAAGAAGGGAATTATATTGATGATTAATTTGTCATTATGTCATTTAATTTTTATTGTGAATAAACTAAAGATTTGAGCAAATTTATCCTTATAAGCCCTTTAATTTTTGTTCTGAATGAACTAAAAAATGGAGCCGAATATATGTTACAACCTTATACATATAGGCAGTTAACATAAAAAATTAAAAATTATCTTAAAAACTGCCTTCTTCTTACCTTGTATAAATACCATTACTGTACTAAACTGAAATAAACACAATCTTGTCTTTAAATTTTAAATGTTGTCCAGTTTTAAAGTTCAAACTTGCAAAATAGAAAAAATATAAATTCAATTTTATAGAGAAAACCATAAACAAAATAATTGGCTAATTTTTGGCTTGATACTCTGTAAAGTGTAAACAATAAATCTGAAATAAAATAAAAATAATTAGCTTTAAAATAAATATATTATTAAAATTAATGAAATATATTAAGGCCAAGGAACAACTTTGAAATCGACTTCGTTCAACCGTAATGAGATTTTTTTTTAAGTGGTACTAACTTTTCTCCATTTTTTTTTAGCTAAAAAGTATACCAGAAATTTTGGATTTTTTCCCTACCTAAAAAGTGCTTTCTTATTACCTTTCTTGTTACGACTTTTCCTCCAGAATTTTACTGCCCTCAAAATTTTGCTGCCCCCTAAAATTTGCTGCCCTGGGCCATGGCCCATTTGTAAATACGCGCCTGAGTCTAAATACTTGCCACACCCAGTACTACTGTGTTCATCACTTGCACAAAATTTACAATGTGGTGTGTAAGTTGAGGTAGCAGTTACATTAAAGTTCTGTAATGTAGGTATCCTTGTAGTATAGTTGGTCATATTTGAGTCTACAGTATCAAGTTTTGTCTGTTTGATTGTAGCTTGTTGGTCTCTTGAGACAGTCTTTGGTTTATCCATAGTCTGGGTCTTATTTTGTGATGAACTATTTCTCAATTTGAAATTAGTTAGGATAGTTGGAAAGTGTTTTCTGATGTTTTCAAGGTTAGGATAATTTTATCCTGTCTTTTGAACTAAAACATCTTTAATCCTCAAAGGGAGGCACCTAAGAACTGCGCCTTGTATGAGCCAAAATGAAGCTTTAACAGCTATCTCACTGCTAACCAGTTGTCTCATAATAGCTTCTAATTTTGAATAAAATCTTTCCATATCACTATGGTTATCTTTTACGGCTGAAAAATCAATAATTTGTTGAGATAATTCAAATATAATCTCATCTTTATTAATGTAATTACGTTTCAAGAGATCAATAGCTATTTCATATGACTCACCCACAGCTGGTAAGTAGGCTATCATGTTATAGGCTGGACCTTTAAGGAAACTAATTAAGTAGCTAAACTTATCAACAGTTGGAACATAAGGTTTACTACCTAGTGAACTCTCAAATTTTTCAATGAAAGATGGAAATTGTGCCGTCCCCATCAGATGTTGGTACCAGCAAAATGAGTAACTTAGCCCTAAATTCTTATGACTCGGGATTTGGCATGCCACTTAAATTTTGTTGAAGGTTAGCTCTACTTTGATTAAAATCAGAAATAGGTTTACTTGGTGTTAAGATCGTTCAAACAGGACTGTCGTCTCCTTATGTGCAGAGCCGAATTAAAGTCTTTGTAGGCCCTAGGCACTCTCATAATCGTAGGCCCACAAGACAGATTTATGGATAAATATTTGCATTGTATACAATGTATAGCAGTATAAGTCCCATAATATAATCATAGATCAAAATAAAAACCCACTCTAATAGAGAGAGTATATTTTCACAACAGTTTCGACGCCCACTGGCATCCTCCTCGGGTGGATACAGAAACACGAATCGTGTTTCTGTATCCACCCGAGAAGGATGCCAGTGGGCGTCGAAACTGTTGTGGAAATAAACTCTGTCTATTAGAGTGGGTTTTTATTTTCATATTTTGACCTTCACGTAGAAAAAAGTGAAGTTTTTCGCATTAATCATAGATCAATATAATATATGGCTATGATACTTTGATACTGACTATATTATTTTGTCTATAATACTTTGTCTGTGATACATACTTCGATACTATGATATTTTGATACTAGAATTCTTTGACTATGATACTATCCCTGATGAAAATAAACATATCAAAATGGATGAAATATGATGAAATTAAAGAATCAAACTTTGAAATTGACACGCAAAATATTTTTAATCGCTTTTGATACTACTAAATCTTTCATAATTTAAAAAAAGTTTAGTTGGAGGTTGTGTTACGCAACTTGCCTTTTTCATACAATATAAATTGTAGGCTTTGCATTATCTGTTAATTCAAGCATATATTATTATTCGATATGAAACGCTTGGTGTGTATTTTTCTTTGTTATAATTTTAGTTATTATTTTGTTTCAGGAAGTTTTAGTAGAACATTCAGCTCATTTTTTATATTTATAGATTTTTTATATTTATAACAGCACATAAGTTATGTGCTGTTCAACTGAGATTACCTGTTGCTCATTATCAGAGTAAAGGTCTGCAAGTTGTTCATCAACCATTTCAGGTTCAATTAACTTTGAAATACTCTCATCAATGGCTATTATATCCCTCTTAAATTTATCCAATTTAAAAATTACATACTCTAAATCTTCGTCGCCTGGTTGAGTAATATTTTTAAAAGTGTTGATGGCCTTAATAACAACACCCAACTTCCCACACTTCTTTTTTAATTGTTGCAATTCATCACTGTCCATGTTTAAGTCAAAATAGTTTAACTAGGGATTGTAATGAAATAATAAGGTGAGAAGAAATTGTCAGAGATGAGAGATCAAATAAATTGAGTAATCAGACAAACAGTCAAGTTTTAAATTTAGTTAAACCCCCGAGTATTTAATTAATGTCAAGATTTAGTCCAATAAGTACCCAAAACATTGAAAGAAAAGAGTGTTTGATTCTGGTTAATCTGTATGTTACACTCAGTTCTAAGCTTGTAAAAGAATGGGACTCCTTAAATGTAAATGTTTCCTAGTTAGGCCCTAGGTTGTAGACCTAATTAGGCTAGCTTGTTACTTTAGGCTTGATTAGGTTAAGTGGATCACCTGAAGATCAGGGCCCCCAGCCTTCTCTAGTTAGCTTTATAAGGCTAACTAACGAAAATATCACGACCTAACCTAACCAATCGTCAAGGATGTACAGTTGACCTAACGACTGGTTAGGTTAGGTCGTGATATTTTCGTTAGTTAGCCTTATAAGGCTAACTAACGAATGATAGGCGCCCTGATCTTCAGGTGATTTGGTTACGTTTTGGCAAGACCATTTAGCCTAATTCTGCAATTATTGTTAAGTAAGGTTAAGCCTAATTAGGGTAGGGTAATTTACTTAGCCTTTGTTAAGCTATGAGTTGATGTTAAGTCTTAGACCACAATGTAGGCCTAATTTAACTGGACCTAATTTAAACGTTATCACTAAACTGGGGTTTAGATATACAATTGTTCACTTACTGAGTGTTATTAGATAAGTCCTGGTCTCCCTAGTCAGGCCCTGAGCTTCTTCTTGGAGTCTTTCTTCTAGTTGCTTAATTTCTGAGCGCACTTGCTGGTTCTCCGCTCTTCTGTTTCAAGGCTTCCTGCTCGCCATGCCGCTCTTCATCCATGTCCTTTGTTCCGGCTTTTTCCACCAGCGTCTTTTTTGTTTGTTGGTTGATTGGTAGTGTGTATCAATACTACTAAGCACGCTCTATCATACAGTATATAAACCAACATAGTATATAAACCAACATAGTGTGGTGAATAACTCTGGTGAGTAACCAATTGGTTTCATCCACCCAGTCATTGACATAAAAGGAGTTTAATAATTGTTAGATTAACTACCTACCTACTCACTGGACCATTTTCGTTCCTCCCAACTGTCCACACATATCAGTTTTCCATAGTCATATGACGGAGAGGGTCTACAGCTTTACGTGGGATTCGAACCACGGATTGCTACATATTCTGAACGCAAAGAACAGTCCCCATCCAACTACTCTCCAAACGCAATGTCGTTTAACTTTGCTAATTGGTGGGAATCGGTGTTGCGATATTGGCCACGAGGCCCACGACCTAGCCCATTCTGAAAAGGATGTTAAATTTCTGATCACGTAAAAATGTCATCGTTGATGTTTGTAAACAAAAACAAAAACAGAAGTCAGTTAGACCAGGGCTTCTCAAACTTTTTTCACTTGCGACCCCTTTGGATCAGACAAATTTTTTCGCGACCCTTCACTCAATGTCATAAAAGCAATAGGTACTAACACTCAGAGATGGGCAGTATCTTGTATCTTAAGATACAAAAAGTATCTTAAGATACAAGATACGTATCTGAGATAGTATTTTAGATACTTTATTTTTGGAGGATCTTGAGAAGTATCTAAGATACATTTTGTCATGTAGCTTCTATCCCGGGATACACTTTCAAAGATACTTTCATAAGATACTTTTTAAATAGAGACGCTAATAACTATTCATGAAATATGATCATATCTGACGCACGTTGAAGCAGGCCGGCGATTGCTGTTACATGTTTGTACATGAATACTACCGTTGCGCTGCGCGCACAGTCTCGGCACAGACGTACTCAGGTTTCATCTTGTATCCCGCGGTTTTAACATGTTTTAACATGATTAAAAATCAGGAATTATACATATACAGTATTTGCTTATTCCTGCAAATATATTTATTATGAGGAAAACTTTATTTTTTCTTCGTGAGTAGGTAACTGAGCATACCTGTATTAACAATTTATTTGAAATACATAAATTGAAAAAGTGTGGTTTATTTTATTTTTCTATACCTAAAAATTTTCAGGATTATTTATACATATTTACTTTGTGCTTTCCTTTTAGTTATATCACTATATGAATACTGAGATATGAAGTACCATTGATTTGGCATTTATTTATATCCAGAAAATATAATAATAAACAATTGAATGAGACAACTCGTGCGTTCATGGCTCACCAGGTGAAACTAAACTCAAATAATTATTCTTTCAAAAGTATCTTGTATCTTAAAAATGTATCTTGTATCTGTAACTTGTATCTGTATCTTGAAGATACAGTTTTTTCGAGTATCTTGTATCTGTATCTCAGATACATTTTTGTTGGGTATCTTGTATCTGTATCTCAGATACAATTTCCAAGTATCTTGCCCATCTCTGCTAACACTGTATATTTATGAAAAAAATAATATTTTCAAATGTTTCTGCGACCCCCAATAATATTTACGCGACCCCTAGTTTGAGAAGCGTGGAGTTAGACTACCTAAACCTATGACTTAAGAAGTAACTACACTGTGAGTTTAAGGTGATTAGGTTTTTAATATAAAATTTTAAGCAGATAATCAACTAAACTAGTTTACCTGTTACGCTAAAAATTATAAAAAACTCTTAAAAATTATTGAAATTATTTCAAGACGTGAAATAGTATATGGCTTCAGCAAAAATATTAGGCTTGTGACTGATTTTGTTTTCATTTTAAGTTCACAAACGCCAGATTAGAATAATTTGGATCTACTTTAAATAAAGTTATGAAAATAGGCCCTACGTCTTGACAAGGCCTCATAACTAGGATCTTAGAAGTAGGCTATCCTATGTAACTTAGGCCTAAAGCCTACATATATAAGTCATATGCCTATAATATTACCAGGCAGGAAACGACATTAAATTTTTATTTTTCAAAGACTAAATATATTCAATTAAACCCAGATCATAAAACAAATCTATGTTTTCATGCAACTCCTCCATTTGAATGTTCCGTGTCAGGTAAATAATTTTGATGCATGTCTACATGGTAGCCTAATATCCCCTAGTCTAAAGTTAGTTTTAATGCCATGTTTACACTAAATTTTAAATGAAAACAAATTTGACAAATAGATAGGCACTCTGGCAGGTCTTTGGTGAATGCGGTGGGAAGTTCCTATGATGGAAATAGTGTATGTGTGAGAATAAATAACGAACTGAGTGAATGATTTGATGTAAATGTTGGCGTGCGTCAAGCAGGGCTGGATTAAAGTCTTTGTAGGCCCTAGGCACTCTCATAATCGTAGGCCCCCAAGATAGATCTATAGATAAATATTCGCATTGTATACAATGTATAGGTCCCATAATATAATCATAGATCTATATAATATATGACTATGATACTTTGATACTATGACTATGATATTTTGTCTATAATGCTTTATTTATGATACTTTGTCTATGATACATACTTCGATACTATGATACTTTGTCTATGATACATACTTCGATACTATGATACTTTGTCTATGATACATACTTCGATACTATGATACTTTGTCTATGATACATACTTCGATACTATGATACTTTGATACTATAATTCTTTGACTATGATACTATCCCTCATGAAAATAAGCATATCAAAATGGATGAAATATGATGAAATTAGTTAGTAAAACATTCAGCTCATTTTTGCTGTTTATAAAGCTGCATTTGATGAATTAATTACTTCTATTCGTACCTGGTTTGACAACTGCAGAGAATGCAACACACATAGTTATGACTCATTAACTAAATTCTATAAAAACGAACTGCAAATCCTATTATCATTTAGTTGGAATTTGACTTGGCGACAGTTTAATACCTATACTTTGTCAGTTAGTTTTTTTTATAGATAACATTAAATTTTAAAAATAAATGTGATAATTCCTCTCATAGTCTGCTACCTTTATGTAGCAACGTAAACTATTCTGCATAAGACTTATGTTTTGGCATGTCAAAAAAAATAAATATCTAACCAATAAGCAATTTTTTTAAATATTACTTGTTTGAAAAATGTGTAGATTCTTAATCTATGAAAACTTGTCATATGATTGACGTTTTCTTCAGCACGCAGAATTGAATTAACAATACTGGAAATTTTATAATATAACAGCTTTACTCACTTTTATCACGTTGTTCTAGCTAACTGTTCAATTTTTTTAGAAACAAATCTGTTTTCTGCTCAAAACGGCTCTTTCTAATTTTAAAATTGATTGTTCAAGGAAGGAAGATGTTGACTTCTATTACATTTTGCGTTTGCAAAGATTTAAGAAATATTTTTTTTACATTATATATTTTTTTAAGGAAAATGCACTAAATTATATAACACTTTCCACAGCTTTAAACAGACCTTCTAATTGTTTATTTGGCCGCTTCACAACTTCTTAGACGGAAGACTAATAACTTTTTTGTTCATTCAATTATTTTCATCAGGGATGACTATGATACTTTTTTTTTGCTATGGGACAAAAACGACTATCTTCACTCTCACTACTTTCAGTTGAGAATGAACGTTTGTGAAAAATTAAATTTGAAGATGTAATCTGTGATTTTGCAAAAAAAGAGCCGCAAAGTTAATGTTTAATGTACATTTACTAAGTCATATTATACCTGTATGTTGTTTGTTAACTAAAGATTTAATCAAATAAACCTGCATGTGTTTAATAAAATAAACCTGCATACTTCAACATTTGTAGATGTATTATAATGAAAAGGTTTAGCAAAGTAATTCAATTAAAGCAAATTATTAAGTTTGATTTAGCAATTTCCTTTTCTCATTTTTGAGTCAGCTAAGATTCTTTTTAGGTCCAAAACTTTTTCGTAGGCCCTTAGGAGTTTCGTAGGCCCGAGATACTGTGCCTATTGGATAATCCGGCCCTGGCATCAAGGATGTGTGACGTCTCCGTGGCTGTTCAATCTGTTTATGGGTGGAGTGATGAGAGGTGAAAGCGCAACTGAAGAAACAGGACTGAATCTGGTATGTGATGATAATAGGTGGGGCCTATCGAATCAGTTGTATGTGGATGATGTTTGTGCTATTTTTTCAGAGTGAGTATGATATGCAAGAGATTATTAAGAGTTTTGTGGCGGTGTGCGAGAGAAGATTGTTGAAAGCGAATTTGGGTAAGAGCAAGTTATTGATTGTGGAGAGAGGTAAATTCGGACTGTCATGTGATGGTGAAAGGTAAAACACTTGAGGTGGTAGAGTCCTTTAAATATCTTGAATTTGTACTGAACAAAAGAAGTACAAGTGCTGAAGTTAAGAGTAGAATGAATTAAGGAAGAAAGGTGACAGGTGCGCTGGAAGCGGTTGTGAGAAAGCGGAGACTAGACAAAGATGTTTGCGAGATGCTTACATGAACGTATGCTAGTACCGTGAGGTGACGTGTGTGTGTATATATGTATATAGTCTAAAAGTCACTAAAGGGAAAAGTCATTAAAAGAAAGCTGAATGACAACACAAAGAGATAAACAGCGGAACGCGGTCTGTTCGTTTATTGGGCTGAACTAAACAGCATGTATTTTTGTATCTGACTAAATCGTTGGTGCTAAGTTTAATTTGGTGATGCTTCTAAAGGCATCAGGAAAGCAGGAAGTTGTCTAATTATTATATCAGTTAGGAGTAATGTTTGTAGCTTCTAAAATTAGTAAAGTTAGAAATATTAGGTCGGTCGTTTGTGGGACGCTGGCACTAAAGAAAATCTAAATCAAAGCACCTGTAAGTACCTTCATTGTCTATTTAATAACCTAATACCTAACGGAGTCTAACACCCCCAAGTTATTACATTTGACGACGAGGGTGGGATTTATTTGGTTGTTTGGAAAATTGGATGTAGCCTAGCCAAGTGTGGGTCGTTCGATTTGGTTGGCTTGTGTTGGTAAGCTACCTTACTATAGCTTAGGTCCCGCCAGCCTAACTCTAATACTAATTCCTACTCAGCCCTAACTCTAATACTAATTCCTACTCTGCCCTAATCCTATTACAATTTCTATTCAGCCCTAACTGGGGAGTAACTAGATCAAATTTAAGGGGATGGGCCACTTCAGTGCCGCCACTTCAGCGCCGACGTTTCAGCGCCGCCATTTCAGCGCCAGGCCACTTCAGCGCTAGACTATTCAGCGACGGTCCCTTTCAGCGCCGGTCATTTTCTCTGTTGTTTTTATTGACTATACTTGTTTTGACTTTACTTGTTTTATTAACATTACTTGTTGTTATTAACTTTGTATAATGTTGGTTTGGTTTTGGTTATGGTACTTTATTTTCCTTCCATTATAAAAAAAATTAGTGTTGGGATTAGGTTAGGTTAGGTTTGGTTAGGTTAGGTTAGGTTAAAAACAGCCCGCCGCAGGCGTTAGCCGTAGTTAGCCGGCTTCAAGTTAGGTTAGGTTAGGTTAGGCTAAGAATATTTATTCATATAACTAATGATGTAATTTCAGAATATTTTGCTCCCAACACATATCATTTTTCCTTTTTTTATTTCAGAATAAAAAAATTGAATTAATTATTTTCATTAGATATATCGATCCTTAGCCTGCACATTTTATTGAGTTGTCTTGAAACTATTGTGGCGGGCGCTGAAAGGGCCCGTCGCTGAATAGTCTGGCGCTGAAATGGCGGCGCTGAAACGTCGGCGCTGAAGTGGCGGCGCTGAATCGTACGCTACCCCAAATTTAAACCCTACCTAACCTACTTCACGTTATTTGGCCTAAATCGGTTTTGTTCTAGCATTTCGGTGATTAGTCATATAAGCCCCTACGAAGACTCTGGGGAGGACTTCGAAGCTTATGCCACTAGGGTGAGGTTGTTTTTCGAGGCACCCATGGGCGTCGATTGCTGGGGGGACGCAGGGAACATGTCTCCCCCCCGCACACTTTTTATAAAGGAGGGGACAACCTACCAGTTGTCCCCCCCCCCCACTTTCGTGGATGAATTGCTGCTTGCACCTATAGTGAATTGGTACAGGCCCTAGCCAATCACTACAAACCCCGAATAGTTCTCATCTATGAACGTTTCAAATTTTATTCGAGGCATCAGACTGCGAATGAAAGCATTGCATAGTTTGTTGCAGGTATAAAAGCCTCTAGCCGTAGTTGTAAATTTGGGGACAAATTAGACGAAATGCTAAGAGATAGGTTTGTAATGGGTCTCAAAAGGGAGTCTACCCAGAGAGCCCTATTAGCTGTACAGGACCTAACTTTTAGTCAGGCTGTAAAAATAGCTGCGGCTAGGGAAACAGCTGCTAAAGATGTTAGAGCTTTTGGCAGTCACAGTAGGAAGGCCCAACACGTAAATAACTTTAAATCTTCTAGGCCTGGCAGACCTAATGAGCCTTCTAAGCCATGTACTGGGTGTGAAAAACACCATTGGAAGAAGGACTGTCCATTTAAAGAAGCAGTTTGCCGAAACTATAGTAAAATATGCCACATAGCTAAAGTTTGTTTTTCAAAGAAAACAAGGGGTGAAAATTCTAATTATAACATTTCTAGTGGTAATCTTCCAAATGGAAATACTTCGAACATTGGAGTGGAGTACCTATTTTATGAGCAGCAAAGTTGTGATAATATAGGTCCATATATTGTAGATGTAGGCCTAAATGGAATTACAGTTCCTCTAGAACTAGATTCAGGTGCTGCCCGAACTGTCATGTCTAAAACAGTTTTTGACAAAACTTTCAAAAATACACCTAGGCTACATGCATCTAAAACAATACTAAAAAAATATGGTAACATACATATACCTGTTTGTGGAGAAGCATCCATCACAGTTATACTCAACAAGAAAACTTTGTCTCATCCCTTAACTCTTTTAGTGGTGGATGAACACGGGCCTACTCTACTAGGCCGTGATCGGATTGATGCTTTGAAAATGCCTATTGACAAAATTTTGCCAAAGGGTCGGGCAGATGTGCATACACTCGCATATCCATCTGACATAGACTCGTTGTTAATGAGTTTTCTTCTCTTTTTGGGCCTGAAGTAGGCAAACTAAAAGACCATCAGGTCTGTATAGAAGTAGACCCTAATGTAACTTCAGATTTTGTAACTCGTTGAATTGCACAGGCACTGCGGGAGAAGGTAGATTTAGAAATTGATAGGCTGCTCAAAGATAGAATTATCGAACCAGTCACACGCTAAGTGGGCTGCCCCGGTAGTTCCTGTACTAAAACCTGACAAGTCAGTGCGGTTATATGGGGATTACCGTTTAACAGCAAATAAAGCAGTTCTTCTAGATTGCTACCCTATACCTAAGCCTAATGAATTATTTCTCTCTCTTACTAGGGGTAAATATTTCACAAAAGTAAGTAAGTCCCAAGCTTATGCTCAGCTAAGTTTAGATGAAAACTCTAAAGAGCTAACTATCATAAATATGCACCGAGGCTTATATAGGTACAATAGGCTATGCTATGAAATAGCATCGGCTCCGGGTATTTTTCAGAGAACAATGGACCAACTTCTAGGTCACATTCCGGGTGTATTTTGTTTGCTAGATGATGTCCTCATTTTAGGTTCATCTAAAAAAGAACACAACTAGATTAACAACAGTTCTAAAAAGACTCCGGATGCTGGACTTAAGCTAAAAAAAGAAAAGTGTTCTTGGGTCACAAATGAGATTTCGTATTTGGGGTTCCGCATAGATGCCTCAGGCATTCATCCAACGGTGGATAAACTAGAAGCAATAAAACATGCACCACCTTCACAAAACATCACACAGTTACAAGCTCATTTAGGTCTAAACTTTTATAGTAATTTTTTGCCTAATGCATCGACTTTCCTTGAACCCCTAATTAAGTTATTACGATCTGGGGAACAGTGGAGATGGGAGAAAACCCAAAGGAAGCATTTGAGGCTTCAAAGGACGTACTACTAAAGTCCACTCTCCTAGTGCATTACGATCCTAAACTTCCTCTCGTAGTTTCAGCGGATAGCAGTTCTTATGGAATTGGGTCAGTGTTATCTCACTACATTGATGGTGTGGATAGGCCTATCTGTTTTGCTTCTACAGGGTGGGGCACGGGAACCAAGTGTTTTTGGAATAATCAGGAAAATGATATTTATTTTTGTAAAGAAAATATATTGGTAGAACAACATTCGTAAGAACATAGCATTTCATGTCATAATAATCATGTACCGAAAATTATATCTGGCATATGATGTCCTTGGCCGTCGACGCATTGTTGAAGGCGTTTACGAAAATTGGCCTCCACTCTTCCCAGCAGGTCTCTGTTGATTTGGATGATTTGTTGACGGATCGCTTCCTTCAATGCATCTAATGTACGGGGCTTGTCCTCGTAGACACGTGACTTGAGGTACCCCCATAGAAAGAAGTCACATGTGGACAAGTCAGGGGACCGAGGGGGCCATGCAATGTCACCAAATCTCGAAATGAGATGGTTGGGAAACAGGGGGCGAAGAACAGCCATTGACGCTCTGGCGGTGTGTGGCGTGGCCCCATCTTGCTGAAACCACAAATGTCGACGAGCAATACGCCTTCTTCGTAACTCAGGGATGAAAAAGGTGTTCACCATCTCAATGTAACGCCCAGATGTTATGGTAACGGTAACCCCATTTTGTTCGAAGAAATAGGGACCGATGACGCCAAACTTTCCCACCGTGCACCAAACTGTAACCTTAGGGCTATGCAGCGGTTTTTCATGGAGTTGTCGCGGATTTTCAGCAGCCCAATACCGACAGTTTTGATTGTTGACGGCCCCATTAAGGTGGAAATGGGCTTCATCACTCATTACCACCATCATGTTTTCATTCTGCTCATAAAGTGCAAGCATTTCCTGTGCAAAATTCAGTCGTTGGGGGCAATCGTTTACATTCAATTCCTGCACCATCGCTAACTTGTATGGGTGAAAATGTAATTCTTCATGCAAAATCCGTCTAACAGTACGATTGCTGATTCCGAGTGCAGCTGAATGTCTCCGAGCAGAGCGGCCTGGGCTTTGCAACATCGCTTGTCTGACCCTTTCAACGTTCTCTGGAGTACGCACAGTGCGTTGCGGCCCCTTCGGTTTTGTTTTCATTATTGAGCCTCCTGTTCGAAGATTGTTAACCCAACGTAAGATTGTGTCACGAGCGGGAACAGAGTCATTTCGATGAATGTTGAATCTGCGGCGAAACGCACGCTGAACTGCTGTCACTGACTCGCCACTCCTAACAAAATGATCATACGCGAACATGCGGTGTTCTAACGTCCACTGCTCCATGATGGCACCTGAAAGATAAAGGTGAGTGTTAGTTAAAGTTAAATGCTATGAACCCAGGAATGGAATGCTACCTACCGCACGCCCCTCCCATTCCTAATGGCCGATTACTAGCTATTCAAAAAACACTTGATTCCCGTGCCCCACCCTATAGAACACTAACTGAGACTGAAAGGCGATATGCACAATTTGAACGTGAAGCCTTAGCTTTAGTATTTGCAGTAAAGAAATTTCATTTCTATCTATGGGGGGTCATGAATTCAAACTAATTACTGACCATAAGCCTCTTTTAGGTTTATTTTCACCTAATAAAAATATTCAAGTTATGGCCTCATGTAGGATTCAACGATGGGCACTGATTCTACAAGCCTATAAATTTGATTTAGTACATCGATCAGGCAAACTTCCAGGTACGGCTGATGCTCTAAGTAGGTTGCCTTTAGAAAATCCAAATGAATGCGTACTTATACCTACAGAATGGGTTCACTTGGTAGAGTTTTTGGACTCCACTCCAGTAACTGCGGTACAGATAGAGCAGTGGACAAAATCAAACCCTATTCTGTCTAGGGTCATCCATTACTGCTCAGTTGGTTGGCTTAATAAGGTTGAGAGTAAATTACAGCCTTTTTATCAACGTCAGTCTGGACTCTGAATCCAAAATGGCTGTGTCTTATGGGGCCACAGAGTGATAATTTCGAATGAAGGCAGGTCGAATTTAGTGAAAGAACTTCACGCTGAACACATGGGTGCTACAAAAATGAAAGAACTGGCGAGAGCTTATTTCTGGTGGCCCGGTTTAGATGGAGAACTCGAATCATTGGTTCTTTCCTGTCAAAATTACCTAGAGAACAGAGATCTCCCAAGGAAAAGTCCACTTCATCCGTGGGAATGGCCTACGATATCTTGGCATAGGATCCATGTTGACTATGGAGGTTCTATAAATAATACCTATCTCATAGTCATTGTGGACGCCTACTCTAAGTGGGTGGAAATTTTTCCAACCACTTCCACGACTTCGGGTGTTACTATTCGTTTCCTCCGTTCGTGTTTCGCTTGATGGGGTTTATCCGTAATTCTGGTTTCCGACAATGGTACTTGTTTTACCAGTGAGGAATTTCGTTCTTTTGTCCACCTAAATGGCATTAGACATGTCCGGTCTAGTGTTTTTCACCCGTCTACTAACGGTCTCGCGGAAAACATGGTCCGTACTTTCAAGTCGGCCATGCGTCATTCTCATGGGGAAGAAATGCAAGTGGTGTTGGATAAATTTTTGTTTAAATATCGACTAACACCTCACACAACGACGGGAGTGTCTCTTCTAAACTCATGATTGGCCCGGGAATTCGTTCAGTTTTCGATCTGTTACGTCCAAACGAAACATTACAACAAGTTTTCCACCATCAGGAAAAACAGAATTTGTATCATGACACTAAAAAAATAAGAATTATACTGTAGAAGCGCAACCTAATGATTCAATTATGATTCGCAACTATGGGCTAGACCAAAACGGGTTCCTGCAACGGTGCAGGAGAGAACGGGCCCTGTTCCTTCAAGTGTCAACTAGAAGATGATCGTTCTATTAAACGCCATCAGGACCAGATATGGGAACGTGAATTGCAGGATGACCAGAGTCTTCCGGAAGGGAGACCCGATCCTTCTGAAAAATGGTTCAATTCGCCCGCCTATGCAGGTTGCACCTATTCCTACTACATCAACCCCGCTCCGCAGGTCGTCTAGGGTCTCTCACCCCCCTGACAGACTCAACTTGTAGGGGAGGAGTGAGGTGACTAAAGGGAAAAGTCACTAAAAGAAAGCTGAATAGCAACACAGAGATAAACAGCGGAACTCGGTCTGTTCGTTTATTGGGCTGAACTAAACAGCATTAAAATTAGTAAAGTTAGAAATATTAGGTAGGTCGTTTGTGGGACGCTGGCACCTAAGGTAGGCCCTAAAGAAGATCTAAATCAAAACACCTGTAAGTACCTTTATTGTCTATTTAATAATCTAATACCTAACGGGGTTTAACACCCCCCCGTTATTACATACCGACACTTTTGTATGGGTGTGAAACACTAGCATGACATGAAAGGAAGAAGTCAAGAATAAGACCGGTTGAGATGGATAATTTGAGAAGTATGTGTGGCGTGCATCGGATTGATAAAGTGAGAAATGGTGTGGTCCTGGAGAGATGTGGTGTTCAGAAATCAGTGGAAGTGAAAATTGAGGAAAATGCGTTAAGGTGGTTTCGACATGCTGAAAAAAATGGAAAATGACAAGATTGTGAAAAGAGTGTGCAAGAGTGTCTGGAAAAGTAGAAAGAGGAAAAGGACGAGAAGATGGATGGACGTGGAAGATGATTGCGTGAAGAACCGTGAACTTGATCTGGATGATGCACAAAAAGTGGCTGCAAGTAGTTCGGAATGGAGGAGGTTTGTTAGAGGTATGTAAGTTCAGGACTATGTCTCTTTTTATTTCTGACAAGGCCTGGAAGCACCACCACGCATGGCGCATGAAGAGCCGCAGATGTGGAATTTTACGCTAGTCCACCAGGACGCCTGTGTGAATGGATGTGTACGCTTTAGTTTCTACTTTTTTCTCCTTTTCATTACTTCAGTATTTTATATCTGGGTTGTTTGTGCCTTCCCACCCCAGTTCGTTGTAAAATAAGATTTTGATTATATTTATATATGTATATATGGTTATGTGAGGTGGAGAGCACAAGAAACCAACTCACTACTTCACCAGGCCAACTCGAGAGGAGGGGCGACAAGCTTGACCTTCGCGAAATGAGGAATCATCGCGCGAAACCTTTGGAAGGTTATATATATACATATACAAGTTATAATTAGCAACTATAAAATAATAATAATAATAAGTGTTTGGAGAATGTTTAATCTTCGTAACAGTAAAGGGCATGCGACGGAGGGGATCTACAGCTTTACGTGGGATCTGAACCATCTAAAGGTCGCTACATCATTTGAATGTGAATTGGGTAAGAGCCAGGGGCGTAGCCAAGGAGGGGGGCGACGGAGGCGATCGTCCCCTCCCCTTGGATGTGATTTTGTAATGTGATTTTGTGGTGTACCTATATGTTAATTGCATATTTACTAAAGTATTCGAGTTTGATTTAGTAGAGTAATAGCGTATTTGATAAAATACATATTTTTTTGTCAAGGAGCCCCTAAATTATTTTTCCATGCGATTATGCTGTTTAAAATTTTATACATGTTAAACAGATGTGCGTTTCTTCTGTCTCAACTGATCTAGCTGTTTCTGCATCCGTTTGACTTGCCTTATACGTGAGAGTTTCATTTGGATCTCTTCTAATAATTTCGTTATTCATAGATATGTTATACCGTTAAACGTGTATACACTAAATAATTGTATGCAGGAAATCAATAAATGTGTGAATAAAATATGAAAACTATAGGATCAATACCTGACTTCAAATTTCAGAAAATACAAGTAATTACATCATAATATAGCTTAGATTGCACCAATGTGACTGGCCTATCCAAACTTTTGTTGGAAAGGGTACATATTTTATGATGATGGCTGTATAGTGGCTGTTCAAAAATGGCAGTTGCACTGACATTTTCAGACAGTTTTTACACAAAATAAGCTTAAAATGCGCTGGCTTACGGGGCTCCGCCCCGGACCCCGCTGGGGAAGCTTCCAGCTCTTCCCCAGACCCCTTAACTGTATGGACTCGCCCGATTCACCACGGAACCTGACAAACGTAGCTCAAGTTGGCCCCCCCCCTTGGAACATTCCTGGCTACGTCCCTGGGTAAGAGCAACAGAAAACGGTGTTTCGACGTGACCCAGTTATATATATATATATATATATATATATATATATATATATATATATATATATATGGTGAAGGCCGCTTCTGGCAAGCTTCAATTTCAATTTAAGCAGAAAGCCACAGACAAGAAGGAAAGAAACATCCATCAAGTTGGAAAGGGACTATATTTTGTATATTGCAACGTTTCAAGCACAAACTATGCTCATCCTCAGGCAAAAATTCTAAAAAGTTAAAAACAATATTAAAAGCCATAATGACATTAACAAAATAAAATAGGGAAAAAATCCACAAGTATTAAAAACAAAAAGTCTCACTAAAAATTCTAGAAAGTTACAATTAAAAACCATAATGACTATTATAAAACAAAAGCAAACAATTAACAAGCTTTAAAACAATGAAAGTGACACTAAAAACGAACAATGAATAACAACTATAAAATACAAAATGTAAAACTCAAAAAACTAAAAATTCACAGGCTATCTTTTAAAACACTAAAAAATTAAAAACCCACACTAAAAGGAACACACCTTAAGTCTAAGCAGCACAGATTCCGAGGCAAAACTAAAAAAACAGAAGCATCTAAAACCAAATAAAGGTTGGTTGTTCAAGATGTTCAGTTTAGACGGAGGGGAACGGATGAAATATCAGAGTTAAGCGAAGGGGAGAGAGTTTTAATATACAGGGATTCTAAAAGTCTTAACGTTTGCTCACACGGAGCGGAATCTAAAATGTTAAAATTAGCTAAAGTTATATCGACTTTGCATAGAACAACATGGCTGCGTATAGCTGAAGCTTCTTTAGTTTTCAAAGGTTTGTCAGTTCTATGGGTTATGCCCATATGGGCACAGAAACGCGACAGCACTGCGCAGAGCATCCGATACACGGTCTTTAACATTAAAATATGAGCCAATAGAACGACGGTTAACAAATACTAGTTTAAAATCTATTTGACAATAAAATTTACTAAGAAGTGGCAGAAGGTTATTACGGCAATAGGAATTCAGATATCCCATTTCTGGGAGCACAAGATAATATACATTTTTAGGAACGTTAAAATTATACTTTTTAGGTTTGTAAATGTTAGCTAGAAATCTATTGATAGCGTTTTCTACAATCTGCAATTTATGTTTGGATGCAAGTTATTTAAAAATGTAAAAAATTGATGAGCACTGCTAGCATCAGTAAATACTGCAAAAATATCGTCAACATATCGTCTATAAAAAATAGGCCTTATAGGGGTAGGAGGCTGGGTAAACATTTTGGTTTCTAAATAGGTCATGAAACAATCTGCAGCCAAAGGGCCGATCGGAGATCCCATGCCCACGCCATCAATCTGCTGGTATATATCTCCATTAAATATAAAAGTACTACCTTTAAGAGTTTGCTCTAACATAGAATTAAGGTCATTTTTATCAAAACTTTGAAATTTGGGGGAATTACTAAAAACCTTGTCAAGGATAATTTTACGAGTTTCGTCCACAGGGATATTGGTAAACAGGGAACTAACGTCAAAACTTACCAAGTAATGGTTTGAGTTAAATTTCTTATTAAGGAGTTCCCTTTGAAAAGACGCGGAATCGGAAATAGTATACTCATTTTTGGAGAAAGGGGAAAGCAAACTAACCAAAAATTTGGCAAGATTATACGAGGGCAAGCTATATGAAGCCAGAATAGGCCTCAAAGGAATCCCGGGTTTTTGTATCTTAGGGAGACAATATAGTCGTCCCAGATCACATCCCGTTGCAAAAAGTTTTTTATAAGTTATTAAATCTATTGCTTTTTTAGTTTTCAAAGATGACAGTAACCTATTGATTTTATCCTCAAGCCGTAAGATTACAATTTTTGCACGATCCTTAATTAGTTTAAATTTCGAACCATCTTTTAACAATTCTAAGGTTTTATTAACATAATCCGCACGATTAAGAATTACAACACCGCTACCCTTATCTGGCCTAGTAACATTTTAGTTAGTTACATTTTAATTGTAACTTTCTAGAATTTTTAGTGAGACTTTTTGTTTTTAATACTTGTGGATTTTTCCCTATTTTATTTTGTTAATGTCATTATGGCTTTTAATATTGTTTTTAACTTTTTAGAATTTTTGCCTGAGGATGAGCATAGTTTGTGCTTGAAACGTTGCAATATACAAAATATAGTCCCTTTCCAACTTGATGGATGTTTCTTTCCTTCTTGTCTGTGGCTTTCTGCTTAAATATATATATATATATATACACACACCTTACCTTACCTTATGTTGTTTCGTGCGTTGGTCTCTCTTCACACGGAGGTCAAGCTGGTGGCCCCGCCTCTAGGTCTGGCCTGGTGGAGGAGCGAGTTGCTTTCTTGCGCTCTCCACCGTACATAGCCAGGCACGCCCGGCTCATCTGGTACTGTCCTGAGCCAGGCATCCAGTCTTTTCTTGAAGACTTCAACTTTGACCCCCGTTACGTTTCTGAGGTCCTTAGGAAGCTGGTTGAAAAGTCTTGGCCCCCTGACAACCAAGCTATTTTCCTTCAGGGTTGAGGAGGTCCCTTGTCGGGCCTTTAATTTGGGAACACTACACATTCTGCCTTTCCTATTTTCCAGTGTTGTTTGAATGGTAATTGGGTTTAGTTTTAGGTTTGGTACCAGTTTTTCGATCATTTTCCATATGTAGATTATGATGTACCTCTCTCTTCTTCTTTCCAGTGAGTACAGATTTATTTTACGTAGTCTTTCCCAGTAGTTGAGTTCTTTGCAGCCATCAATCTTGGCTGTGAAATGCCTTTGCGTTTCTTCTAGTTTATTAGTTTCTTCCTTTTTATATGGGGACGTCAAAACTGAGCAGTATTCAAGTTTTGGTATAATCCGTGTTTTTAGCAGGGGAATCATTACTGTCCTGTCCCTTCTCGTGAAAGTTCTTAGTACCTGTCCGGCGACTCTTTTTGCTTTATTTATCGCTATCTGATTTTGTGTTTCGAATTTCGCATCATCTGTCATTATTATCCCAAGATCAATCGCTTTCGTGCTTCTCTGAATTTCCTGTCTATCTGGAGCATAATATGCAGTCTGTTTAAATTCTTCTTTTCTACCATATCTCAAGAGCTGAAATTTCTCGGCGTTGAATGACATGTTGTCTTCTGACCATTTGTATATTTTGTTCATGTCCCTCTGCAGGGCCTCCACGTCATGTACATCGCTGATTTTTCTGCTGATCTTTGTATCGTCTGCAAAGGATGTTACTCTACTGTTGCTGTTTACTCCGCTGTCTCTGTCTGTTAACATGATTATGAACAGGAGTGGGGCCAGTACTGTCCCTTGTGGTACTGAGCTGCGTACTTCCGATTCTGATGATGATATACCTTCAATTTTGACGACCTGCAGACAATCTCTAAGGAAGTTGTAGATCCATTTTCCCACTTTGCCTGTTATTCCCTTATATTTAATTTTATGTGCTATTATACCATGATCACATTTATCCAAAGCTTTAGCAAAATCTGTGTATATAACATCGTAGTTGTCATTGCCTTCCAATGCATTTAGGATATTGTTGTAGTGTTCTATTATGAGAATAAAAACCCACTCTAATAGACAGAGTTTATTTCCACGACAGTTTCGACGCCCACTGGCATCCTCCTCGGGTGGATACAGAAACACAAATGAAACAAAACAAGAGGGAAAAAACAGTTCAGGGATCGACCGTTAAGAAATTCGCACCTAGGTTGGATTCCATTCTCTCGAGACAGGAGGGGCATTTTCATTAAGTACATTCGCACAAATTTTAAAACTATCTTCCTGTTCTAAACATACAGATTCTATTATTTTTACATAATTATTACATTTATAATTAAATTTATTACATTTAATATTGCATAATTATTAATTACAGAAATTATAAATTTATTATTGCATTGGTTATTACATTGTTGTTTATTATACAGAAATTATAAACCGAAAAACGAAAAAAAGAAAAAGGCGATTAGGAAATAATCCAGAGACCATTGAGAAATTCGCACCTAGGTTAGATATCGTTCTCCCGAAACCAGAAGGGCATTTTATTACAGGGGTCAGCTTATAACTACATTTCCACAAATTAAAAATATCTTCTTGTTCTATACATACAGATCCTAATGTTTTGACATAATTACTGCATATATTTATTTCCACATTAATTACTTCCATTATTACATTTACTAAAAGCGAGTAAGGAAACATTCCAATCCAGAGACATTTAAGAAATTCACACTTAGGTTCGAACACGTTCCCACGACTCCGTAAGGGATTTATTGACCAAGAATCTCATTAAAGGGTCTAACTTATAAGTACCTTCGCACAAATTAAAATTATCTACTTTTTCTATACACACAGATTCTATTATTTTTCTTTTGACATAATTATTACATTTATAAAGTACCTTACTTGATTCCCAATCTATAGCATGATTATTTTGGCTAGCGTGATAAAAAATGGCATTATTAGTATTACAACTTCTGAAGGCATATTTGTGTTCTTTGATACGGGTTTCAATATTTCTTCCAGTTTCTCCCACGTATACTAAATCACAACTTTTACAGGGAATGCTGTAGACACAGGCTTGTTCCTCTTTTGCAACGTTATTCCTAACCAATTTACTTTTCACGGTAGACGAATATTTGAACGCCAAAGCAAACTTAAATTCTTTCGTCAACGGTTTTACTCTTTCTAAGCCGGCAATGTAAGGCAAACTCACATATTGTTTTTGGTTAACTGAAGGTTCCCGAGGGGCATAAAAAGATTTTCTGGCTTTAAAATACGCCTTTCTGATAAACCACTCAGGATATTTTAAATCCTTAAAAATGTTCCAAATCTTTGAATTTTCCGGATCCAGCAAATGTGGGCTACAAATCCTGAGTGCTCTTAGAAACATGGAAGAAATAATTGAGCTTTTAACCCCTTCATCATGATATGAAAAATAATGAATGTACGAATTACAATGAGTAGGTTTTCTATAGACCGTGAAATTGGGCTTTCCGCTTTCGTTAATGACCAAAACATCTAGAAAAGGTAATTGTTTGTCGTTCTCCCATTCATATTTAAATTTAATAGAGGGAACAAGATTATTTAATGACTGAAAGAAAGTGTCAAAGTTGTTCCAGTGGTCAGGCCAAAATGAGAAAATATCATCTACATAACGAAACCAAATTAGATTCCTGGGACATATTGTTTGCAACAATTCCGACTCATAATACTCCATATATAATGTACTCAGTATTGGGGATAAAGGGGACCCCATTCCCATACCAAAACGTTGCAAATAAAATTCTTCACCGAAGGAGAAGGCATTATTGGTGACACAGAGTTTTATCAGTTCTAAAAATACAGATGTGGGCATGCCTAGTTCTACGTTACATGTTGGCAATTTTCTATCTAAAAAACTAAGTACATCATCAATGGGAACTTTCGTAAACAAGGACTCAACATCAAAACTTATCATTCTTCCCCGTTTTAAATCTAAGGACATAACTTTGTTAATAAAGTCACAGGAATTAGTGATGTGCGAGCCTGAAAATTTACCAACTAATGGGGATAATTTATCTGCAAGAAATTTAGATAACCTGTAACTAAAGGAACCCCTGTGTGAAATAATGGGACGGAGTGGTATATTAATCTTATGGGTTTTGGGTAGGCCGTAAATGTGGGGAGTTTGGGGTTAATCTGTAGAAATCTTTTAGGATCAATCGCCGGGACATCTTTTAATAAGTTCCTGATGGTTTTGTTGAATTCGGCAGAAAGACGCTTTAGGGGGGACGATCTCACTTTGGTGTAGGTGAATTCATCACTAAGTAACGCTTCTATTTTTTGTTTATAATCACACTTGTCCAAAATAACCACAGTGTTACTTTTGTCCGCTTTAGTGACAAATATTGCTTCATTCTTCCTGAGCTTGTCTAAAGCTAACCGGAATCTTTTGGTGGATATTCCGTGTGTTGGTTTACGTCGTCGTCGTCGTTGGCCTAGGCAAGCTACGGCTTGGGACCGTAGCGCATCTATCCGGTATAGGTTAACCTGGATGATGTAGCCATAAGCACTGCCGCTAGTTAAGTGCCAACCAGTGATTATCTCACTAGCCGTATTGAGTCCGTTAGGCGAAACTACGACAGTACCAAAGGTGGAAAATATAACCTTTGGTTTTCTATTATTTATTTGTAAAATGGACATGGCATTAGATTAAAATAAATATTTGAATATAAATAATTAACTGACAATTGTGATATATTTAATTATGTTTACATACAATAAAATAATATAGTATACATAAAATTAGTATTAATGTGGTTCACAATTGAATTATAATGGGGTAACTAATTTAAAATGAATTTATACTATTCCGAAATTCAAGACTGTAAAATTAACATTTATCTTGAAACTAAAATAAGAGTATTCACTACACACTCCCCCACCAGAGAGGAAGTTCAAAGAGTTCCGAACGACACAGATTTCCGCTGAACCTTTTTGGTAGCTACTTGTACCTCACTTAAGGTTGATTCCAAAAAACGCAGGCTTAAGACGATCGATAGAAACCTTGTCGACCTTGGAACCGCGCTGGATGAGAAATGATTTGCGCGTACGTCGGAGACTTCATAGGGTCCGTCATATGGACATTGGAGAGGCCGTTTTGGGACAGGTACACGAACGAAAACGTGGGTGCAAGACTGGAGGGCTGGGGAAATAAAGATGTTCTGTTGGCTAGTCAATCGAGGGGGAACAGGCTGAAGGGACTGCATGTGAGAGGAAAGTGTTTGAGCGAATTCCGTAGGATCGCATGACTTATCCCCTGCAGTGAAGTAGCCACCTGGTAGCCGCAGTGTTGTTCCATAGACTAGTTCAGCCGCTGTAGTCTTCAGATCACTCTTAAATGCAGAGCGAATACCAAGCAAAACGAGTGGAAGCTTATCCATCCAATGGGAGTCTTCGTGACACATAAGGGATGACTTCAGCTGGCGATGGAAGCGTTCGACGAGGCCGTTAGCTTGCGGATGATACGCACAGGTATGCGCATGTACTGTACCCAACAAGCTGGTAAACTTCTTCCAAAGCGAAGACTCAAATTGGCGACCTTGGTCAGTGATGACTTTGTCGGCAATCCAAATCTGATACCCATCCATGAAGAAAGGCTCTTGCAACAGTTTCCGCTTGGATATCAGGAAGTGGGATGGCTTCAGGCCATCTGGAAAAGCGGTCGAGACAGGTGAGCAGATAACGTTGGCCTTGAATCACTGGAAGAGGGCCAACAATGTCTACATGAATTACCTCAAATCGCTGGGATGGGGGCGGAAATGCGTCAAAGGGGGACCTGGTGTGCCTTTGGACTTTGGCACGCTGGCAGGCAAGGCACGTTTTGGTCCAATGTTTGACATCCTTCCGCATCGAGGGCCAAACAAAGCGAGAGGTAACCAGGTGTTGCGAAGCACGGATACCAGGATGGGAGGGCTTATGAAGATCCGTGAAGACTGCTTTTCTGTGACATGGAGGGACATAAGGGCGAATAGCAGCTGTTGATACGTCGCAATAGAGGGGCACAGACAATCCTGGCATACTCATTTTCTTGAGGGAAAGTGAGTGAGTGGAGTCTTCTCTGAGCAGGTCTTGTAGTTCCGTATCCTTATCTTGATCCTGTGCAATAGCATTCCACAGTGTAGAGCTGAGGGTAACAGAAGTAATCTCTATTCTTGAAAGTGCATCCGCTGGAGTGTTCAAGACACCTTTGATGTGGCGGATATCTGTGGTAAATTGCGAGATATAATCGAGTTGCCTGATGACTCTGGGAGAGTGGTTACAGCTGTTTTTTATTGAAGACAGTGATCAAAGGTTTGTGGTCGGTAAAAACACAAAACTCTCGGCCTTCAAGGAAATGTTGAAAATGCTTCACGTTTAAGTAAATAGCAAGAAGTTCACGTCCGAAAGCACTATAACGCGTTTGGGCTGGCTGCAGCTTTTCGAGTAAAACGCGATGGGTGCTTGTCGACCGTTAATGGTTTGTTCCAACACTCCACCGATCGCAACATCTGAGGCATCGACCGTCAGAGTTAGGGGGGCATCACTGATAGGAAATGACAGAGACAATGCACTATTGATAGCATTTTGGCATTGTCGAACGCCTGTAAACTATCGCTACACCATACCAATTTTGTTACCTTGCGTTTGTGTGTGATCATAGCGTGTAGAGGAGCAAGAACACTGGCACAGTTTTTAATGAACTTGTGGTAATAATTTACCAAACCTAGAAACCGACGTAACTCACGCTGATTATTTGGCATAGGGTAATTTTTTATCACTTCACACTTGTCCTGAAGGGGGGTAATTCCGTGCTGCGAAATCGTGTGACAGAAATTCCAAGGTTGGCTGTGCAAACACACACTTAGATGCATTAATAGTAACACCGTATTGTTCTAAGCGTTGAAAAAGGAGTGAAAGATGTTCCTTATGTTCCTCTTCCGTTGAACTGGCCACAAGCAAATCATCGATGTAGGCATAAACAAAGTCTAAGCCTCTGGTGACCTCATCTATAAACCTCTGAAAGGTTTGCGCAGCATTCCGTAGCCCGAACGGCATCTTCAAAAATTCGAATAACCAAATGGTGTACAAACTGCAGTCTTGGGAATATCCGAAGGCTCTACGGAATGTGGTGGAAAGCCTTAACGAGATCTATTTTACTGAAGATAGATTTGCCGTGGAGAAGAAGTAAAGTCTTGGACATTTGGTACCGGATATCGGTCCGGGATGGTTGTCGAATTTAAAAATCGGTAATCCCCACATGGTCTCCAGTCTCCTGACTTCTTCTGGACCAGGTGTAGGGGAGAGGAACTGCTTTTGGAAGGTCTTATTATCCCAAGATCCATCATAAGCTGGAATTCCGATTTGGCAGCTTTCAGTTTGTCCGGGGCAAGACGTCTGGGTTTTGCAAACACAGGGGGACCTTTTGTTGTAATGTGATGGGTAATGGTGTGCTTAATGGTATCACCCATCTGCATCGGTTGAAGAATTCCTGGATATCGCTGGAAAAGGCACTGGTACATGGAATTAGGGGGAACGAGGGAAAGTGCAGAGTTCGAGGCGTCCGGAAGGGCAACCTGTTTGGCAAGAACAGAAAGCAGTGTGGCCTGGTCGCATAAGCGTCGCTTGTCAAGATCCACCAGGAGTTTGAAATGCTGGAGGAAGTCAGCGGATTATGGATGCTGCACTTGAGCACAGATGAAAATCCACTTGAAGGATCGGTGAAGGCCCAAGTTTAGTTCACGCGACTGAGTACCGTACGTGGGTATGCGTGAACCGTTAGCAGCGTATAGAGGCGGAGATTCCGAGTGCTTATGACCAGATTTTGAGGGAATACACTGACTGACGCTCCGGTATCAACCAAGAAATTGACACCAGAGTTCCTGTCCTTTATGAATAACAGGTTGGCAGTGCGAGTACTAGACGCCATTAGGACTCGCTGCTGGGGTTTTCCGACGAAAATTGCAAGGGGAGATGCACTTCCTAGCCTTCTTTCCAAATTTGGCGTGGTAGAAGCAGATCTTCCCGGAACTCGAACGATGCCTCTTCGTAAATCTTGACCGAGAATGGCTTCTTTGCCGTTGATTTTGTAGCAGAGACAAACGTGGTTGAGTTTTGACTTAACTCTTTCACTTTCAACTCCAGTTCCGATTGTGTGTTCACGTTGTGACCGGAGCTGTGTCAATCTCCACTACTTTGTCGGCAGTTTCTGCTAGTTTATCAACTGGAGTAGCAGGATCCATAGTGGCCAAGACACGCTGAGCTGATGGAGGAAGTTTCTGCAAGAACAACTGTCTAAAGATGTCCTTATCGAAGGTTTGTGCGCGTTCGCCTAGAGCGCACTGCATAGCCCTCAGCATTTGAGTGGGCTTACGGTCTCCAAGTTCTTCTTTGAGATTAACTGATGTAGTTTCTCACGCTCGGAGACAGTGGTGCGGCGCAGGATGGCAGACTTCAGATCGTTGTACGGGTCCTCACTCGTGGAAGTAGATATGATGACGTCACGGACTTCAGAGATGATGCTCGCTGGTAGAGAGGACAAAACATGATCGTATTTCGTCCTGCTAGCGGTGATCCTTCCCAAGTTGAATTGTGATTCCACTTGGTGGAACCAAATAAATGGATCACCCGGCCAGAAGACGGGAGCTTTACGCTCAAGTGGGAGATGGCACCAGCGTCGTCAGGCATCTTCTCCTATGCTTGCTGACGTACAAGCAAGACGACAAGTTCCCAACGAAGGAGTGGAGGTTGAGACGAGCGCAGGCACAAAGCGCACGGGCAGGGGTGAGGGGCAGAGGGCACGAGCGACATTACAGTCTGGTCCTAGTCGCTCGGGTGAAGGGGGTGATGGGCAGAGGGCACGAGCGACGTTACAGTCTGGTCCTAGTCGCTCGGGTGAAGGGGGAGATGGGCACGAACGACATTACAGTCTAGTCCTAGTCGTTCGGGTGAAGGGGGTGATGGGCACGAACGACATTACAGTCTAGTCCTAGTCGTTCGGGTGGAAGGGGTAATCCAGCTCCGGGGTCACCAATTGTTGGTTTACGTCGTCGTCGTCGTTGGCCTAGCAAGCTACGGCTTGGGACCGTAGCGCATCTATCCGGTATAGGTTAACCTGGATGATGTAGCCATAAGCACTGCCGCTAGTAAGTGCCAACCAGTGATTATCTCACTAGCCGTATTGAGTCCGTTAGGCGAAACTACGACAGTACAAAGGTGGAAAATATAACCTTTGGTTTCTATTATTTATTTGTAAAATGGACATGGCATTAGATTAAAATAAATATTTGAATATAAATAATTAACTGACAATTGTGATATATAATTAATTATGTTTACATACAATAAAATAATATAGTATACATAAAATTAGTATTAATGTGGTTCACAATTGAATTATAATGGGGTAACTAATTTAAAATGAATTTATACTATTCCGAAATTCAAGACTGTAAAATTAACATTTATCTTGAAACTAAAATAAGAGTATTCACTACACGTGTTTAAATGGTTTGATTCTGAGCAAGTGGATATTCCGTGTTTAAATGGTTTGATTCTGAGCAAGTTTCTGGAACATTTCAACTCATTGGACTCTATTCCCAAAAGATTCCGGTTAGCTTTAGACAAGCTCAGGAAGAATGAAGCAATATTTGTCACTAAAGCGGACAAAAGTAACACTGTGGTTATTTTGGACAAGTGTGATTATAAACAAAAAATAGAAGCGTTACTTAGTGATGAATTCACCTACACCAAAGTGAGATCGTCTCCCCTAAAGCGTCTTTCTGCCGAATTCAACAAAACCATCAGGAACTTATTAAAAGATGTCCCGGCGATTGATCCTAAAAGATTTCTACAGATTAACCCCAAACTCCCCCACATTTACGGCCTACCCAAAACCCATAAGATTAATATACCACTCCGTCCCATTATTTCACACAGGGGTTCCTTTAGTTACAGGTTATCTAAATTTCTTGCAGATAAATTATCCCATTAGTTGGTAAATTTTCAGGCTCGCACATCACTAATTCCTGTGACTTTATTAACAAAGTTATGTCCTTAGATTTAAAACGGGGAAGAATGATAAGTTTTGATGTTGAGTCCTTGTTTACGAAAGTTCCCATTGATGATGTACTTAGTTTTTTAGATAGAAAATTGCCAACATGTAACGTAGAACTAGGCATGCCCACATCTGTATTTTTAGAACTGATAAAACTCTGTGTCACCAATAATGCCTTCTCCTTCGGTGAAGAATTTTATTTGCAACGTTTTGGTATGGGAATGGGGTCCCCTTTATCCCCAATACTGAGTACATTATATATGGAGTATTATGAGTCGGAATTGTTGCAAACAATATGTCCCAGGAATCTAATTTGGTTTCGTTATGTAGATGATATTTTCTCATTTTGGCCTGACCACTGGAACAACTTTGACACTTTCTTTCAGTCATTAAATAATCTTGTTCCCTCTATTAAATTTAAATATGAATGGGAGAACGACAAACAATTACCTTTTCTAGATGTTTTGGTCATTAACGAAAGCGGAAAGCCCAATTTCACGGTCTATAGAAAACCTACTCATTGTAATTCGTACATTCATTATTTTCATATCATGATGAAGGGTTAAAAGCTCAATTATTTCTTCCATGTTTCTAAGAGCACTCAGGATTTGTAGCCCACATTTGCTGGATCCGGAAAATTCAAAGATTTGGAACATTTTTAAGGATTTAAAATATCCTGAGTGGTTTATCAGAAAGGCGTATTTTAAAGCCAGAAAATCTTTTTATGCCCTCGGGAACCTTCAGTTAACCAAAAACAATATGTGAGTTTGCCTTACATTGCCGGCTTAGAAAGAGTAAAACCGTTGACGAAAGAATTTAAGTTTGCTTTGGCGTTCAAATATTCGTCTACCGTGAAAAGTAAATTGGTTAGGAATAACGTTGCAAAAGAGGAACAAGCCTGTGTCTACAGCATTCCCTGTAAAAGTTGTGATTTAGTATACGTGGGAGAAACTGGAAGAAATATTGAAACCCGTATCAAAGAACACAAATATGCCTTCAGAAGTTGTAATACTAATAATGCCATTTTTTATCACGCTAGCCAAAATAATCATGCTATAGATTGGGAATCAAGTAAGGTACTTTATAAATGTAATAATTATGTCAAAAGAAAAATAATAGAATCTGTGTGTATAGAAAAGTAGATAATTTTAATTTGTGCGAAGGTACTTATAAGTTAGACCCTTTAATGAGATTCTTGGTCAATAAATCCCTTACGGAGTCGTGGGAACGTGTTCGAACCTAAGTGTGAATTTCTTAAATGTCTCTGGATTGGAATGTTTCCTTACTCGCTTTTAGTAAATGTAATAATGGAAGTAATTAATGTGGAAATAAATATATGCAGTAATTATGTCAAAACATTAGGATCTGTATGTATAGAACAAGAAGATATTTTTAATTGTGGAAATGTAGTTATAAGCTGACCCCTGTAATAAAATGCCCTTCTGGTTTCGGGAGAACGATATCTAACCTAGGTGCGAATTTCTCAATGGTCTCTGGATTATTTCCTAATCGCCTTTTTTCATTCGTTTTTCGGTTTATAATTTCTGTATAATAAACAACAATGTAATAACCAATGCAATAATAAATTTATAATTTCTGTAATTAATAATTATGCAATATTAAATGTAATAAATTTAATTATAAATGTAATAATTATGTAAAAATAATAGAATCTGTATGTTTAGAACAGGAAGATAGTTTTAAAATTTGTGCGAATGTACTTAATGAAAATGCCCCTCCTGTCTCGAGAGAATGGAATCCAACCTAGGTGCGAATTTCTTAACGGTCGATCCCTGAACTGTTTTTTCCCTCTTGTTTTGTTTCATTTGTGTTTCTGTATCCACCCGAGGAGGATGCCAGTGGGCGTCGAAACTGTCGTGGAAATAAACTCTGTCTATTAGAGTGGGTTTTTATTCTCATATTTTGACCTTCACGTAAAAAAGTGAAGTTTTTTGCATTTAGTGTTCTATTAGTTGTGATAGGCATGATCTACCTGATCGGAATCCATGCTGATTTTCGTTGAATCTTTCCCGTGTCTCCAGGAAATCATAAATTTTCTCTAACTATTCTTTCAAATACTTTGGTGAGGTGGGACGTCAATAACACTGGTCTATAGTTCTTTGTTTGAGATCTGTCCCCTCCTTTATATATAGGGACAATGTTTGCTCTTTTCAAGATGCTCGGTATTTCCCCAGTGTCTAAGGATCTTCTCCATATCCAGTATAAAGGTGTAGCTATTTCATTTTTACAGTTTTTAATCAATAATGCGTTCCAATTGTCCGGACCTGCAGCTGAATGTGGTTTCATTTGTCCTATAGCTCTCGCTACATCTTCTGGTGTAAAATCAAAGTCTGTTATGTACTCTCCTTGCAATTCCTCTTCAAAGAATGCATTTATGTCAGGTATCGCTTTCACTTTTTGGGGTACTGAAAACTGATTCATATTGAGCTCTCAATGTATCAGATATTTCTTTTGGATCGTCGGTTAGTTCATTATTTCCCGTCCTTAAGGGCCCAATAGCGGCGCGCGTTTTTGTCTTCCTTTTTGCGTAGCTATAGAAGTATTTTGGATTTTCCTTTATTGCTTCTACCGCCTTTTCCTCTTCCCTCTCTGTATGGTCCTTAATCAGGGCTTGTATTTCCCTATCGATACCCTCCAGTCTTTCTTTTATTGCTTTCCTGTCATTATCTCCGCAGTTACCTAACTTCGCCTCCACTCTCTTTCTTTGCGGAATAGTCTTCTCTTTTGCCTCTCTAGCCAGCTCCTCTTTCCTTTTGGCTGTGATTTCGGAGCATATTTTTCTAAAATTCTCAGCGTTTTTTAAGGTTGTTAGCATTTCTTCAGTTTTATTCTCGAAAATTGTTCTCCATTCTATTTGGGCCATGTGCGATCTGATTGCTTCCCAATTTATAGTCTTCGAGTTTAAGTTAGAGGCCCCGAATTTACTTCTTTCCACAATGTGTATTGTCTTTTAATGCTGTCGTCATATTTGTTGATATCTCGATTAAGTTGTGGTCTGAGATAATGGTTGGGGTTATTTTTATATCAGCAATCAAGTTCGTGTTATTCGTGAATACCAGATCCAGGCAGTTATTTTTTCTGGTATTTTCTGTTATCTCCTGTGTCAGCATAAACTCATTTGTGAGAGCCATCAACATTTTTGCTTGCTCCTGGTCTTCTCTTGTGCCACCCTTGTCCTGGTGAATAAATATATTCCTATCCACCTTTTTGTATTTTATAAATGGGAAGTTAAAGTCTCCGCAGATCATTATTTTGGGGGATGGAGGGTTTATGGCCTTTATTAACTTTCTTATGTCATCAATGGCCTCCGAGAATTTTTCGGTTGGGGTGCTTGGAGGCCTATCGATGACTATTACTATCACGTTTAGTTTTTCTATTTTCACTGCTAGGAGTTCCACATAGCTGTTTGATTTACTTATTATTGTCTCTGTCATATGACCTTCCTGTACATATATAGCACAGCCACTTTTCCGTCTCGTCGTTCTATCCGCTCTTAGTAAGTTGAAGCCCTCTATATTTATCTCTTTCTTATCAATACAATGTGTGTGAAAAGGACCAACCCAACAGCAAACATTTTCGTTCATTTTTTCATACTTCAGACGTTTCGACAAATCTTTTGTCATCATCAGTAAATTATAAATCTTAAAACCTTAAAACAAAAATAAGAATAAATAATTAAAATTAAATCAATACAAAAGAAAATTAAAATCATTAAAATTGAATTAAATTAAAATTACCTCAACTGGTAAATACACAATAGGGCGGCTCGTTTTTACACTTTTTTCGATATTTGATTGGGGGTAGTGCGGAAAAGTTGCGATTTGGAGAGAAAATAAAGTGTGTAAAATTTTTTTGATCTACGTCAATACCTTCCGGTGGCGGCGAGTCCTTAAAAATCGAAAAATAGGCCTAACGGGGTAGATTGGAAAATGGTTTTAAAGACTTACAAAATAAACAATAAAAATTTCAGCACAATCTGTTAATAACTTCCGGTGGCGTCTTAGCCGTTAAAATATCCAAAATATTGATTTAAAGCAAGTTTTAACAAGATGTTATACAAATGTTAATTCCGGTATATTTCTGTGCAAACAACCCTGAGAACACTATTATAGGCTTGAATAAATTAATAACAGTCATTGAACAATGAACATTATATAAAAATTATATAAAATTATATAAATTTTTGATGTGTTTTTAGGCCTATTTTTCGGTTTTTAAGGACTCGCCGCCACCGGAAGGTATTGACGTAGATCAAAAAAATTGTACACACTTTATTTTCTCTCCAAATCGCAACTTTTCCGCACTACCCCCAATCAAATATCGAAAAAAGTGTAAAAACGAGCCGCCCTAATACACAATGATTACGTCAACATCCATATTCGGCAGAAACTGGCTTACTGAGAGAACTGTATGGTCAGTTACATTAGAAGGTATGAACTATGAAAGTAGGTTGGTTGGTTAGAAGAGCTGTAATTTGTAAGATGAACTATTGTTGTTAATGGAGGGTTTGTTTCTATAGATGTACAAAGATTCTAAAATTCGGAGTTCTGTAAGGTTAATGGTTCTTGTTAGAATTTCGAACTGAGTTTTGTGAAAGGGATGGTTGTTTTCATTACTATGGTTTCTAATTGCGGATTGTGGTGGGCTACTGAGGGGACGGTTGGTACGGACTGATAAGCCCAAATATTGAGAAAGGCGTACCTCCAGTTGGAGTTGAGTACTGCCGATATACGCAGCCTTACAGCTGTCGCAAGTGTATTTATAAACAACATTAGGGGGATACAGTTTTGGCGAATTTGTCTTTGAACTTTAAAAAATTTGATAATTAAAGTGGGTTGACGAGGGCGAATCTAAAATTTATTTGGGGATAACTAGACTTAAGCAGTTTGGACACTTCACTTCGAATACGTAATGATAAATAACCATAAAAAGGTAATTTAATATATCTGGTTTCTTTTTGTACCGTGGTTATGGGGAGTTTAGTATTAAAAGTGTTATTTAAAAATTTCTTTAATTGGTTGTTCTTTAATAGGGGAAGTGACATTGAGTGGAGAGCGTGTTAAGACGGTGGAGTATTTTAAATACTTGGGGTCAACAGTGGATGCAGAGGGGGGAGCAGAGAGAGAGATAAACTGTAGAATACAGTTGGGGTGGAAGAACTGGAGGGACGTATCAGGGGTGCTCTGTGATAAGAGGGTCCCAGTGAAACTGAAGGGAAAGGTATTCAAAACAGTGGTGAGGCCGGCAATGTTGTATGGAATGGAGACTGTGCCACTGAAGAAGAGCACTGAAAGAAAAATCGATGTGGCTGAAATGAAGATTTTGAGATGGATGTGTGGAGTGACGAGGAGGGATAGGGTCAGAAATGAGCATATAAGGGGAACAGTGAAGGTGGCGGAAGCATCTAAGAAGGTGCAGGAGGCCAGGCTGAGGTGGTATGGACACGTCAGGAGAAGAGAGGAGGAGTATGTGGGGCGCAGAGTGCTGGAGATGGAGTTGCCGGGACGGAGAAGAAGAGGAAGACCGAAGACGAGATGGAGGGACTGTGTGGTGGCGGACATCAGGGAGAAGGACTTGGAGGAGGACGTGGTATACGACAGAGGAGAGTGGAGAAGACGAACCAAAAACAGCGACCCCATGTAAAGATGGGATAATAAGCTGCGGAAGAAGAAGAAGAAGAAGTAGTCAAAAAGATTAGAAGAGTAGTACTTATTAATAAAGTAGTCTTAAAAATTTAAATTCTTCGTTTAATGAAAAGTAATCTGAGCAAATTCGGTAACTTCTTATTAATAATGTTAGTATAGCGCTAATATTATATTAATAAAACATACAACTTAAATTATTGGTTCCCAAACCAGTAAAAGTTTGTTTTCTAAATAGTGAGGTCTGGAACTTGTTATTAGCCGTTTAACTAGAACATGCAGGAAAAGTATATACAGTATATTAATGTTATAATGTTATAATGTTTCAGACCAACAAAGACCCTAGGATCCACTCATGGCTGGTCTACCTAACTGTGGTTGTAGTTTTGTATTGCGCATGTTCTCCGTGGTGGCGGAGAGAACCTACAATTTTACATGGGTTCCGAACCACAAAAACCTTAATTTTACTACCTTACACTATACCCAATCTATCAACATATGCGTCTAATCGATTTTTAAAAATGTTTATAGACGTGCTACTAATTACTTCTACTGACAATCTATTCCAGCTATTTATTATTCTATGCGTAAAAAAGTTTTTGGCAACTGCTGTCTCGAACTTTCTATTTGTCAGCTTACACCCGTTATTTCTAGTTCTATTATATTGTGATATTTCGAAAAAGCTATCTAGATTTACATTATCGAACCCATTCGTAATTTTAAAAACCTGGATTGGATCATCCCTTAGCCTCCAAGTCTCGAGTGTCGTCAATTTTAACTCCTTAAGCCTATCTTCGTACGACTTCGACCTAAGCGATGGAATCATCATAGTTGCTCGTCTTTGAACTCTTTCAATTTTGTCTATATCTTTGCGGATATGCGGATTCCAAAATTGGATCGCGTACTCCAAATGGGGTCTAACTAGTGATTTATACAGAGGAACAATAATATCGCGCGATTTGTACTCAAAATTCCGAGCTATAAAACCTAGCACTTTGTTCGCCTTATTGACCGCTGCTGTACTTTGTTTCGCTACTTTTAAATCATCAGTGACGATAACTCCTAAATCTTTTTCCTGTTTTACGCTTGTCAATTCCTTCCCTGACATACTATACGCAAAATTACCGTTACACGAACCTATATGTAAAATTTTGCACTTATCGACGTTAATTAAATCTCATTTGTCATGTGACTGATCAATCAACGATTTTGTTCAGATCTTCCTGGATTTTACCACTATCTTCATCATCAATTGCCCTACCACCCAACTTCGTGTCATCCGCAAACTTTGAAAATGTACTGACTAGGCCGACATCTAAATCGTTAATATATATAAGAAAAAGCAAGGGGCCCAATACAGAACCCTGAGGAATGCCGCTCGCTACATTAGCCCAACACGACTCCGCTACATCAACAACCACCCTCTGTTTCCTACCTCGCAACCACTCTTCTATCCAATTTATTACTACACCCCTGATTTCATGAGCCTTAGTTTTTTCAGTGTCTTTTGTGCGGTATGGTGTCAAACGTTTTTTGAAAATCTAAATACACTACATCTACCGCCCGATGACTATCGTAAACTTCAACAGATTGGCCTAGAATTTCCCGCCGCACCTTTATCGCCTTTCTTAAAAATAGGTGTTACATTTGCTAACTTCAAATTATCTGGTACGCACCCCTCAGAAATAGACGCATTAAAAATCTTTGTTAGCGGCACAACAATGCTTTCTTTTAATTCTTTTAGTTGTATGGGATATATGGAATCCGGCCCCGGTGATTTACGCATTTTCATTTTATCAATATAGCGTATTACCTCCCTTTCACTAACCACACTATTATCTAAAGTAATACCATTGTCAAAAGGTATTATGTCTATGACCGTAGGGATATTCGTTACATCTTCTATTGTAAAAACTGACAAAAAATTCGTTTAGCAGGGTAGCCATTTGCTTGTTTCCAGAAACTAGCTCTCCGTCATGATTTTTCAACGGCCCCAAGACACTCTTTACTGGATTCCTATTATTGACGTATTGAAAGAATCGCTTGTGGTTTTCTTTGCCGTCACGAGCTATGGAGATTTCAAAATCACGCTTGGACTTTTTTATTACGCTTTTCGCTTCACGCCTTAGAGATATGTAGTTGTTTCGTAACCACAAATTGTCTTTATCGCACTTATGTAGCCTATAAGCCCTCTCTCTACTCCTTATAATATCCCTTATTCTAGGAGTAAACCACAAGGGGGGGATAAAATCTAAAAATATTAATAAATATTAATAAAGCGTCGTTCTTTACGTTAATTATACTGCGTGTTTGCAGTTATAATGTATATATATAAAATTATATATATATATATATACTGTATATATATATATATATATATATTTCCACCTTTGGTTAGCTTCCGCCCGAATTGTTTATTCTGACGAAGGTCAAGTTCTTCACTCCACCTTAGACCTACAGTTTAACGTGGAATCCGAACCACGCCCCACCAGCATCCCAGCGTCTAGGCCACCCAGGGTACCCATTTATCTACCAACCACTTTCTTTATTGTGTGGAAGGATGAACAGCTGGGTTTTGCTGCGCGCCGGCTGCAGTCACCGGGTCTCGAACCCGAGGCCGATGGATTCGTAGTCAGCGACGCTAACCACTACACCACTCGTATAATAAAAAGGAAGACCAAGAACACAACATACAGCGTGACTTTAATATAGATCCGACGTTTCGAGGAATATAACCCTCATCTTCAGGATAAATTCTAAAATTCTAAAAAGTAAAAGACAAGCAAAATTTTGTAAAAACAAACTGAAACATTATTAAATAAGTCTTACAGTAAAACATTCAAAAAGATAAATTATAAATTTATAAAATTACAAAAAATGAAAGATAAGTAAAATTTAAAAAATAATGACAAAATAAGAATTATGAAATAGATCTTACATTAAAATATTCTAAGAGGTAAATTATAAATTATAAAATTATAAAAAGTAAAAAATAAATAAAATTTTAAAACAACTACAAAGATAAAAAAGTATTAAATAAATCCTACATTAAAACATTCAGAGCAATAGGAAAGTTACGATTTAAAGAAGGTTTGAGGGATCACTTTAACATACTGCTTCCCAAAGCATTCGGGAAGCAATATGTTAAAGTGGTCCCTCCTGGGAAGCAATATGTTAAAGTGATTAACACGGAAGCAATATGTTAAAAAGAGAAAGGTTGGTTGGTTAGAAAGAGGTTGGTAATCTAGGCTAACTAACGAAAATATCACGACCTAATCTAACCAATCGTCAAGGGCGTACAGTTGACCTAACGATTGGTTAGGTTAGGTCGTGATATTTTCGTTAGTTAGCCTTATAAAGCTAACTAAAGAAGGCTGGAGGCCCCGATCTTCAGGTGATTCAAATATTTTACATTCACAAAAAATGGCAAAGCATAATAATTTAAGTTGTCCATAAATTTACATTTTCTCGACTAGCTAATCTCTAAATATTATAACCTATTGTAATGTAACTGTAATTGGTTGCGTAATGTCTATTTTTGGGAAGCAATATGTTAAAGTGATTAACACTGGGAAGCAATATGTTAAAGTGATATACACTGGGAAGTAATATGTTAAAGAGAGGTTCCTGGGAAGCAATATGTTAAAGTGATCCGGTTTAAGTTTAAAAATATAAGTGGATTTCAATAATCTAAGATCACTAATGTTATATTACTTAAGCTTAAAATCTTAAAATTATCTGGTGAAGAGGGAGTGTCACATCCAACCAAATGTTCACGTACTATGGATTCCATTTGGTTACTAATGGGATAATGGGGGCCCCAAACCCTCAGTCATTTCAAGTTGGTGCAAAAGTTTAACTTTTGGTATTGTTTTGAAGGTTGGGGTCTAAAAACAATTTTAGTCATAGTGGACAACAGTCAGCACCCCATGGGGAAATTGGAGGGGGTGCATGGGGTACAAATCCCCACCAAGAATAAGTAAAATCTTGAAACTGGTGTAACTTTTCAACCAGTCATCCCACCTGAACATATGAAGTATCTATGGGTTTGGAATGATGAGTAGCAACTTTTAATTCTATGTTTGTTGGCCGTAAAAGCCACCATTTCAATGTTGCTGGCCTCGTAGACATTTTCATTCTATAGGGTGATCGAAAAGTCACTCCGCAACTATGACTCTATAAGACAAAAATGCAATCATACAAGAAGTTAGATATTTTAATGAAAATTGTACGATATCGTGAAATCTTTAACAAAATATTGGCGAAGTCTAGGCTAGTCTAAGCTAAACAGGTAATAATGATATGTCATTACATTTATAGAATTCTTATATCTCCTTATGTAAAATTTCAATAAAGTAAATATCTTATTACTACTGCGGAGAAACTTTTCGATCACCCTTATTTAGCTCTCAATTTCTTTTCAGGCTCTCGTGATTATGGCTGGGATGACGAACTGGCAACTGTGTGCTGTGCCAAAGACAAACTGGAGAAGAACTTGTCTGTTCCATCCAGGACCGCCGAGAGGGCGGGGAAGCCGGGTTATATCCCCGGAGCCCGGAAAGAGGGGGGAATAAAATCTAAAAATATTAATAAAGCAATTGATTAAATAACAGGAAATATAATTAATGAACATACATTTTATAGAGATTATCATACTGTATGTTTTGAATAGTGACTTGGACATAAATCAGTTTGCTTGTTATGTACACAAAAAACATTCATAATAAAATACTAAGTAAACAGGGGGGCCCATATACCAATTCTTCCCCGGGCCCGTGGCAGCTCTCGCCAGCCCTGGTCCCCTCTCAAACCCACAGAGCGAGAGAGCCCACACGGACATCATCAGCCTTGTGAGCCAATTCAAAGAAGTTGATGCTGTCCCCCCACCCAGACGTGGAGCTTCCAGATGAAGAGCCCATGCGGGAAAATCATGCGTCCTGGCACAAGACATGCCGTCAACTTTACAAGGTGTCAAGCTCTTGACCGTGCGAAAGTATGCTATTCTCGAGGATTAACTTCTGTAAGAAAAAGACCCCGGAGGATGAGCACAGGCGTTAATCGAAATTTGTGTCTTTTCTATGGTGAGGAAACAGATGCAGCAGGCCACTCCTTCCAGAAGCTTAACCTCACCAAAGATATTCATGACAAGGCAGTTTTGTTGGGAGAGGATCGTATCGTGGCGTTCCTTGCGGAAGGCGATCTGGTTGCTATTGAAGCCAAGTACAGTCGTCGTTATTATGCAATGATCCAGAGTAGAAAACAAGGCAAAGCCACCGATAACATCGAGGTCATGATCGAAAATGAGCTGCTTCAGTTTATAAAAGAAGAAGTTGCTGGAGGTCTGAGAATCTTTGCAATGCAAGATTTAACGGAAATGATGCAGGACAGGTTAGCACAGCACGGAATCAAAAAGATTACTTGAACACTTTCCGAATTTGACAGAGAAGAAAGGGATCCGAGGTCGAGTATTCCTCGTTTGCTCAACAACAGCTCGGAAGATTATCTCAGATGCAAGTCAAGTTGCATTCAGAAACACGAAATAAGAAGTTGGTATAGGAAACACGAGAATTGCTTGAGTGTTTCCTATAAAAGAGTCACCACCATCGAAGTTAGCTTTTCAGAGACTGTCGCTGACCAAGCTAGAGCCAGTGTTGATATTGTCTGTCCTAGAAATCTGCGCCAGCACATCTTCACGGTTGCAGCTCTTAACAACCTAGATCATAATCCCACATCCAAAACAGCAACGTCATCTTTTCATGGCACAGAAATTTCTGTTTCAATTTCCTCCATCAGATCAGCCTGGATTGGGCAAAGAGCCCCTACGAATTGACACACGGACCCCAGGAGCAGGCACCAGTGGACCCATCCTACCTTACTCGTATACTTTTGTACCACCTGTGGATCGGAATCTTTGTACTCAACCTCCAGCAAAAGTAGTGCAGTCATTACCAATGAATTCGTTCGATGAGGAAAAGCAGCATGAACAGACATGGATGAATATGGCATGACCCTGTATGTGGCTTCTGAGACAGAAGCACTCAATCCAATCATATGGTCTTCATTGCATGCTTCTCGATGAGATGTTGAACAACCAATGAAATGCATTGAATCCCTCTTACCACTTTTTCATGAGAAAGCAGCTACTCCAGGAATAATTTGACATAGGATGGACCTCGTGAGAAAGGTAACTGAGCACCTCAACCCACAACAAATACCTTTGTTGGTAGTGGACCAACCACTTTACAGCATTGCTAGGAAAATACAATGGACCTTCCCTGAAGTTTTTGGCGAGGACAAGTTCGTGGTGATGCTGGGAGGATTCCACATTGAAATGTCATTGTGTGCCACTTTGGGGAATCTGCTACATGAGTCTGGTTGGCTTGAAGTCCTGAGAGAAGCCGGGCTTGCTAGGGCAGGGGCAGCAGCCACATCTTTCCTTCAGGCATCAAATCCAATGAGAACATGATATGCCCATCAAGTTACAGTTGTGGTGTTCGACAACCTTCTTAAGTGAGCTCACAAGGACAGTGGAACCAAGTTGCTTTTAGGGGAATGGGTCTCAGTGGCTGCTTAAGAAATTCCTACAGCAGAATTCTGGCTACTTGTACACAAATACCAACAGATCATTTTTACGTTCATCCGATCACATCGGCAGAGAAAGTTCAGACTCATGGTCGATACTCTACAAAAGCTCTCCCCTCTGTTCTTTGCCCTCGATCACCAGAATTATGGATCCCTGTTTTTATCCATGTGCTGTACCATGCTTTCATTTCCGGTTCTTCTTTAGTTTCATTTAGTTTACTTTGGGTAGCCAGCTAAACATGACACATTAAGTGAAAGTAAAAAACAAGATAAGTTCTTTTCAAATTGTTGTCACAGTCACAAACTTCCTTTATTTTTCGGTGTGTTTGAATTCTATAAGTGGTGCTCACCACAAGGTGAAAAGTGTTCAGCAACCGTGGAAGTGGGTTATTTGTCATCGGATTGTATTACTGAAGTGTACCTTCCAAATTATTCTCGTTTTCTATTCTTTTATAATATTCTAGTTAGTTAACTATCTATACATTACTTATATCTACTACTTACCTTAGTCTATCTATTATGTTAGAGATACGTGTCCCTATGTGTGTACGTTTTTATATACTAGCATATGTACAGTAGGGTGGATCACTTTTCACTTTTTTAAAAAGATTATAGCTGGTCAAAGTTTTTCCAATGATTTGGTTCAGTGGAAATACACTGACACCATTTTTACCAAAATCGATCAATATTTAGTGGTCGCGCATCGACCTTGAAAATTTCAATTTTGGAAATTTGGCCAAATTGACAATTTTTTACTGAATAAAGATAAATCATCAAATGACCATATTTTCTGAATCCTCTCAGTGAAAGAAATCCTCTCAGATACTTACCAAGTTGATCGGACAAGTGGTTTAGAAGTTACACTCACCTAGAAATAACATTAAAATTTAAAATATCGTATTTGTCCCCCGTTATGGACGTAATCATAGCATCAGTAGCTGGCGCATCCTAAAATCCCAATTACACACACACGCTATGTCTATGACCAATATTTTTACTAATCACAGTTTGCTTTTTACAGATCAACTGTGTCAATTGATTCTTGTTTGATAAGTCTAGACTTTAGTACAATGGATAAACTGTTAACAACCAGGAGTGGGAAGACTCTGAAAGTTACTTATTCTGGAAAAGAGAAAGCAGCAACAACAGCACCACCTTCTCTAAGGTCAGCCACGGACGTCTTCTTAATTGGTCAGCCATCTTCCTCGATCGGTGGTGCCAAATTGCCAACCACCCATCAAGTTCTCCAGTACTTCTTCTATGCCAAGCAGGAAACTACTGACAGGAAGGCCGCCGTAAAAGACACGGTGGCCAATGTTCTGGCATTTTGGAACATGGCACGTATAAAGACGATCACGAGGCGTAACTGCGAAAGAAAACTGGAGTTACTGTGGGAAGAGTGGCGCTCGCTGCAGAAGAGCAAGATGAGAGACAGTGACGCGGGAAAAGGCAGGGAGAAGTTTTCAGAAAATCTGAACAAGCTCTGGGACATCGGAGCTCCCGATGCTATTGAAGAGATACAGAAAAGTCGACTGCTCTCAGACAACAACAAACAAGAAGATATTAAATTTTATGAGGATCAACGGGGCCTGCGCCAGGCAACAATGAGTGGGAATGATAAAGTGTTCGTTGTCAAGAGAAAACGGCAACTCTCAAGACAACAATCTCGTGATGAGCCAGGCACCTCAAAAACGAAATTAGGAACCGAAGCTGAGAGCGACGATGAATCTATAGAAAGCAGATCATCGAGCAACTCCGAATCACAGCTAGAACCACCATACCGACAGCCGAGAGAATCAACTGTATCAATCAGCCTTCCTCACCGCATCCTCAATGCACCGGCTGTTATTGAAGTGGCTGATCGCTTCCGGATGTCCAATAATCAGGTGTGTATATATCAGTAATGATCTTTCCTTGACAAAGATATAATAGACGTAACGACGGAAAATTTAGTGATTATTTTGTCACATAAAAACCATACGCATCCTTGTCAATTTCCTTTCAATTTCGCACATAGGTGGCAAGTGTCGTGGCGGCAGTCCTACGTTCGGCAGATCCGCCCGCAGACCTGGACAAATTCAGTATCTCGAAGGACACGTCTCGCCGTGGAAGAGTGGCACATCGTTGTGAAGTGTCGACAGCTGTGCAGAAATCCTTCGTATCTCCGAGGCATGCTGTCGTCCACTGGGACGGTAAAGTAATCAAGGTCAGTTTTGCCCTCACCGTGGACGACAGTGAATTAACATGTTCCAGTGACGACAGTGGATTGACATATTCCAGTGGACGATAATGGATTGGCATGTATGACATACGTTTCAGGACTCTCTTGGATCATTGGAGCACCGCCAGGCGATTCTCATCTCCGGAGCTCCCCAATGCACAGAAGGAAAGTTGCTGGCCGTTCCGACTGTTGCTGACGGCACCGGTCTGTCCCAGGCCCAGGCGACCTTTCGTGCTCTCAAAGACTGGGGATGCGAGAACAACGTGATTGGACTGTGCTTCGACACAACTTCCTCCAATACGGGGAGGGTGCAGGGTGCGGTGGTCCGGCTGGAGAACATGCTTGGTAAACCGCTCTTCCAGCTGGGCTGTCGCCATCACGTTATGGAGCTCATCGTGGGGGCAGTGGTCATCACCGCGTTTGGAAGAACCACAGCACCAACTGAACCTTTGTTCCAGTATCTGAGGAGAAGGTGAATTTCAAGTCTAAGGCGCATTTGTTTTCTCCAATGATTTTTTGCCTTCAGAGCAATTGAGATATCAGCGTCCTTCTACTAATGATGTTAATAGCAGTCGAAAAGGGAAACTTCAGTCGTTTTCATGCAATATTTTCATAACTCCCCTTTCAGGTGGGACAAGCTCGACCTCTCGACTTATCGCGAGCTGGAGATCGAGCATTTGGCGGAGGTGACGTGGCTGATGGAGCTCCGAGATGAGGCAGTCAAGTTCCTCGGCACCGCTTCTGGTCTTGTCAGAGAAGACTACCGAGAAGTGGCGGAGATTACACTCCTGGTACTCGGGGCCCAGCCACGTCGTGGCACACACTTCATGCGCCCAGGAGCCTACCATCATGCGAGGTGGATGGCCAAGGTTGGTATTTTGAATTAGAAGTTAAATATTGTATTGCCTTCTGCAAACAGCCATTTGAAGTCCCTACCAGAAAAAAATAAGATAAATAATTTACCATTAAACAAACTTATATGGAGTGGTATCGGTATTTATACATCACAGTGCGTATTCGTTTCAGATCATCTACTACACGAAGCTCCTGATGTTCAGCGGTCAGCTGGAGTTCGACGACGAGCTGGTACAGAAACTTCAGAGAGTGGTACTATTTACTGCACTCCTCTACGCACCTGCCTGGCTGGCGGCTCCTGTCGCAGCTGATGCCCCGCTGAATGACCTTGTGTTGTACCAGCGTCTTCTGCAGTACAGGGCTGTGGATCGCGAGATTGCAGAGGCTTCACTGGCAGTGATCAGGCGGCACTTGTGGTATCTGAGGCCTCAGACCGTCGTTTTCGCCCTCTGCAGTGACAAAGTGGAAGACACTGTGAAGCACGAGATGGCAAAGAAGCTGTGCCGCCTCGCTGTGCCCGAGGACTTCACGTATGACAACGTCTCGGTTGATGACACGACGCGCTTCCGGACCTGATCGATGAGTCATCGTGGTTCGTGTTCACAGGCCTGCAGGTGTGCGCGTCTACGTGGCTCACTCTGCCGGTGAATAAGTGGGATCAAGATAAGAACTACTGTGATCTGAAGAATGTCATCTCGCATCTGAAAGTTACCAACGACGTGGCAGAGAGAGGGATAAAACTGATAGAAGATTACGCGAACACTGTCACAAAAGACGAGTCACAGCTGCAGGGTCTTCTTCAGCTCGTGGAAAAGAGCCGGAAAGAACTCGGTGACTTCAAGAAGTCGTCACTTGCCAAGATGACGTAGCGCAGAGGGAAAGGGAGTTAGCAGAGAGAGTACATGGCGCACGCCTTAAGATGACGTGTGTTCTAACCACGATTCATACAGTTTTTGAACCTAGTTAGGGGCACCGGAGTAAGTGCCTTTAGTGATATCGGTAAACCGTTTTAATACAAAATACATTTGATCTTTCCTTATTCGTTTTATCTTAGCCTAAAAAGCAGACAATGGCAGACAGCATATGGAGGTACGGGGACAAATACGGTATTTTAAATTTTAATGCTATCTCAAGGTGAGTATAACTTCTAAACCACTTGTCCTATCAACTTGGTAAGTATCTGAGAGGATTTATTTTACTGAGAGGATTCAGAAAATATGGTCATTTGATGATTTATCTTTATTCAGTGAAAAATTGTCAATTTGGCCAAATTTCCAAAATTGAAATTTCCAAGGTCGATGCGCGACCCCTAAATATTGATTGATTTTGGTAAAAATGGTGTCAGTGTACTTCCACTGAACCAAATCATGGGAAAAACTTTGACCAGCTGTAATGTTTTAAAAAAAGTGACTCCGTACATGTGGCAACGCTGCAGTGATTTTCAAGGCACTCCAACTGAGGGAAGGTGGGGTGGAGGGGAAACAACCGAGTCCAACAACATATAACACAGACATATATATCTAAAGGACAACTGAATGTGCATTCATTGACATACAGGTAATTATATTGTAATATCTCTGTTCCTAAAGATAAACAATTAATATGATTGTATACAGAGTTGAACTCCATGTAGTTTACTAGTCTTATACAGTAATAAGGTTCCATTATGATTATTGCAAGTCTATATGAACAGCTACCACAATATAATTTTTTATAGACTAGTGAATTTGAACCAAAAATAGACATTACACAACTAATTACAATTACATTACAATAGTTTATAATATTTAGAGATTAGCTAGTTGAGAAAATGTAAATTTATGGACAACTTAACTTATGCTTTGCCAATTTTGTGAATGTAAAATATTTTTATATAATTACACTTTGAAATGAGTATAAATTACACTAGGCAACAAATTTCAACTTTTTTTTTGTTACAGACACGTGAACTACTGATTCCTACTAAAGCGCTGATGCTGATTTCAGATCTGATATCAAAATTTCTCTATCACGTCCAGATTTTGTGTAACCGAAAACCCCTATTTTTCATTTTTTTTCTCACCCGCTTCTATTACGAAAGCCGTCTAAGCTACTTTTCCGTGCCACGTTTTATGTTAAGCATACTTAAATAATTAGTGAACAGGGATGTCTTTCCTCCTTTATTCTGGCTTAAGACAGACAGCGGAATTCCGCTGGCGGAGTTACCACCCCTGCGCCCAACCATCCACCCAAAGCGCGTTAGTATTTTGTTACTACTGAAAGGCAAATTCCTGTTCTTAAGTGAAACTTTGGTGTGTCCTCTTCCTTTGTCGCTTGTAGGATGACGAGCTCTCCTTCTGCAGGAACCAACAATAATCTCCCATCATATTTGGGTTGAAATTACCTTGGTATCTGTTTTCCATAACTGAGATCTGTTGGTGGAAGCGCTCACCATGCTCGTCACTTACAGCCCCAAGGTTGGCCGGGAAGAAGTCAAGATGAGAATGTAAAAAATGAATTTTCAAAGACATTCTGCATCCCATTATTTCATAAGATTTAAGCATGTTTTCTACGAGTTTACGGTGGTTTTCAGCTTTGTGGTTTCCAAGAAAATTTTTGACAACTTCAACGAAAGATGTCCATGCTCCTAGTTCATTCTCATTTAGGTTAGATGGAAACGATGAGTCGTGGATGACACTGCGGATCTGTGGTCCAGTGAAAACTCCAGCTTCTAGCTTAGCATCTGTCAATATTCCTTTGAATTTATCCTTTAAATATTGGAAACCACTACCTTGATGATCCATACCCTTCACGAAATTTTTCATAAGGCCAAGTTTAATGTGAAGTGGTGGAAGATGTACTTTCTGAGGGTCAATAAGTGCTGGGTGTTTCACATTGTATTTACCAACAACATGTTCAGTTCTAGATGGCCAATCATGTTTTTTGTAGTGGTTCTTGTCATCTCTGCTGTTCCATAGACACAAAAAGCACATATGCTTTGTGTAGCCCAACTGTAACCCAAGAAGTAATGATACAACTTTAAGGTCGCCACAAATATTCCATGTGTGGTCCTTATATTTGATGAGTCTTAGCAGCAGTTTCATCGATTCATAAGTCTCATTAAGGCCAGTGGCATGTGCTACAGGTATTGAAGGTTTTTCATTGCCGTTGTGCAGTAATACAGCTTTAAGGCTAGCTTTACTAGAGTCAATGAACAGTCTCCATTCTTTTGGATCATAGCCACAGCCAATCCCTTGCATCAGACCACTGATATCGTGGCAGAAACAAACGTTTTCTTCCTGTAAGTAAAATGATGAAAACTGCAAATGGCGATGGCGGAAATGGGAAACTTTGGTGTTTGGTTGGAGAAGATTAAATTCTTGAAGTCTTGAACCAAGCAACTCTGCCTTTTCTTTTGGTAATTCCAAATCGCGCACTAAGTCATTTAACTCCGCTTGACTTAACAAATGTGGGGAAATATTTGCATCTGGAACATATATGCCATCTTTCCCTGTTTCTATATCACTAGCAGAATCTTCAGATGAACTGCTGTCTGTTATCGTTGCTGGTGGAACTGGTGGTGGATTTGTTTCATCATGTGGTACTGGTTTCATTGCTGATTCGCAGTTTGGGTACGTGATCTTTGATTTGTTTTTCTTTGTGAAACCAGCAATCTTTGTCAAACAAAAATAACAATCATTGAAGTGATTTTTCGGCTCACGCCAAACCATGGGGACTGAGAACGGCATAGCTTTTCTTTTAACATTCATCCAAGCTATTAACATTGCATTGCACTGTGCACAGCAAATATGTGGTGCCCAGTCCCTCTGTTGGTCTCCTAACTTAGTCAAAATAACACTTGTAGGCAAGTTTAATCTTTGTTATGTTTCTACGTTGTGGCTTAGGTGTATATTGTCCACAGACAAAGCAGAAGTTGTCTGGGTGATTTACACAAGCACGTCTATTTGATGCCATTTTGAATTACCATACAATATCTGAAAAACGTAGAAAGTAATTATTACGATGTGCAAAATAAAAAGAAATACACACCGTAGTACAAAACAAATGCTATAAAAACACACAAGTCACCACAACCTGTCACTTGCTCATCAGCAGAGAGCTTCAACAACCGTTCTGCTTGACTGTCACGTAGCGACTGACCGTTGGGCCGTTGCCCGTTACTATGCTCTTGACTCAGTGTTGCCAACTCGGGATAAATTTTATTTATCAAAATTGTTCGAATTTGTATATAGTTGGCAAAAAAAATTGCTTTAACCTTGAAAAGCAAGTTTCATATTACTGGCATTAAGCCGATTAAAACCAAAATCTGGACGTGGTAGAAAATTTTACTAAAAGTGATTTGCATTTTACACAAAATCTAGACGTGATAGAAAAAATCTAATTTTAGATTTGAAATCAGCATACCGAAATCAGCTAGGAGCACCTATTTGGTCTTCTGTAACAAAATCTTTGTTGCCTAGTGTTATCAGTGTTTTTTTGGTGTTCAATTTTCTGTAAATATACTAGGGGCACTCAATATATTATGCCCCCACCCTTCTTTCTCAGCTAAATAATAGGCCATGGGGCTGAAATGTCGTTTGGGCCGTAAGTTTGAACTTTCTGCGATTAACATAACCGAATTTTTCCAGTTTGAACTTCCCCTCCTTGTATAAAACCGCTTTTAAACGCCCTTGTATAAAACCGATAGTTAACGCAGTTTCGAAAATGGTGTCTGACAGTGATGTGCGTCGCAAACAGAGAGCTGTTATCGAGTTCTTAATCGCAGGGAAGGAAACAGTTGGAAATATCCACAAACGTCTACAAAACGTTTACGGAGATGCTGTTATTGATCGAAGCACAGTTGGACGCTGGTCTAAACATGTGAGATCATCGAAGAGAGGGAGAGCCAGCCTCGATGATGAGCCACGCAGCGGTCGCCCGGCATTGGCTGTGACATCTCACACTGTGCAACGTGCTAACAGCATCAGTCGATCAAGTCGGTGCGTCATATACAAGGAGCTATCACTGGAGCTAGGAATTAGTGAAGGAAGTGTGAATACGATAATTCAGCAACTGAGATACTCAAAAGTGTGTTCACGGTTTGTTCCTCGCCAACTGACTGAAAATCACAAAGCCCAAAGAAAAGGAATTGCTTCCGAGTCGTTGGTTCGATACGAGACAGAAGGGGATGACTTCCTTTCACGAACTGTGACTGAGGATGAGACTTGGGTACACCACTTTGAACCTGAAATAAAACTCCAATCCATGGAGTGGCAACACGCAGACTTCCCACGCGAGAAAAAGTTCAAAATGGCTCCCTCTGCAGGAAAGGTTATGGCGATCATCTTCTGGGACATGAAAGGAGTGATTCTGATGGACATTCTGAAGAAAGGACAATCAACTCAGAACTTATATTGCTACCCTACAGAGACTCCAGAGACGTATAAAGCGAGTTCTACCGGAGCGAAAACTGGAAAACCTCCTTCTTTTGCACGATAACGCAAGACCACACAACAGTTTGCAAACAAGAGAGGCCATCGCAAAAATGCGCTTGACTGTGTTACCCCACCCTCCATACAGCCCCGATCTGGCACCTTCACACTTCCATTTGTTTGGGCCAATGAAGGATGCTATTCGTGGAAGAAAGTTTCAGAGTGACGATGAGGTTGTTGAGGAGGTTAAGAGGTGGCTCCCTCCAGCGGAACCCAGCGGACTTTTACCAGCAAGGAATAAAGGCCCTTGTTTCGAGGTGGAGGAAAGCCGTAGAAAAGGATGGAGACTATGTGGAAAAATAAAAACTTGTAAAAAAGGTATGTAACAACTTGTGTACAAAATTTCTGGAACTTACAAGGAAACTTGGAAAGAAAAAAAAAAAGGTGGGGCAAAATATATTGTGTCCCTCGTAGATTTTGTTTTGTAATGAAAATTTTAAAATTTCAAATAATCAGTAAGAGAATCAACTAAATTTGGCCGATGCCAATGCTAAAAAAATGGCCGATTCTGCCAATGCAGAATAATTTTGCTAATTTTGAGGACCAGGTTCTTTACTGACAAATATACTCTTCAATTTGATGTAATAACATGTTTTATAGATTTAATGACTCACACATGTTGTTTATACCCCTCATGCAATCGCAAGTTTCTTTAAAAATATCATCTTATTTCTTAAACTTTAATAGAAAAAATATCTAATCTTCTAATTTTTTTTACAGATAAGGATAGTATAATGGCTCCAGATAAAGAAATTTCATACAAGAATAGGTTGAAAATTATTGTTCTCCATAAAGAAGGCAACACTCAAAGACAAATCGCTGCTAAAGCTGGAGTGTCATTGTCTACTGTTTCCAAAACACTTTCTCATCACTCACAAACTGGGGATGTGAAGAACAAAACAAGTTCAGGATGGAAGCGAAAAACATCTAAAAAGGATGATGAGTATATGATAATGATGAGCAAGCGTAATAGAAAGAAGACTGGTGGGTGGGGAAGGGGAATGAGGGAGTGTAGAGGTTGGTTGTGTAATGTCTATTTTTGGTTCAAATTCACTAGTACTGTATATAAAAAGTTGTATTGTGGTAGCTGTTCATTAGACTTGCAGTAATCATAACGGAACCTTATCTATACTAATAATTGTGACGGTCGAACTGCCTGCGAACTTTCTTTGTTTCTTATGACCAGCCAAACTACTGGCCAGATTTGGATGAGACTTGGGGATAGGGTAACTGAGGCTGGAAAAGAACATACGCTATGTGGCGTCGGCATCCGAAGTCATCTGAGGCCGCTGGAAGCCTCCGTATTCCGGATTGGTTGAAAGATAGTGACATCATAGACACATCATAAAAGATAGTGACAAAATGGGCGGAGCTCTAGCATATATATAGGGTGATCCGTTTGGGTATGTATAAAATAAAATTGATGTGAAATGGAAACAGTAACATTGTATAGTTATAATATTTTGCAAACAATGCCCACAAAGATGGTAGATTGTGATAAACCTAATTAGTCTTCAACATGACCACCCTTCCGGACACGACAGAGGTCATAACGAGAGGCTAATTCTTACGACCACCTGCATGTGGTTTAGTGATAGACCCCGTTTCTTCAAATGTGCGGTACCACTGCACTTTGGAGCCGTATTTAGGAGCTTTTCGAACAACATACACATGGCGAAACTCACGCTGTACTGCTGTCACACTCTCAAACTTAGCAAATCAAATGACACACTTCGCACGTTGTTGTGAATTCGCTGCCATCTTCGAAACTGGCATATGTCTCATAAGTCTGCCAACAGAAGGCGCTCGTGCGTCTGGCAGCGGATGGCATAGCCTATTACAAACTCCCACATTTTATGACCACACCTGCAACAGATGAGCGCTGTATCACTTCTCAGTAGATTCTTCTCACAGCGTTTTTATTTTATCTATACCGAAACGGATCACCCTATATATAATATATATATATATATATATATATATATATATATGTGTGTGTGTGTATACTGTATATATATATATATATATATATATATGAAAATTATTTCACGAAAGTAACACGTGAAAAATATTTATGATGAATAAAACCACGAAGGAAAGGAAACACAAAATGGTGCTCAAGCGCTTTCGTCTAATGACATCCTCAGGAACACTGAAGTACATAAAAGGGTGACAGCCTATATATAGGTTACAGAAAAAAATATATATATATATATATGTTAACCCGTCCGTCTATGGCCCTGGGGTGGTTCGGATCGACGGGGGTTCTAGTTAGGAGGCAAGCAACGGATATTTCTTCTATAACATTCTAATTCTTTTCGGTCGCCACTCTGTTAAACTCTTGGCTACAGACTCGCCAGACTGTTATGCCAATATCTTCTATGGTGCTTGGGTTGTCTCTTAATTTGGGAAAAGGGTCGCCAATTTTTAATTCTTCTCTTTCTATAATACTCTGATACTTTCTCTGATACTTTCTCTGATACTAAAATTATCGACTTTACTGACTAAGTTCTGAAGAGAGCACGGCTCGAAGGGAAAAATAAAAAGTTTCTCTTACGGTAATTTACTTCTTAAAAATATACAGGTACTGCTCTGAATTTACAGGGGTAGAGGTTCGACCTCTTTCGACCATGGCTCAGGCCGGAATCTAAAAATATTAAGAAGGCAAGGGGCCTCTGCCCCCTCCCCGCAGCAAGGCTGCTAACAAGGGAGTCCTAATGAAGTGCTATGATGAAGAGCAATAATGAAGAAGTCCCACGAAGAAGTGCCGTAATTTTACAAGTGCATGTATAATATAAACCTAAATGTTGGGGGACGACAGTTGAAGGTTAAGTTCCCCCCCCTTTTAAACACATGATCAGATGGTTTGAAAAATTTCAGCTAAAAATAATAAAAAAAATAAAAATAAAAACATCGTATATTTTTGCCGAATCTTCATTTCTGAAGGCGATATCATTTCGTAATAGTACACATAAGTACAAATTAAGTACACGACTGAGTACGTATTAATTTTGGTTCATTACAATTACGATTACAATTATGGATTACTTCACATTCGCTTATGATTGTCCATTACAGTTCTATTAAAGTACATTCTTACATTATAAATTAAATCATTACATTTAATTACAGTTTCAATGAAGTACATTACAAGTTATTATTAATTACAGTTTCATTAAAGTACATTACGTTATATTAAATTAAAGTATTACAATTAAACAGTTACTATAACTTTGTTTTGTTTTTTTACAGTGTTTCATATTAATAGACAATTTAGATGTTAGAAATATTATACAAAGTACATGGCACATACGAGATAACTTATTTACGAAATAATATGCTATAATATGTTATGAATTTGAAATCAGAGCGAACGGAGATATTTTATCTTTGAGGCGTTCGAATCTGTCGTCGTGAGCGGAATTCGATCTTAGTAAGCATTTATGAATATCTTGAGGGGTGAACGCACTTGAAAAAAAATAATAAAAAAAAACAATACGAGAACGTATTTTTGCGTTTTCGAACGAAGGCCTAAAGTTTCGCGCTTCACAAATTGACACGAGTAAAAAATTAATATTTAATAAAATTTATATAGGATAATGATCAAGGGGAATTAATGACGGGAAAACGTGACGTATGGATGAATATGGTTGAATAATAATGTTTATACTACATAACACCACAACATTATTACTAAAGAATTTACCATACATTGAATACGGAAGATGTCCAAATACTAAGAACGTGATTCAGTGTACAAAGTATGGGAAACGTAAAGAGAACAAAGTTATTTTGTGACGTCATAGTGTATAAGTCATTATTAGAAAAGATGAATTAGAGAAATACAGTAATGAATAAAGAAGTATAAATCGAAATTCTATCCAAAACTCGCTTAGGCGATTTTGGTTTCTTATGAAAAAATGGACATTCGAACATAAAAACTATACGAACATAAGTACTGCATGAAGACAATGAATCCATGTAATGATGGTATAGGAATTGTTCATTGTTCACTTTTACAGTGTTTCCCCCTCCAAAATGGTATTAATACAATAATTTAATACAATACAAATGAGAAAATAACATCCTAACTACTTCAAGTTAGATGACGAATTTTTCTTTACATTACAAATTTTTATACAGAACAAGTGTTATTATATAATATAAAAAAAAATTCAAAGGTTAATACTTTAATTTAGACAAACAATTAAGTTAGACAAACAATGATATGGTTAAATTTTTTTACCAAATTTTATTTTTTTCTGTGGGATAAATTATGTACATAATGAATAGAGTAGATAAAAGGGAAAAATGTAAATCGTACAATCTATAAGCTAATTTTTATTGACTAGTGTAGGTAAAAATAGAATTACGTAATCGATGATGTATAGACCTGTGGTCTAGTGTGTATTTGGGTGTATTAGGTGCAAAGTGTGTATTTTATAATTTCGAGAGACAGATTAGCTGATAGGATTGTTCAAGTAACTGAATAAATGCATGAGCAAGATATATTAGAAAGCACAAATGATTAAGACTAAACAGCATAGTTTGCACTTACGTAATGAAATAGTTTTATTGTGATATTCAATGATTTTAGCATAAGGTTTGTATATATAGTGTGCATACATGCATTTTTATTGACTGTTGTAGGTACAAATCGAATTACGTAGTGGATGATGTATAGACCTGTGGTCAAATGTGTATTTATGTTTATTGGGTACAAAGTGTGTATTTTATAATTTCGAGACACAGATTAGCTGAGAGGATTGTTAAATTAACTGTATAAATGCATGAGCGAGAATTTATATATAGTAAGCAATAATTATGATGCATTATAATGATGTTTGCATACGAGTTTTAATGCAAAAGTGACTGGAGGGAATATGTGTCAAAGTAATAAAATTCAATTAGGATTATAGATTTTACATAATCAGTTACACTTATAAGGTAATTAAAAAAAAACGTACTTACTGTAGTAGTATGTCAATTTGACTATAATTTTCGTTTGATACCTTACAAATGGTACAATAACAATTTAAGGACAGTTACTCACGATTAATTGAACAAAATAAAAATAAAAATACAAATTAAAAATAGAGATCAATTATGCATTTTAACGAGCTAACATAATTTTATAATATTCTTAAAAATAAAAGTAAATCGAACCATAGATGAATTTCGACGAAGAATAAAAAAGTTATTGAAATGGAAAGAAGGCATTTCGAACAATCTTTTCTTTTAATAATTTCAATTAAATTTTACATTAAAAATTACTTTTATATAATAAAAAAATATTAAAAGGGTTTAATAATTTTTGCATGTTAAGTAGAAAAATCATACTCTTTCGTTAAATGTTGATAGAATTTTGAATTATTTGATATTTTAGTCTAAAAACTTGTTTGCATATGATAAATACATGTTTTATTGTGTAGAAGTTTTATTAAAATTAAATGACAAAAAAGAACAAACAACTGAAATTTAGGGTATGCGCGATCATACGGGGGAATTGAGTGACTAAGCAGGGGGTATAAGTTTGAAATTGACAATACGTCTTTTTGTGAGCACTTTGCTCTTTAAAAAAAAGATTGCTTGTCACACTACTTAAAAATTAAAAAAGTTCAACAAACGGAGGGACGGCATGTTCCTCATATACATTACAATAATTACCAAAATCGTTACAACCTTTGTAAAAACGGTTTTGTTACAAATAATGAATTACATAACTATATATTTATATACGTAACAATGCATGAAAAAGAAAGGACAAATCGGTCAATTTCCTTCTCACAAACAAAAAAAAAAGGTTAACTAAAGACGCAAACCGGTCAATTCTGGTTGAATTTAATTCTCTTTTACAACACAAAAAAAGGTTGAATTAAATTCTTAAATTACATTTTCTTAAATTAAATTCTCTTAAATTACAAAGAAAAAGTTGAATTCAATTGACTGCATTGAAATGACTTGGGACTTAAAACTGACTTCGAATAAAACTGACTTCGAATAAAACTGACTTCGAATAAAACTGACTTCGAATAAAACTGACTTCGAATATAACTGACTTCGAATATAACTGACTTCGAATATAACTGACTTCGAATATAACTGACTTCGAATATAACTGACTTCGAATATAACTGACTTCGAATATAACTGACTTCGAATATAACTGACTTCGAATATAACTGACTTCGAATATAACTGACTTCGAATATAACTGACTTCGAATATAACTGACTTCGAATATAACTGAAATCTCTGGGGCGGTTGTCCCTCTTGGATGCAACCTTCTGAAACTGAAAACTGATTTGCAACTAAAACTGACTCGAAACTACTTCGAGTATCCTTATAAATCTCTGGGGTTTGGTTGTCCCTCTTGGATGCAACCAACCGAAACTGAAAACTGATTTGAAATTAACTGAAAATGGAAAATGACTGCACTTGATCTCTATTCAAGTGGAGACGATTAACCTCTGTTTTGGTTGACCCTCTTGGTGCAACCGACTTACTTGAAATGCAATCAAGTATCTCTATAACTTAAACTGTCTAACTTGAAATTAACTGAAAATGGAAAATGACTGCACTTGATCTCTATTCAAGTGGAGACGATTAACCTCTGTTTTGGTTGACCCTCTTGGTGCAACCTTCTCACTTCAAAAACTGACTTCAAAAAACTGACTTCAAAAAAATGACTTCAAAAAAATGACTTCAAAAAATGACTTCAAAAAATGACTTCAAGTATCTCTCTAAATCTATAAACTCTCTGTAAACTCTCTGTAAACTCTCTGTAAACTCTCTCTCTTAATTTGCAAGTCAATTCAATTCAATAATTTGAAAAAATTTGCAAACAAAAATATAAAATGTAAACATTTCACTCGAATGTACACGAAGGTACGATACTGTTATGTTTGATACATAAAATAAAATTATTCTATACTGAATATAACTGAAAATAACTCTGAAATTAACTCTCTTGAAATTAACTCTCTTGAAATTAACTCTCCTTGAAATTAACTCTCTTTGAAATTAACTCTCTTTGAAATTAACTCTCTTTGAAATTAACTCTCTTTGAAATTAACTCTCTTTGAAATTAACTCTCTTTGAAATTAACTCTCTTTGAAATTAACTCTCTTGAAATTACTGTTTCAATAAAAACAAATGTATCACTGGTGTCTGAAGTGTTCACTGTGTTTCTTGTAAATTCTGATTTGATACTCATTATTAACTGTTAATAATACTGACTTTTCAAGTGTTTATAAATTTCTTAAAAAAACAAACTCTGTACTTAACAAAATTTTCTATGGGCGAAATCCTCAGAGACGTGTCCTGAAGACGTGTCTTGCTGGCTACTTCTTCTTGGATGAAAACTAGGCGTGGAGAACTTGGAGTCGTGACACACCGGTTCAAGGGTGGATGTTACGAACTAGAAGTCGTGAGACGCCGGTCAAATGGTTTTATCCTGATGCAGGGTAATTTCTATCTTGGCCAAAGAGTGGCCTCTTGTTAAAATAATCTTCTTAAAATAATCTTCTTCTTAAAAATATCCTTCTTCTTAAAAATATTCCTCTTCTTAAAAATCTTCCTCTTCTTAAAAATCTTCCTCTTCTTAAAAATCTTCCTCTTCTTAAAAATCTTCTTAAAAATCTTCTTAAAAATATTCTTCTTAAAAATATTCTTCTTAAAATCATTCTTCTTAAAATCATTCTTTTTAAAAATATTCTTCTTAAAATCATTCTTCTTAAAATCTTCTTAAAATCTTGTTAAAATAATCTTGTTAAAATAATCTTCTTGTTAAAATAATCTTCGTCTTAAAATAATCTTCGTCTTAAAATAATCTTCTTAAAATAATCTGTTAAGATCCTGGTAAAGGGTCGCCAGACTGTTAGACCCCATATCTTCTTCTTCTTATCCTGGCAGGGTCACCACAATGTTAACCCCTCCGTCTATGGCCCTGGGGTGGTTCGGATCGACGGGGGTTCTAGTTAGGAGGCAAGCAACGGATATTTCTTCTATAACATTCTAATTCTTTTCGGTCGCCACTCTGTTAAACTCTTGGCTACAGACTCGCCAGACTGTTATGCCAATATCTTCTATGGTGCTTGGGTTGTCTCTTAATTTGGGCAAAGGGTCGCCAATTTTTAATTCTTCTCTTTCTATAATACTCTGATACTTTCTCTGATACTTTCTCTGATACTAAAATTATCGACTTTACTGACTAAGTTCTGAAGAGAGCACGGCTCGAAGGGAAAAATAAAAAGTTTCTCTTACGGTAATTTACTTCTTAAAAATATACAGGTACTGCTCTGAATTTACAGGGGTAGAGGTTCGACCTCTTTCGACCATGGCTCAGGCCGGAATCTAAAAATATTAAGAAGGCAAGGGGCCTCTGCCCCCTCCCCGCAGCAAGGCTGCTAACAAGGGAGTCCTAATGAAGTGCTATGATGAAGAGCAATAATGAAGAAGTCCCACGAAGAAGTGCCGTAATTTTACAAGTACATGTATAATATAAACCTAAATGTTGGGGGACGACAGTTGAAGGTTAAGTTCCCCCCCCTTTTAAACACATGATCAGATGGTTTGAAAAATTTCAGCTAAAAATAATAAAAAAAATAAAAATAAAAACTAATCGTATATTTTTGCCGAATCTTCATTTCTGAAGGCGATATCATTTCGTAATAGTACACATAAGTACAAATTAAGTACACGACTGAGTACGTATTAATTTTGGTTCATTACAATTACGATTACAATTATGGATTACTTCACATTCGCTTATGATTGTCCATTACAGTTCTATTAAAGTACATTCTTACATTATAAATTAAATCATTACATTTAATTACAGTTTCAATGAAGTACATTACAAGTTATCATTAATTACAGTTTCATTAAAGTACATTACGTTATATTAAATTAAAGTATTACAGTTAATTACAATTAAACAGTTACTATAACTTTGTTTTGTTTTTTTACAGTGTTTCATATTAATAGACAATTTAGATGTTAGAAATATAATACAAAGTACATGGCACATACGAGATAATTTATTTACGAAATAATATGCTATAATATGTTATGAATTTGAAATCAGAGCGAACGGAGATATTTTATCTTTGAGGCGTTCGAATCTGTCGTCGTGAGCGGAATTCGATCTTAGTAAGCATTTATGAATATCTTGAGGGGTGAACGCACTTGAAAAAAAATAATAAAAAAAACAATACGAGAACGTATTTTTGCGTTTTCGAACGAAGGCCTAAAGTTTCGCGCTTCACAAATTGACACGAGTAAAAAATTAATATTTAATAAAATTTATATAGGATAATGATCAAGGGGAATTAATGACGGGAAAACGTGACGTATGGATGAATATGGTTGAATAATAATGTTTATACTACATAACACCACAACATTATTACTAAAGAATTTACAATACATTGAATACGGAAGATGTCCAAATACTAAGAACGTGATTCAGTGTACAAAGTATGGGAAACGTAAAGAGAACAAAGTTATTTTGTGACGTCATAGTGTATAAGTCATTATTAGAAAAGATGAATTAGAGAAATACAGTAATGAATAAAGAAGTATAAATCGAAATTCTATCCAAAACTCGCTTAGGCGATTTTGGTTTCTTATGTAAAAATGGACATTCGAACATAAAAACTATACGAACATAAGTACTGCATGAAGACAATGAATCCATATAATGATGGTATAGGAATTGTTCATTGTTCACTTTATATATATATATATATATATATATATATAATATATATATATATATATATATATATATATATATATTATATATGCAATAAACGAAGAAGTAAAAATAAAAAATAAAAATTAAAGGATTATCAGAGAGGCATACATATTTGTAAGGAAAAAATATCGATTTTTAGCACAAGATCAAATGAATTATAAAAATACAAATTTATACTGGAAATCTGCTCGGGTTTTAACACTGCCTTTTTTTGGTTAAGTTTCGATGTATATAAAAATAAAATTAAAATTAAAAGTTAATAAAGTAGCATACAAGTTTACCAAAGATTTAGTGTTCTACCCTTCTTATCTAAATCTGTTTTGAAGGAATTCAAAACAACAGGATCGAGTTGAAAAAGACCTTTGCTTATGTTGAAGTTATTTGAAAGTTGGATAATGGCAGACTCAAGAATATTTCTATTAACAATGTTGCTAGAGTGGAATAAAACTGAAGCATTATTCCAATCAATACAGTGGGATAACTCTGACAAATGGACAAAAACGCACTGGACAACTGTCCTGTTCTAACGGAATATTGATGCTGTTTTATACGTGTGTGCAAATCCTTTCCCGTCTGACCTATGTAAAAGGAATCACATTGTTTACACCCAATTTTATAGATAATGCCTGAATTATTGGTAGGGCTATTTTTTATGATATTTTTCACAATATTGTTATATGAAAATACTACATTAATATCCAAAAGTTTAAGTACATTAGCAATGCCTAAAAAGCCCGGGAAAAATGGAAGTACTAAAATATTTTTTGACAAAGTACGAGTGTTATTATTGACACGATAGAAAGTTCGTTTTGCCTTGTTGAGACAAGATTCCATAAACGCAGATGGATAACACAGATCACTTCCAATACCGTTGATTTTTTCCAATTCGGCATCGATGTATTCCGGACTGGCGATCCTAAGGGCGCGGAGAAACATTGATGAAAAAATGGCCTTCTTAGTGGGGGTGTCATGTCCCGAGTAAAAGTGTACGTAGGACAAATTGTTTGTTGTTTTCCGATAGATACTAAACTTAAAACCTGGGCTTTCCCTATGTACACGCACATCCAAAAATGGGATTGAATTGTCTTGTTCCACTTCTAAAGTAAACTTAATGGAGGGGACTTGATCATTTAACTGAAGGAGGAAGTTATCCAGGTCACGATTCATGGGCCAGATACACAAAATATCGTCGACGTACCGCAACCAAGGGATGCCAACCCCCAGGATTCTCGGAATGTAAGTAATTTCGAAAAACTCCATATAAATATTGGAGAGGAGGGGCGATAAGGGGTTGCCCATGGCCATCCCAAAAACTTGTTGATAATACTCGTTATTGAAAGTGAATTTACAGTCTTTGATGCAAAGCTTAATAAGTTCCAAAACAATGTGTGAAGGTAGTGGCAGGTCATACTTATGTAATTCTTGGGAGAGAAAGTCAAGCATATCGTCAATCGGCACTTTTGTAAACAATGAACAAACGTCAAAACTGATCAATCTATCGTTAGTTTCAGTACGTGCATTATTCAATTTTTCAGTAAGATCCATGGAATTTTTTACATGTGAATCAGAGATAGTTCCGAGAATGGGGGACAAGACTTTGACAAGCCATTTGGAGAGTTTATAAGTAATAGAGCCCACCGAGCTAATAATAGGGCGCATAGGGTTGCCAGGTTTGTGGGTTTTAATAAGACCGTAAAGGTAGGGCAGAGAAGGTGAAGTGGACATGAAAAGCGGAATTAAGTCCTTATGATCTTTGAGAATGCGTTTCAAGCCACTATTAAATGATTTGATGACGTCATCCTGCGGGTTCTTCCTAAGTTTGCTGTATGTGGCGGGGTCCTGGAGAAGCTCGTTCATCTTTCCGATGTAGTCCACTTTGTCCATAATAACTATGGTGTTAGCCTTGTCTGCTTTAGTAATATGGAGCTCCCCATCTTTTTTTAATTGTGAGAGGCTATTGCGAAACGTTTAGGAAAGTTATCTTCGTAATTACTATTCGCCGCACTATAAACGAGGCCTTTAACTATGTTAAACAAATACTGAGGGAGATTACACTGTTTTTCAAAACACGCGAGACTGTAACAAATTTGTAAAGCCGAAGGTTTTTTAACAATAAAAAAGGACATACCATATCCAAGGGCACTTTTTGCATCGTCACTAATGTTTTTCGAAGAAAGGTTCAAAACACACTTTGAGCTTGCTTTTTTACTCCACTGACTATTTCGAATGAGACTTTTAATTTTCGATCCAAAATGTTACGAAGTGAAGTAGTTCTCCGACGCAACTCGTTGTAAATTTCATCAAACAAAGGTTGGATCCACGGTTGGGGAATAACGGTTACAAAATTATGTTTGGCGATGTTTAAATTTTTGAAGGCGGACCACTCATTTTGTCTGGTGACTTCAATATGTTTCTTTAAAATTAATCTGCTGAAGTTGTTGAACGGATGGTCGTCAATTTGTCTGAGGCGAATCGGAAGCAGGGATTTGGGAAGAACTTGCTCCTCTAGACAATTAGTAAGAAACTTTCGTCGGATACGAATTGCATGCCCCTTCATTAATGTAGAAGAAAACACGGACACAAACGGAGACAAGAGAGGGAACAGCAAGCCGAAGGAACGCGTGGTGTTCATTATATGAAAATTATTTCACGAAAGTAACACGTGAAAAATATTTATGATGAATAAAACCACGAAGGAAAGGAAACACAAAATGGTGCTCAAGCGCTTTCGTCTAATGACATCCTCAGGAACACTGAAGTACATAAAAGGTACAGCCTATATATAGGTTACAGAAAAAAAAAAAATAAAAAAAAAATAAAAAAAAAAATATATATATATATATACACACACATACATATCTATAATATATATATATATATATATATGCAATAAACGAGAAGTAAAAATAAAAATTAAAAATTAAAGGATTACAGAGAGGCATAGATTTGTAAGGAAAAATATCGATTTTTAGCACAAGATCAAATGAATTATAAAAATACAAATTTATACTGGAAATCTGCCCGGGTTTTAACACTGCCTTTTTGGTTAAGTTTCGATGTATATAAAAATAAAATAAAATTAAAAGTTAATAAAGTAGCATACAAGTTTACCAAAGATTTAGCGTTCTACCCTTCTTATCTAAATCTGTTTTGAAGGAATTCAAAACAACAGGATCGAGTTGAAAAAGACCTTTGCTTATGTTGAAGTTATTTGAAAGTTGGATAATGGCAGACTCAAGAATATTTCTATTAACAATGTTGCTAGAGTGGAATAAAACTGAAGCATTATTCCAATCAATACAGTGGGATAACTCTGACAAATGGACAAAAAGGGCACTGGACAACTGTCCTGTTCTAACGGAATATTGATGCTGTTTTATACGTGTGTGCAAATCCTTTCCCGTCTGACCTATGTAAAAGGAATACATTGTTTACACCCAATTTTATAGATAATGCCTGAATTATTGGTAGGGCTATTTTTTACTATGATATTTTTCACAATATTGTTATATGAAAATACTACATTAATATCCAAAAGTTTAAGTACATTAGCAATGCCTAAAAAGCCCGGGAAAAATGGAAGTACTAAAATATTTTTTGACAAAGTACGAGTGTTATTATTGACACGATAGAAAGTTCGTTTTGCCTTGTTGAGACAAGATTCCATAAACGCAGATGGATAACACAGATCACTTCCAATACCGTTGATTTTTTCCAATTCGGCATCGATGTATTCCGGACTGGCGATCCTAAGGGCGCGGAGAAACATTGATGAAAAAATGGCCTTCTTAGTGGGGGTGTCATGTCCCGAGTAAAAGTGTACGTAGGACAAATTGTTTGTTGTTTTCCGATAGATACTAAACTTAAAACCTGGGCTTTCCCTATGTACACGCACATCCAAAAATGGGATTGAATTGTCTTGTTCCACTTCTAAAGTAAACTTAATGGAGGGGACTTGATCATTTAACTGAAGGAGGAAGTTATCCAGGTCACGATTCATGGGCCAGATACACAAAATATCGTCGACGTACCGCAACCAAGGGATGCCAACCCCCAGGATTCTCGGGATGTAAGTAATTTCGAAAAACTCCATATAAATATTGGAGAGGAGGGGCGATAAGGGGTTGCCCATGGCCATCCCAAAAACTTGTTGATAATACTCGTTATTGAAAGTGAATTTACAGTCTTTGATGCAAAGCTTAATAAGATCCAAAACAATGTGTGAAGGTAGTGGCAGGTCATACTTATGTAATTCTTCGGAGAGAAAGTCAAGCATATCGTCAATCGGCACTTAACCAAAAAAAGGCAGTGTTAAAACCCGGGCAGATTTCCAGTATAAATTTGTATTTTTATAATTCATTTGATCTTGTGCTAAAAATCAATATTTTTTCCTTACAAATATGTATGCCTCTCTGATAATCCTTTAATTTTTAATTTTTATTTTTACTTCTTCGTTTATTGCATATATATATATATATATATATATATTATATATATATATATATATTTTTTTTTCTGTAACCTATATATAGGCTGTCACCCTTTTATGTACTTCAGTGTTCCTGAGGATGTCATTAGACGAAAGCGCTTGAGCACCATTTGTGTTTCCTTTCCTTCGTGGTTTTATTCATATATATATATATATATATATATAAGAATATAGGCTGTGTGGTGTTGGCCTCCAAGGTATATATATGGCGTGCATTCAGGGTAAGCTAAGTAAGCGCCGCCTACCCTAATAAAAAATTTATTAAAGATATTAAAGACAGTACCGTATTTTTCAGAATAGTCTACAGTACATACCCACTAGCCAGTTATGAAGTTTACCATTAGCTACTATACTATAATTATATAATATGTACATATAGTGTGTGTGTGTGTGTGTGTGTGTGTGTGTGTGTGCGCGCAAGCAATACCGCTTACCCTGTAGACGTATCCACCGCACACCACTGAATATATATATATATATATATATATATATATATATATATATATATATATATAGTATGTATGATACACACAGACAGTGCATGGAACAAGGAACTCTTCTGGGATAATTAAATCCACTATAGTCCGAATAAGTAATGGTAAATGACAAATACCATAGTTTTTCTTTTTCATGATGCTAGCCCGACGTGGGCAACGGGTCACTCGCAAAGAGATCCCATAAATATAGCTTCCCTCACCAGCTATCCGCAAAGCAGACAGGATCCAGCTTTGGGACATGGATCTAGGGTTTAAAGCAGCCTAGCCCTGCTACATTTAGAACCTCAATATAAGCAAAAGACTCGCTGTCTTCACGTCAGATTGAATACATCAAAGAAAAAGGCTAACTATTATATTTTAGCCATAAACCAAAACTTAAACCTTAACTGGCAGAATTGAGCGTCCACTTTTCAAGGCACATAACATGTCCGTTTCAAGATGGGAATGAACTCAGAATGGTCCCCTATGGTATTTGTCATTTACCATTACTTATTCGGACTATAGTGGATTTAATTATCCCAGAAGAGTTCCTTGTTCCATGCACTGTCTGTGTGTATCATAAAAAACTCAGGGGACCATTCTGAGTTCATTCCCATCTTGAAACGGACATGTTATGTGCCTTGAAAAGTGGACGCTCAATTCTGCCAGTTGAGGTTTAAGTTTTGGTTTTTGGCTAAAATATAATAGTTACCCTTTTTCTTTGATGTATTCAATCTGACGTGAAGACAGCGAGTCTTTTGCTTATATTGAGGTTCTAAATGTAGCAGGGCTAGGCTGCTTTAAACCCTAGATCCATGTCCGAAAGCTGGATCCTGTCTGCTTTGCAGATAGCTGGTGAGGGAAGCTATATTTATGGGACCTCTTTGCGAGTGACCCGTTGCCCACGTCGGGCTAGCATCATGAAAAATAAAAACTATTGTATTTGTCATTTACCATTACTTATTCGGACTATAGTGGATTTAATTATCCCAGAAGAGTTCCTTGTTCCATGCACTGTCTGTGTGTATCATAAAAAACTCAGGGGACCATTCTGAGTTCATTCCCATATATATATGTATGTATGTGTGGTGTGTGGTGTGTGTGTGTGTGTGTGTGTGTGTGAGAAAATGAACACTGAATAATTCTTATATTCATATATTCTTATATTCATTTTACATATAGAGTCCAAACTCGCATAACGCTGACACAAGTTCAGATAAATTTTTTATTTCTTTCTATTTTATTTTTGCTGAATAATTGATGAATTATTTCTTTTTAAATTACTTAATAATTTTTTTATATTTAGCTTAATGTAATCGTGTTAAATTCTGCAATGTTCATTTTCTTTATACATTCTCTCTTCATTGTAAAAGTTGAAGTCATGTCTTGCTTAATACTTAATTTTAAATTTTAAGCATTTAATTTTGGCTCATATGCATGTTTAATTGTAATTCATAATAAAATGCATATTTCAATTTCCATTTTTAGTTAACTCGGCAGATCATGATAACATCAGATCTGTCAATGTGCGGTTTAAAATAAAACTATGGCTTCATCTTTAAATATCTTGCTTATCTGTCTAGACATTGCTCCAGCTAAAATATTTACCTTATCTTTAAATATTTTGCAAAATAATTCAGTCTATTGAGAATAAAAAACAAAACAGGTCAGCATTAAATAATAATGATGTCATTAAATTTTAGGTATATAAACATGTAGAATTTCTCCAGTGTTCATTCTGATTCTAATTTTGTCTGATCTGACTTAGATGCTGAGCATTACCCGTAACATTTTAGCAGTAAGCTACAGTAAGAGAATATCTTTGTCTTTTCCTTCGAGCCTTGCTCTCTTCAGAGAACTTAGTCTTAAAATAGAGGAAAATAATCTCCCAATACGCTACACGAAGGATCGGAGAACCCTTAGAGAATTTAGTAAACTTCACAGAATCCTCCGATCCCCTACAGGAAGAAATCGGAGAGTAGTATAAGAGAAACTATTGCGATTCCCTATACGGTACCGGCTACTCCAGAGTAACAAATCCGTTGCTGCCACCTACCCAGAACCCCCGTCAACTTCGAACCGCCCAAGGCCATAGACAGAGTGGTTAACAACTGGCGACCTCTGCAACCACGATTCTTCCAGTCTTCTAGACCCTGGAACTAGAACCAACATTCAAGTAATTGTGGCTACATCAGTTGACCGGCGTGTCACGACTTCCAGTTCTTCACGTCCATCATTTGACCGGTGTGTCACGACTCCAAGTTCTCCACGCTCATTCTGCGTCCAGGAACAAGTGGCCAGCAAGACACGTCTTCAGGACACGTCTTCCAGGATTTCGCCGTAGGAATCTTGAGTACAGGTGTCTTTTTCAAATTAATAACTAAACATTTGAGAAGTCAATATAATTAACAGTTAATAATTCACTGGCCAACAAGTATTTTTTCATCAGATATAATTATGGGTGGGCTAGATAGCAGCTGGGACGCTGATTCCAAATCTGTTTTCGGTTTTCTTCTGGTACGTCTAGTTTTCGAGATGAGATCGATCATAATATATGTAATAAATATAGTATATACTTATATAATATAATACTATATATAATATACAGGGTGTCCATAAATTATTCACCCCATTACAAGCCTTAATAAATTCGTTATTAGAGGAGCTATCTTAAAACGGTTTGCGGCAATTAACAACACAACTCAAGAAATTTTTGTTTTAATTCAGTAAACCTCCACGTGAGCCCCATTGGTAGTACGCAGAACATCAAGGCGATAGATGATTTCGTTCCAAACATTAAGAAGCATGTCTTGCGTGATGGAAGCTAATGTCTCTTCAATCCGGTGTTTTAATTCTGTGATGTTATTAACCTTCTTTGCATACACTCTGTCCTTTGTGTAGCCCCAGACAGATGGAATGTCGCTTCATCACTGAAAACGACATTGTTCAAAAAATGCTCTCATCAATACGGTCAAGAATGTCAACAGCAAACTGTACCCGTTTGGGTTTGTCATTTGGTAGAAGTTTCTGCAAGGTTTGCAATTTGTAGGCATAAAGTTTCAACCTCTTGTGAACCATTTATGCACTGTTGAACGCGGTATTTGCAGTTCTCGGCTTGCTCGGCGGATGGATTTGTAGGACTTCGGATAAACGCCTCCTGAATTCCTGCTATCTTATCTTCAGACACACTAGGCTTATCAGCTCCTTTCTGATGTAGCACACTGCCAGTTTCTTGAAATTGTTTCAGCCATCGCTTGAGTGATTGCTTTGTTGGTGGAGTTTTCTGATATTCCTCCCGAAAACGTCTCTGTACAGTAATGGGAGATTTGGTTTCCCACATCCACAGCACACACATTGCTTTCTCCTTCACTGTCGCTATTGTGCCCCTAGTGGATGTTCTGCGAAATAAAGAAACAAACTTCTTGAGTTGTGTTATTAACTGCTGCAAACCGTTTTAAGATAGCTCCTATAATAACGAATTTATTAAGGCTTATAATGGGGTGAATAATTTATGGACACCCTATATATAATATGCATATAACTTTATATAATATAATATATAATACTATATATACACAATATATAATATGCGTCCTTTATAAAATATAATAATATATGTAATATGCATATAACTATATATAATACTTATAATATAATATATATACACAATAAGGTTGGTTGATTTTCCGCATATATGAGATTCATCCCATATATATATATAGGGTGAACCAAATGTAGGTGGACAGTAAATGATAACGTTTATTTTGAGAATACATATTTAATTTTTTTGTATACTATAATACAAAATAAAATTTAAATAAATTTAGTTATAATATTTAATATAATATAACACAAACACCATAGTTATAATGAACACCATAGTTATAATATAATATAACACAAACCGTATTCAACCTACTGTCCACCTACTTTTGGTTCACCGTATATATATATATATTAAGGTAGGTTGATTTTCCGCATTTTTTTAGATATCGACTTTGGACTAGTCGAGATAGTCAGGGCTTAATATGATAATAACTGACAAAAACTTTCAGATCCCTAGCTTTAACCGTTTTTTGAAGAAACCGTTTCAAAAATCGTCAAAAAATCATACCGAAAAATACCACATTTTCGCAATTTTCGGCCGAAAAAAATCATGCTATTTTCATAAAAAAAAATCCTGAAAAAAGTTACAATTTCATTGAAAAAAGTAAAAAAAAACATGTACAGAGTCAAATAGACACATTTAGATCCCAAGATCATCATAATTTTCACTGTAAGAGCCCTTAGAAGCAAAGGAAGGCCTCATCTGGCGGCTTAGGGCTTTGGCCAGAATGTGTTTGTGCCTTGATTCGAGTCCATAAACAGTATGGGAAGTTTCAGATGTCAGCTTCACGGCCCTTTCAACACTCTGAGAATGTGAAGGCAGATCAGGCAGCTCCAGCTTGGTGCCATTCAGCAATGCTTCTTGAAGCTCCTGGTCAGAAAAGTCTTCTGTGAGAGCAGGTTCACAGATGCCACTTTGAGAAAGGTTGATTAGTTCTGACCAGTGGGTAGCTTCAATGTTGATGGCTGTGATCTTCTTCAGCCTCTTCTTGGCTGGCTTCCCACTTCTGAAAGAATAATAATTAATATATTTTTTATTCCAGTTTAAGATTTAATCCCTATTAGTCTCAGAATTGTTGATTTAATTTAACTTAAATTAAAAAAAAAAAAAAACCCGTTCTATAAATCCCCATAATCGAATTTTTTTTCAGAAAGAAGGTAAGATTATTTCCATTATCAGAGGGGATGGGGGGAATTGGGATAAGAAAATGTGAAAAAAAATTCGATTATGGGGATTTATAGAACTCGGGCCTTTTTTTTATTAAATAAATCCCTATAATCAAATTTTTTTTCACATTTTTTTAAATTAATAAATGCTTACCCGATGGACAGAATTTTCTTGAGAGCAGCTTATGTCACTTCCAAGTCATCAGACTTCATCATGGAGTACAGCACATTCTCGGGCAGCAAGGAAAAAGCATTGTACTTCAGGTTCTTGAAAGCAACACCCTGGATTTCTTCAGACTGCTGCTTGATCCTCTGGATCATGTTGAAGATGTACAGCTGCTGATTGTGGAACTTGCTGTCCCTTTTGATCTCAAACCAACTGACTGCATACACTTCCACAATGAACTTGATGGCCTGGTAAAGCTTATCCTGTAGTTCTGGAGGGTAAGCACCTCTGGTCCACAGACACATCAATCTAATTGCCAAAGTCAACCATCTTGCATGGTTTAATAGTCCAATTTTCCAGGCAGCAAATCTTAGGTTGACTCTGCCCCTGGAAATTCCAAGCACATACTCCAAAAGAAGTCTCTGGTCGCTACTGAGATCATTCAGTGTCTCCTCAGCAAATTCCATGTCATCCAGGGGGCCACTGAGTTTGGTGAATTCCACTTGTGGCAGATCTTGGTAGTCAATTTCACAGTTTTCCCAGCGGACCAGTGAAAGCAGTGGGACTTTTGGTACTGCCATCAAGATGCTTGAAAACAGCTCTGAAAGGAAGCTCATTCTGATGGAGTGAACAGCCAATGGTGTGCAATTTCCGCTCAATTTTATTTTCCAGAGCTGTTACAAGGCCTCCCTCCCAGCCAGTGTTTGTATTTGTGTTGTCAAGGAGGACAGCTTTCAGGGTATGAACACTGTTAAACTCCTCCAAGACACTAGCAACTTCTTCACCAAGAAGAACTCCAGTCGCACCTTTAATTGGGATGACTCTGTGAGTAAGATATGTTCCACTTTCAGTTCCCGGCTCCTTTGTGAAAGTCAAATGGTGCTCTTGTCCCTTTCCTTTCTTCAGCTTAGTCTCCCCATTTTCATCCTTAACTTCTCTGTACAGCAAAGTGTCCTTGTCAACTTTCCCATCAACCCCAATACAGACTAACTTTTCCAGACCCTCATTGTGCTTTTCATCACTTTTCACTTTCATTCTAGCCTTTTTCCCTGTCCATTTTCGATTTATCAACTATTATCTGTTTCACATCAAGGCCAGGCTTAAGCAGGTCCATAGCTTGTAAGTCCAGGAGGAAGGCATTAGCAAGACTTGCCCCAAGATTGGAAGAAACATCACCCCTGATCAGTTCCATGGCATATCTGGGGGTTTTCAAAAAGCTGTAACCTCCACTTGGGTGCCTCCTTGGCTTGAACTCTTCAGCTTCACCACCAGATGGCTGAAATGAAAATAAAAAATAAATTACTAAAGCAAAAATGGGGGAAAATAGGGAAAAAAGTAGGGAAAAATATGGGTAAAAATCGACGAAAATGGGCGGAAATAAGAATAAATTACTTAAACGAAAATGGGGGGAAAAAGTGGGAAAATAGGGGGAAAAATAGATAAAAATTAGGTAAAAAGTCGGCGAAAATGGGCGAAAAAAAGAATAAGTTACTAAAGCGAAAATGGGGGAAAAAAGAGGGGAAATAGGGACAAAAAGTAGGGATAAATTTGGGTAAAAATGGGATAAGATATAAGAAAAAAAATATATTACCTCTCCTGATTCTCCTGAGCTGGATTCAAAAGAAATATCTTGTGAAGGTGTGGAGGCAAAAGTGGCCAAATCCACTTCCTGCTGCTGTTGAATCTGGCTCTGTAATCTTTCTGCTTCAGCTGCAGCCCTCTGGTCTCTCTTCACAGCAACTTTATCCACAGATCCCAGCTGGAAAGAGCCCTTGGGTCCTATTTTGGCCCTCTGATCTCTCAAGTATTCCCTCTCCTCTACTGGAACCTGAAATATTAAAGTATATTAAATAGCGGATCTAAAATAAGAGATAAAATCCTGAAAAAAATTTATTATTAATTTCTATTACCAGGGGGGGGGGAAGATTACAGGAGGAAAATGCGGATATTTTTCAATTACAAGCATTGAATTTCCTTCCATTTAAAAGGCACCTAATCGCACTAAGTTAGGCCAGTTAAAAGTTTAAAAAATAATAGCATTACCTTCTTACTGGGAGGACAAGTGCAGATTATGTGCTGTGTTTGACAATTTTCTTTCTTGCACTTCACAGCATTGTCATCACAGGGACGAACAGGTAGCTTACAGGTGCAAGCAGAAATGTCAAAAGTTTATCCAGCTTTTCCTCCAGATTCTGCTTGGACTGTAGAAAGAGATTTCCTGTTTATCTCTTTTGCTTTCTTGAAGCACACTTTATCCACCAATTTCACGACATAATATTCCTTATACAGGGGCAGCCGCGGGTTCACTGCCTGCCAGATCTCAATCACATCCTTTGCTATCATTTTAGCAATATCATAGTCTTTCAAGTCCGGGTGGCTGTTTTGGAGGAAATAATTGTACTGAATAACTTGGCGGAGGGTAGGAGGCTCTGTTTTATCCAAAGGGGAAGGCTGGCCACTGAATTTTTTGGCACTATCACTTCGAGTTAACACTGCAGACTTCCGTTTTTTACCCATTTTTATGAAATATCTGAAAATAAACACAATTAAATGAACGCATCATAAAATAACTTAATTTAATACACATTTTATAGGTAAATATCATTAAAAAATACAAAATAATACACTAATGAACATCTATAATGCATTTACAATAAGTTTCAAGCATCGTTTTGTTAAAAAAGCCGAATTTTAATTGATTATTTTGACGAAATAAGGTCCGATATTTTGTTTGTTTACATTGCGCGAATGCCGCGCACGCGATTTTACGCTTAAAATTCGGCAATTTTACAACTTAAAAATAATTAACAATCCTCAAAAAATACAATCATTTTCACAAATATGAGTTGGTGCAACGTTTTTTATACATTAATACCTTTCTATCTAGACTAGTCCAAGATCACAGTTCCAAAATCAACCTACCTTAATACACATTATATAATATGCGTCCTTTATAAATGTAGCAAAGTATTTTGTCGTTGCAGCTTAGGTGTAGGTTTTTGCTTTACCGTTTCTGTACCCTCATGTATGGCATTTTGTCGTTTCAACTTCGGCTTTCCGCAGGTTGTCTTGTGGTATTTTTGGTGAGAGCAGTTGCTGGCCACAAATTTGCAAACATTGCACATATATACCCTTTTAGTTTTTGGCGTAACAGTCACATGTCTAGTTGTGTGTTGTGTTTTGTTTTGTTTTCTGTCGCCCACTTACACATTTTATTTTTTTAGGTGATTTACATCAACCCACTCATCGATCATCATGCCTTGAAAGTGTAAAAATCACTCCGACAATTTCTGTTACGTGTGCGGCTCGTTCGCGACTAAATCACAACGGCGTACAATCACGATGGATCTTCGGAAAACTTACCGGTTATACTTCGGCTGTCCACTAGGCGACCAAGATAAGGCGTGGGCGCCACATGTTATCTGTACTGCTTGTTCGAATGGATTACGTGACTGGTTGAACCAAAGGAAAAAGTCGATGTCGTTCGCTATACCCATGATATGGAGGGAGCCGAGAGACCATCATGGGGATTGTTACTTTTGCAATGTTAACATAACTGGATTCTCCGTGAAGAACAAGCATAACATCGTTTATCCGAAAGTAGACTCCGCGATCAGACCGATCCCTCACGATGACACGATGCCGATTCCGGTACCTCCACAGCATGGACTCGATTCTTTAAAAGACGAAAGGGAATCCGACGAAGGTGCGATTGGCGGAGATGCGGGACCTTCCGCCTATCTTGACTATACACCTGTCGAAGAGCAATCAGAGCCGGAGAGGCTTACCCAAAACGAGTTGAATGACCTCATTAGAGACCTAGCCCTCTCCAAAGGAAATCAACTTCTCTCCTCGAGACTCAAGCAGAAACACTTGAGAAGAACGTCCAAGCGTGTCACTATCGAAAACGAAACCATGATTTAGCGACATTCTTTACAGTAGACAGTAGACAGTCTGTTATTGCCATGATATCAATGGACTTTTCGAGAACTTGTCACAGGTACACACACCATCTGAGTGGCGCCTCTTCATTGATTCCTCACAGCGAACCTTGAAAGCGGTTTTCCTGCATAACGGGAACTTAAAGCCGTCCATCCCGATCGCCCTCTCCGTTCATCTAAAGGAGACGTTCGATAACATGAATATACTACTCGAAGCAATCCAATACAGCACTCATCAATGAAATATCTGTGGTGACCTCAAAGTCATTGGTATGTTAATGGGCATGCAAGGACGGTTCACGAAATACGGTTGTTTCCTATGCATATGGGACAGCCGTGCTACCGCGGATTATTATATCAGACGTGACTGGCATCAAAGAAGCACATACGAGCCAGGAACGGGCAGTGTCCAGTGTGTTCTTTTAGTTGATCCAAAGAAGATTTTCCTGTCACCTCTCCACATTAAGCTCGGCTTAATGAAAAATTTTGTGAAAGCGATGGGTAAGGCGAATTTGAGAGGGTTTCGATACCTTGTTCAGAAATTTGCAAACATCAGTGCCGCGAAATTGAAGGAGGGAATCTTTGTGGGGCCCCAAATCAGGGAGGTTCTGCAGGATGAAGGCTTTGAAGAAAGCCTCAATGCCTTAGAACTAAAAGCATGGCAGGCTTTCAAATGGATTTGTGGAAACTTCTTCGGTAACCACAAGTCTCCCGCATACAAAGATGGAGTTCAGAAACTGCTCGATGCATATTAAGAAATGGGCTGTCGTATGTCGTTGAAAATACATTTTTCACATTCGCATCTAGATTTCTTTCCCGAAAACCTTGGCGCGGTGAGTGACGAACAGGGAGAACACTTCCATCAAGACATCCAGTCAATGGAAAATCGCTACCAAGGTTTCTGGAACGAAAGTATGCTGGCAGACTACTGCTGGATGTTGTACCACGACGATCCGGACAAGGTTTACGAAAGAAAATCGTACTCGCAACGTTTTTAGGTTGGTGTACATTTCTTTTTATGAATAAAGTTGTACTTTTACGATAAATTGTGCTGAAATTAACACCAGTCATATTTCGATACCTAGATGTGCTAGAGGAAAGCCGAAAACAGATTTGGAATCAAAGTACAAAACTGGTATAGAAAAGTGTGTATACATCTTTGATGAGAGAAAAACGTTCGATTTTGTCGACCAGTGATAATTAAACCTGTTGTATAACGCGTGCATCTTCTCCTCTCTTCTGTTCCAGTTACTGTAATTACTCCTCAATAAGCTGTCTCCTCTGACGTATCACTGCGCCACAATATAGCCTCAGTCAATACAATAAAACATAATACAATAAGCCCCGCTCAACTCTTGTTCCACTATCCAAAGGTACATGAAAAATTTTAGTAATCGATCACGTCCTGTAATGCTCAAAAATTTCTCAAACATGTTTTTTATGGATTTACGCTAATACTGTCACAATGGAGTCTTATAGGCATAAACACAAAAGTTGCTCTTCATCCTAGACCCACAGATACCTCATATGTTCAAATGGGATGACTGGATGAAAAGTTACACCAGTTTCAAGATTTCACTTATTCCCGGTGGGAGGGGGGGTTAACCCCCATTCCACCCTCCAATTTTCCCATGAGAAACCCTGTTGTCCACTCGGACTAAAATTGTTCTTCAGGCTCCAATCTTCAAAAAAATACCAAAAGGTAAACTTTTGCATCAACTTGAAATGAAAATGAAAATTTATCCCCTACCAGGCTCCCCACTAAGACGACCGATGCGAGACGACCTACCCAAATGCTAGTTAATGCGGAACTGAAGTAACCAAATGGTACTTCCAATGTAAGACTCGCTCTTGCAGTGCGAGCAATCAAATTTATAGACGCACGATGAGCACAAAAGGGGAAGGAATCTATCCTTAAAACGAAAGTAAAATCCAATAGTGGAAGGATTTACAAAAACGAATTTAAAATTAATTTGGGGCGAAATTTTCTTCAGAATTGCAGACAGGTCTTTCTCAATCTTGTCACTAACGAGACCGAAGGAAGTACGGAAAAGTGAAGTAACAATTGTTTTTGGGACAGGGCATTTTTTTCCACATCTTCACTAAGGAGGGGGGAAGGGCAATTCTCAAAAAGGGCACCTTAAAAGACCAGGGGGGGGGGACACTGAAAATAATTACATATATGCCTGTGACTGGCGCCACAAAGTAGCAGGTGGGAAAGCAATCGCAAAAGGGTACAAAAAGATACTGCATATATGATATTATACTGTACACATGATATATACAAACATGAGAATGGCTACTAAAAACAATTCTTCCTTATTTCTAACCTACTGTACTGTATGGTTTAAATACTTTATATTTCTGCCCTCTTGTATTCCCATATTTATCAAAGTTAAACATTGAATTTAAATTAATTTTTCCTATTTTATTTATAAGTTTATACATTTCTATCATGGCTAGTAGTATGGGCGAAAAATGGACGAGTGCAGAGATGTTGCAGAGATAATGATCAATGTTGCAAAGGGGGAGGGGGTATGTTGCAAAGGTGGTGAGGTATGTTGCAAAAGGGGGAGGGGTATGCGATTAATGGGGAGAGGGGAGGGGGTATGCAATGAATGGGGAGAGTGGAGGGGGTATGCAATGAAGGTGGAGAGGGGAGGGAGAGGGGAGGGGTCTTCGGGGGGAGAAGGGAGGATGACCTCCCCCCAAAGGGGTTGCCTTAACCTAAGAGAGGAAGAGAAACGAGAGACGGAGGAGATCTTGGGGGAGAAGGTGGGATGTCCTTACCCCCCCAAAGGGAAACCTAACCTAAGTCTTAACCTAAGAAGGAAGGAGAGAGAGATCTTTATTCCGTCGAAGTTCGCATCATTATGCTCCTTCTGAAGCCGAGCAGGCCTTATATAGAGGAAGGTTGAGTTGCCAGATACCACTTTTTATTTTAATTGTTCAGGTATACATTATTAGGGTGAGTTGCTAGATACCACCATTTATTTTAATTCACACGAGTTACCGTTTTTAAAAGCAAACGAACTTTCTCCTTTAAGAGAGTTAATTATTAAAACAATATTAACATTAAAAGAAATATATTTAAACCGAAATAAATAAAGCACCATTCTGTTTATAAAATAAATAAATAGAAATTAAATACATGCACTTTATCTTCTACTGTACAAAATCAGAAAAATAAAAAAGAAATCATTCCAATAACATATTCCTTTATTCATTTGTTTTCAAGCTAATTTCATACAAAAATATTAATACACACTTTATATATATATAATTATTTTAACTAACTTCACCTAAAGTTCTATTTACTTTTGTCATTCCTCTGTATATATATATATATATATATATATATATATATATATATATATATATATATTATTTTAACTAACTTCACCTAAAGGCTTATTTACTTTTGTCATTCCTCTGTGTGTATATATATATATATATATATACATATACAGGCCCGGATTTAGCTATAGGCGAACTAGGCGATCGCCTAGGGCCTCGCTCAAGCCGTTTTGCGCGTTCTGTTCAAGTGATATTAATGATTTAGAACTCTATGAAGAACTTAAAGTACTTTGCAGGTTTATACCTGAGAAAACAGATCTCGGAAATGCCCTTGTTTATATAGTGCAAAAACAACTAAGTGAGATTTATCCTAATGTTTATGTTGCACTTCGAATAGTATTAACCATCCCAGTTACTGTTGCTTCGGCTGAAAGAAGTTTCTCGCGTCTCAAACTTATTAAAACATATTTGCGTTCCACCATGTCTCAAGCGAGATTGCAATCATTAGCTATGTTATCAATAGAAAACGATATAACAAATTTATTAGATTATTCTCAATTAATTGAAGAGTTTAGCTCGAAGAAAAGTAGAAAAGCATTGCTGTAATATTCAAGGAGCATCTGAACCAAATATTAAAGCATTAATATTTAGCCTGATAAGTCGATCGCTCACTGTTATAAAAAATGAAATGTCAACATCTCTTATACATCACATATGAAAAACGTTTGTATACTATGGAAAGTCATTACCTATAATATTATATAAATTTTAGAAATCATTATCTTATATTTTCGATACAAATCTTGATTCATATTATAATTTATACTTATTTGTATGGTTTATTTATATTTCTTATACAATTTCCATGCGTGATTATTTTGGTTTGGTTTAATTTTTAAGTGCTGGCATAGTTCTGTCTATGCGGGATTCTAATATTGCTGGTATAGTACCGATAATTAAGTCCATATTTTCATATATATAGGCCTAGGGCCTCGCAATTTCTAGATTTGCCTAGGGCCTCGCAACTTCTAGATCCGGCCCTGTATATATATATATATATATATATATATATATATATATATATATGTAAAAATGAACAATGAATAATCAATATTCATTTTTACATAAGAAACCAAAATCGTCTAAGCGAGTTTTGGATAGAAATTCGATTTGTACTTCTTTATTCATTACTGTATTTCTCTAATTCATCTTTTCTAATAATGACTTATACTGTACGTGTGACATAATATGAATAACTATGACGTCATAAAGTAACTTAATTCTCTTCACGTTTTCCATACCGCGAATACTGAATCACCCATTTGGTATGTGGATATCTTTCATATTCAATGTAAGGGGTTCCATAAAACCTTAGCCCCCTTACTTATATCGAAATAGTTTTTAGTGATTATAAAATATATAAAATTATTTATTTATTGCAGGTATTAAAATTAATCTGGCTGATAAAGTGATAATATAATGGCTTCTCAATTAATTGGTGATTCGGAGAGGCAACGTGTGAAAGATCGCATACGAGCAATAACATTTCGGGAAGCTCGTGATGCTGGAGCTACCTTCATAACACGTTCATGGGTTGCCAAAAAGTTGCGAAGAAGTGAGGACTTCGTCAAAAGAAATTGGAATAAAACTTTGGATGAATGTGAAATGGATACAACCAAATCTGGGCGCCCAAATTTGCCACTCTCTCAGGAAACAAAGGACATCATTGAAAGCGGTACGCGTAAGCGGAAAAACAGCTGCTAAACTTTCTAGAAAGATCGAAGTGTTGAGAGAAAAGATCGTTAGTGGTGAGATCATTCGACTGTACCGTCATAAGTAAGGTTTAAAGCCTTGGCATGAACTTCCAAAGCCAAGAAAAACTCAACTTAACATCGATGACAGAATGTGGTTTGCCTATTATCTTGAAGATTGGGATGTGGATGATTTCATGCATTTAGCTGTCTCCGATGAATTTTTTGTTTACGTAACACGTCGGCCTAACTACCAAAATGATCGAGTGTGGGCCACAACACCAGATGAAATCGATGACAATGAACATTATCGCGAATTATTAAAAAGTCCAGACTGTGTTGGTGTGTTTGTTTTGTTCACTGCAAAGAAGCTCATGTGGGTGCTGAAGCCAAATGGTCAGAGTTGGGATGGACAGTATTTTCGTGATATTATTCTATCCCAGCATGTCATTCCTTTTCTAAGAAACCCAAACAATGTTACGGATGTCGATCAGGTCACACTTCTGCACGATAAGGCCCCCTGCTTTAAGGCATTAGCCACTCAACAGTTGTTGCGGAACCATGAGATCGATTTCTTTGGAAATGAAGAATGGCCCGGAAATTCTTCTGACCTGAACGTCTGTGAACACAGTGGATCAGTTATAAAGGACAAGGTTGACTGTCTCTTGTTTCAAGAACCTGCAGCAAATCGATTTTCGAAGGATACAATGACGCAACACATTGAAACTGTTTTAGCAAATTTGCGTAACGATCAAGATCTATTCACGTCACTTTTGGCAAGCTACCCAAAGCGAATTCAGGCTGTCTTGGAAGCCAATGGCGGGAACACCAAGTTTTAGTTGTTCCTCATTAAATGCAGGATTAAATTCTCTTTTGTAAGGTATGTTTAGTTTTACTATACCTCTAATGGTTTAGGCCATGGGCGGGGGGCTAAGGTTTATTGGAGCCCCGTATGGTAAATTCTTTAATAATAATAATAAAAAACTTAATTCTCTATACGTCATTATTTATATGTTGTGTCCTACCTATTGTCTACTGATGCCTATCAACCTATTAGTCCATATTTTACGCGTGTCTATATTACGCACACAACCTATTGTGTTACGTACCAATATGTGTACAAAACTTGTGCATTCGTACATGTCCCCTGATGATTACGTACATCGTTACGTACATGTACAATTGTACATCCGTTCACATGTATTCTTTTTATTTCTTTTCTTTAAATTAATTAATTTCTCGCAAGATATTCATAAATGCTTAGGCGAGTGGTCGAATTCCGCTAATCAGCATGAATTGAACATCTGAAAACGAAAGATCTCCTCTCGCTCTAATTTCAATTTATAATACATTATCATGCGTTATGTTAAATCATGTGTGTCATGTATGTATAAATTATCTCGTATGTGCCCATGTACTTTGTGTTGTATTAATAACCATATATAAATATAAAAACACTAAGAATTGTAAGTGACTAATGTACTTAATAATGTAATAATTTAATATAATGTAATGTACTTTAATAACGATAAAAAGCGAATGTGAATTAATTGGTAATTGTAATCGTAATTGTAATGAACCAAAATTACAACGTACTCAATGATGTACTTAGATTGTATTTATGTACTACTACGAAATTATATCGCCTTCAGAAATGTATACTCGGCGAAAATACGATTAGTTTTTATTTTGTTTTTTATTTGGAATCTTTCATCTGATCATGTGTTTAAAAGGGGGGAACTTAACCTTCATCTGCATTCCCCCAACATTTAGACTTATATGGTACATGTAATTGTAAAATTAACTTCACTTCATTAAGGCACTCTTCTTTGGTCACTGCTACGAGACTCCCTTGTTAGCAGTCTCGCTGCGAGGAGGGGGCAGAGGCCCCTTGCCTCCTTAAATTTTTAGATTCCTGCCTGAGCCATGGTCGAAAGAGGTCGAACCTCTACCCCTGTAAATTCAGAGCACTATCTGTACAATTTTAGAAGTAAATTACAGTCTAAGAAAGTTTTTTTTTATCTTTTCCTTCGAGCCTTGTTCTCTTCAGGAATTTAGTCAGTAAAGTCGATAAGTTATAAAAGAAAAGTCGATAATTTTAGTATCAGAGAAAGTATCAGAGTATTATAGAAAGAGAAAAAAAGAAATGAGAGAAAAATTAGAATATTATAGAAGAAACTATCGCGAGAAATATCCGTTGCTGCCTCGCAACCAGAAGCCCCGTCGATTCGAACCACCCCAGGGCCATAGACGGAGGGGATAACATATATATATATATGTATATATATATATATATATGTATATATATATATATATATATATATATATAATTATTTTAACTTCACCTAAAGGTCTATTTACTTTTGTCATTCCTCTGTATATATATATATATAATTATTTTAACTAACTTCACCTAAAGGTCTATTTACTTTTGCCATTCCTCTATATATATATATATATATACTCACAATATGTCTTTACAACTTCGTAAATTTTTTTTTTTCGTTCATTTTATTAATTCTTTCGATTTGAAAAATCTTTATATACACACACATTTATATTAAATTTCCATATGAAAACAGGTTTAATAATATGTCGAAGATATACTGAAATGTATATTAAATTTGTCAATAACAATTATTCTCATACAATAACGTTTATTTTCACGTTATGTTAGACGAGGAGGAAGTGGAGGCAGGTACGTAAAAGATTCACCCATATTAGCCCGAGGCTTTTTTAAAGGTCGCAAAGGTTGACAGCGAGCTGGCGAGAATGGAATGTGGGTCAAACTTTCACTCACTTCCGACTCTTCTCGCACCGTGCGAAAGCTTTTCCTGTATATAAATGTTTTTATTAACTTTGCTGTTTGTCTTATTTTTCTTTACGTTTAATTTACACGGTATCAACTTCATAGTTATTGAAATGAATGAATAAAAAATGGAAAGAAATTAATAAAATTACTTTTGCTAGTGAAGGTAAAACTGAATTTAACCGTTGTGTAAATTACATTAGTAATAATAATAGTTAATTCGGTTTTCCTTTTCCCGAATTGTTCATTTTGACGAGGGTCAAACTTTTCACTCCGCCTTAGACCTACAGTTTAACGTGGAATCGCTGTAGCGGCTGAAATGTCAACGCCTGATCTTTCAAACATCACCCCAGCGTATTAACCACTAGGATACCTAGGGTGCCCATTTATCTACCATCCCAAGCAGATATTCAATAACTAAATACAAATTAATCACCCTCCTACGCGAGAAGTAAAAAGAATAGTATGGCAGCAAAACATGATAATGCACAAAAATGTTCTAGATTTGATGTTTGTGTCATACGATATTACTGTGCTGTTAATGTCAGAGTAATGAAGAGTAGCGGCGCTAATTTTGTTTCCTGCGGTACTGAGCTGAGCCACTCTGATGAATATATTCTTGTAACGAACTGCATTCGAAAAAATGAGGCTCAATTTAGTATGGCCGCAATGAATATATTCCTATAACAACTTGCGTCCGAAAAATTGAGGCTGAATTTAGTAGGGCTGCAAAAAATAATGATGCACACTCTGGAAATCTTCTATAGAGATGGTTGTTGCGGGGGATATTGCGTAAAGGGGTGGGTTGGGGAAAACCAAGTATGGGCGCAAATATTGCCGTGGTAGAGACAGCAAAGGGTAATACGAGTTTTAAATCTACGGGGAGAATATAAAGACACCGTTAGTCGTCCAAAGTACGGACCCGCTATATCGGTGTTACGATTGGTACACAAATTAGACCCCGCCCAGTTACAGTGACAACCAATCATTAAACTGTTCGTAGTCTTTTGGGGCGGTGCTTGGTGATCGTACATATAAAAGGAAATATTTTCAGCTGGGAGTCACAGTAGTTATTTTCACCAGTGAATAAACATTCACTCTGCCAGTGAGTAAACATTCCCTCCGCCATGAATCAAGAAATTTATAGTTTACCAGATTTATATCAAGATGGTGACATTGTAGCATTGTCTACAATTAATCTTTTTAACGCGATTGACTGGGATGAATTATTTCCAACGCAAACCGTTTATGATATTTGCAATGACGCTCCTTACGATCCGACGCAAGGGACTACCATAGAAATGTAAGTGTCTATAACTTTATTTTTTGGAGTCAATTATTCACAAACTACAGGAATACCTCGGATAAGACGGTTAATTCGTTCCGCCGACATGCCGCACTGTTTTTTGTATGATTATTTTCGATAATTATAATGATTTAACATGTTTAAATGTGAAATAAAACAATAAGAATGAACTTAAAGGTTTTAACTGTATAAAAGTAAATAAAGTTTATAAAAATAAAGATTATTATATTCCGTTTATATTCCGTATACTGTACACTAGCTACAAAAGACATAAGATATTTTTTTCTAAATATTTAAAAAGATTTTAATTGAACATTCCACAAAAAGAAATTTAAAAATATTTTGAAAGGTTTTATTGAAGACATAAGATAAGTTATTTTTAGTAAAATATTTTAAAAGTGTTGTCTGCACAGATTTTGACTTCTTCTCTTCAAACATATCTTTATAGCATCGAATAGCATCATCTATAGATTGTCGAACTCTAATGCTACGTTCAATGTTTGGATCGCCTTCCATAATATGATCAGCAAGAGTGTCGACTGTTTGCAGAATTTTTGCAAGATCACAAGTTGAAAATTCTTTTGTAGGAACGTCTTCTGCTTCTGCATCTTCCTTTTTCGCTTCTTCTTCTTCATAAACTCGTTGTTGTTCTAGATTGATTAGAGTTTCATTGTCTAGATCTTTCGAATGCGATTCAATGCACTCGATAACATTTGGTGCATCAACATTTTCGAATCCAAGATCCTTCCCAATGCTAACAATGTCAGTTGCAACTCCTGCAATGTGATTTTGGAAACCACGAAAATCAGTTGCACAATGTCGTAGAATATTTTTCCACACTGCTCGCATATTACTCGCAGTGACTTCAAGCCACGCTTGATTGATGTTTTCTATAACATTTCTGATGTTATAATTTTTCCAAAAACTTGTCAAAGATGGTGCATTTTCACCTGTGGTGGCTTTTATGGCTTGTGAAAAAGTGCGCCTCAAATAGTAAGCCTTGAAAGTAGCGATGACGCCTTGATCCATTGGTTGGAGTAATGATGTAGTGTTTGGAGGTAGAAAATATATTTTTACATTTTCATTCAAATCTGAAAGTCCAGTGGGATGACCTGGTGCATTGTCTAACACCAACAAAATCTTAAATTCAATTTCATTTTCATTGCAATAGCGCTCAACTGATGGACAAAAATAATTTGTGTACCAATCTTCAAACAAAATTTTGGTTACCCATGCCTTCTTGTTTGCACGCCACAAAACTGGTAGGGTGCTCTTTGAATAACCCTTTAGGGCCCTTGGATTTTCTGCCCGGTATACGAGCATCGGCTTTAATTTAAAGTTCCCAGACGCATTGCCTCCTAACAAAAGTGTTAGTCGGTCTTTTGACATTTTGTAGCCAGCAAATGATTTTTCTTTCTCGGCTATAAAAGATCTCGATGGCAGTTTCTTCCAAAACAAACCAGTTTCGTCTGCATTAAATATTTGATTGTCTGTGTAGCCACTTTCTTCTATAAATTCTTTAAATTCTTGAGGAAATTTCATGGCAGCTTCTGTATCTGCACTAGCACTTTCACCTATAATGCGTACACTGTGAAGGCCTGTGCGATTTTTGTATCGGAAAAACCAATCACGACTAGCTGAAAAGACTTCAGAAGTCTCCCCTTCAATTTCATTCTCTGTTTCTCCAACTTCTTTCAAGTCATTATAAAGACAGCTTTTGTTTGAATTTCTCTTTGACTTAATGGAATTTTATTCTGTTTACAGTCTTCAATCCATATTGATAAGAACCGTTCCATATTAATCATTATAGAGTTTCTGGCTATTGTTAATGATTTTGCCATATAATCTGCGGTAGCGATGCCATGCTTTTTAAGTTGATCTTTTTTCTTAACAATTTTGCGTACCGACGATTCATTCATTCCTTTCTCACGGCTGATTTTTGCAAATGAAGCACCATCTTCATGACTCTATATAATAGAGAGCTTCTCTTCTAATGTTAGCCATTCGCGTTTATTAGACTCGTTGACACTCGGAGTTTTCCTTTTAGCGGTCATGATTAAGTTTGTTTATAAATACAGTATAGGGGTTGTATTTATGCAGCGAAAATATTGACACGTCTGCACTTCACTGTGGTCGGTACAATACTGACTCGTACTGATACAAATACCGTAGAATAGAACGCGCGCGGGTTGTTTCAAACTTAATATATCGTCGCACTGACATTCCTTTTATAAATATCTTAAATATTACATAAAATAATTAATTTTATATTATAATATTCAATCCTTCCTATTGCGAAATCCGTCCTGTTTGAAACCGTCTTATCCGAGGTATTCCTGTACTAGAAAGAGGATTATTTCAATATATATATATTGATACACACAGACAGTGCATGGAACAAGGAACTCTTCTGGGATAATTAAATCCACTATAGTCCGAATAAGTAATGGTAAATGACAAATACCATAGTTTTTCTTTTTCATGATGCTAGCCCGACGTGGGCAACGGGTCACTCGCAAAGAGGTCCCATAATTATAGCTTCCCTCACCAGCTATCTGCAAAGCAGACAGGATCCAGCTTTGGGACATGGATCTAGGGTTTAAAGCACCTAGCCCTGCTACATTTAGAACCTCAATATAAGCAAAAGACTCGCTGCCTTCACGTCAGATTGAATGCATCAAAGAAAAAGGGGTAACTATTATATTTTTAGCCAAAAACCGAAACTTAAACCTCAACTGGCAGAATTGAGCGTCCACTTTTCAAGGCACATAACATGTCCGTTTGAAGATGGGAATGAACTCAGAATGGTCCCCTGAGTTTTTTATGATACACACAGACAGTGCATGGAACAAGGAACTCTTCTGGGATAATTAAATCCACTATAGTCCGAATAAGTAATGGTAAATGACAAATACCATAGTTTTTCTTTTTCATGATGCTAGCCCGACGTGGGCAACGGGTCACTCGCAAAGAGGTCCCATCTTCAAACGGACATGTTATGTGCCTTGAAAAGTGGACGCTCAATTCTGCCAGTTGAGGTTTAAGTTTCGGTTTTTGGCTAAAAATATAATAGTTACCCCTTTTTCTTTGATGCATTCAATCTGACGTGAAGGCAGCGAGTCTTTTGCTTATATTGAAGTTCTAAATGTAGCAGGGCTAGGTGCTTTAAACCCTAGATCCATGTCCCAAAGCTGGATCCTGTCTGCTTTGCAGATAGCTGGTGAGGGAAGCTATATTTATGGGACCTCTTTGCGAGTGACCCGTTGCCCACGTCGGGCTAGCATCATGAAAAAGAAAAACTATGGTATTTGTCATTTACCATTACTTATTCGGACTATAGTGGATTTAAGTATCCCAGAAGAGTTCCTTGTTCCATGCACTGTCTGTGTGTATCATAAAAAACTCAGGGGACCATTCTGAGTTCATTCCCATCTTCAAACGGACATGTTATGTGCCTTGAAAAGTGGACGCTCAATTCTGCCAGTTGAGGTTTAAGTTTCGGTTTTTGGCTAAAAATATAATAGTTACCCCTTTTTCTTTTATGTATTCAATCTGACGTGAAGGCAGCGAGTCTTTTGCTTATATTGAGGTTCTAAATGTAGCAGGGCTAGGCTGCTTTAAACCCTAGATCCATGTCCCAAAGCTGGATCCTGTCTGCTTTGCAGATAGCTGGTGAGGGAAGCTATATTTATGGGACCTCTTTGCGAGTGACCCGTTGCCCACGTCGGGCTAGCATCATGAAAAAGAAAAACTATGGTATTTGTCATTTACCATCACTTATTCGGACTATAGTGGATTTAATTTTCCCAGAAGAGTTCCTTGTTCCATGCACTGTCTGTGTGTATCATAAAAAACTCATGGGACCATTCTGAGTTCATTCCCATCTTGAAACGGACATGTTATGTGCCTTGAAAAGTGGACGCTCAATTCTACCAGTTGAGGTTTAAGTTTTGGTTTTTGGCTAAAAATATAATAGTTACCCCTTTTTCTTTTATGTATTCAATCTGACGTGAAGGCAGCGAGTCTTTTGCTTATATTGAGGTTCTAAATGTAGCAGGGCTAGGCTGCTTTAAACCCTAGATCCATGTCCCAAAGCTGGATCCTGTCTGCTTTGCAGATAGCTGGTGAGGGAAGCTATATTTATGGGACCTCTTTGCGAGTGACCCGTTGCCCACGTCGGGCTAGCATCATGAAAAAGAAAAACTATTGTATTTGTCATTTACCATTACTTATTCGGACTATAGTGGATTTAATTTTCCCAGAAGAGTTCCTTGTTCCATGCACTGTCTGTGTGTATCATAAAAAACTCAGGGGACCATTCTGAGTTCATTCCCATCTTGAAACGGACATGTTATGTGCCTTGAAAAGTGGACGCTCAATTCTACCAGTTGAGGTTTAAGTTTTGGTTTTTGGCTAAAAATATAATAGTTACCCCTTTTTCTTTTATGTATTCAATCTGACGTGAAGGCAGCGAGTCTTTTGCTTATATTGAGGTTCTAAATGTAGCAGGGCTAGGCTGCTTTAAACCCTAGATCCATGTCCCAAAGCTGGATCCTGTCTGCTTTGCAGATAGCTGGTGAGGGAAGCTATATTTATGGGACCTCTTTGCGAGTGACCCGTTGCCCACGTCGGTCTAGCATCATGAAAAAGAAAAACTATGGTATTTGTCATTTACCATTACTTATTCGGACTATAGTGGATTTAATTTTCCCAGAAGAGTTCCTTGTTCCATGCACTGTCTGTGTGTATTATATATATATATATATATATATATACTTCGTCTAGGTAATCGCAATTATGCTAAAATCGATTCATTGAGTTTTTTATAGCAATCTTTTGCATGTTTTTTTTATAAATGTTATTCGTAATTATCTCTTAAAGGAACTTCTCTGAGCAGTTCAAAGATATCTTCACATTGTAATACTCTTACTATATATATACTCTGTATGTTTTTATTAAAAAAGATTCAGTATGAACATTATTCTTTCTCCTTTAAGGTCCGATGAGGATTTGACGTGTTATACAATCTTTTGAAGAACCTCGTGTCATGGACCTCCTGAATACGGAGGAATTACCGAGCAGTCAGCCCAACGATTGTCACATCATTAACGAAATAATGTTTTTTTTGTTTCGATCTTTTTTGGGGGGGAAGAAGACAATGTATTTTCATCAATTTTTTAAATTAAAGAAATCATATTTTTAGTACAACAACCATCTTAAACTACAGAATATACAAACTAACGTTACAAATATATATATATATATATATATACACACGAACAAAACATCATACTATACAACGAGTAAGCACAATCGGAAAACGGCTTTTTATCTGCCTGCATACCATTTCATCGTTTCGTTGAGTGTGACACGGGTCGAATAATTTTAAAAAAATTATAGTCTTTACCACGTGACATATGCATGAGAAATGAAATGCAGTACATCCCGCATGTATTACTAAAATATCCTTGTAACCGGAATGGGTTCCATACAACTTCGGGGATATGTAACTGATCGAGAAATTTTACAATAACAGGGTCACTCCAGGATTGAGTCCCGAGTGAATCAAAATAGTACAAGCGGTCCCTATTTTAAAATAGATTGCAAACCAATGAATCCCTTCATTACCAATGACATCTGTGTTCACAATAAGACTACCGCAATCTCGCGTAGTTGGCAAATTCAATGTTTCATTCTTCGCAAACACACCGATAAATTTGGAACGTGTGATTCGTTCACTATTCATTATTCTCTGAAGTGTATTTGCATCCATTTTAAAAGTCAGTGATAACGCCCCTAAATCTGACTACTTCTATTAGGGCTTGCGACTCGAGGTATACTAGTACACTAATAGGCACGTCTATAGGCTTTGTGAATTCCAACCTCACTGAGTTGTTTCCGTTCTGTTGTGGACTTAAATGCGTATTTTCGCTAGCAGATAAGTCAGGTATAATGTCAAACGGATAAAGGTTACATTGATCAATGAATTCTTTCTGCGTTACCCCATTACCGAGCTCATCACAATCACCTGCAATATGGGTCAGATTACTATAGGCTCTCGCGCAAAGCGGTAACACAGCGTCTGATGAATAGTCCATATTCAATGTTCCTCCCAACGCAATGCCATTAAAGTATAGAGTTATATTTTTAAGTCCGAAATTCTCGAATTTAAAGGCACCCTTTTTATAATTTCCATTCACCGAAGCATGGTTCTGCATTCCGATTAATATTCTTTTAGGAAGATTTCCCAGGGCGATGTTTTCTATCTGCTTCGACGCCAACCCTGCAGGCACCGTATATAGTTTGATTTGTACTCTGTTAATAGGGTATTTTACTGCAGCGTTTAGTAAATTTTTCTCAATTTCTAGTTGTTTTGGTGAACTTAATTTCACTCGCCGTATGTGGAGGTATGTCTCCATAATGTGAACCACAACGGGTTTTGCTCCCTCTTCTTGATCAGCATCCAGATTTAAGCAGATCTCAGGACTCGTGCGGGTGAGCTTTATTTTCATATCCACCCCATTCACAAGCAACTTCTCCTGGAATGTGAAATCTGTATGCAGACATCCAAAACACTCATATATCTTCTTTTTAGAATTTTTAAACTTGTCCTTTATGCTACTTTCGTCTTTAGTTTGATAATATCCCTCGGCACTTAAAAAGGTAGTCTTCGCTTCTTTGGAAAAGTTGAGGACATTTTCCAGATAGGCTCATAGGTGATAGTACCCCGTGCCTGCCGATATATTGACCTGATTTAAATATACGTCACACTGGTTGAATATGGAGTGCAGAAAGTTTGTTTCAGGGTATACAGCGTATTTGTCATCGCAGTCCGTTCCATCAGAATGGGCTATACGTAGTTTAGCGTACATTTGCACACAGCTTGGATCAAAAAAGTAAGGGCCTGAGCTGGGTATCACGAATTCTATAGGGACACTCGGGGAACTAATTGTGTTTAAAGGGTTAATTGTAATAAAGTCACTGTGTTCAATAGAAACTTGAGTTGGGGGCATCTCAAAGAGGGATAGCTCCGATTTACAGCATTGTGAACTACACGGATGGATGAAGCGTGCCATGACAAGTTAGAAATAGTGCCTGCTCTCTCGACAAGTAGTAAACAAACTATGATTCATGAGATCAATGTCCTTAGCTTATATCAGTTAAAAAAATGGTCAACCATAGGTTTCATTCGCTTACAGCACTTCTTTTTTGATATCCTTTTACGCTTAATGCCACGTGGTGGTAATCCCTTCTTCCGACCAGTCCTCTTCTTCTTCCCACCACCACGCATTTTTCTCTTTGCATCTTTGACGATTTCATCTCGTGCACGTTTTAAATGTTTTTTTAGAGCTTCTCTAGGTTTAGCCCCAGCCAATATGTCTTCTGCAGTGTTAAGACCTGATTGTAGCGCCTTCCTTCCGAGGTATCTGGCACCCCTCTTCAGCAAAGGAACAGCCGTACGTAGTATGGTTGAAAAAATGGACCCAAGTCCACTACCACGCTGGTATCTCACCCCTCGATAGACGGTGAAAAGCTTTCTGTCCATTATAACTCAGTGCGTCGAAAGTGCAGCTTCACTGTTAAGCTCCCGTCACCGAATGTGAAATTTTTACCTTCAATCGTTCTTATATATATATTGAGATATTGGTTATTAGATTAGTTGCGACGTCCTCCCTCTATGGTTGGGGATGTGGGCAATGCGCAGCAGGCGTGCCTGGGTATCCCCAACAAACTGGTGCTCCACTATATTGCTGTAAATATAGCACATGTCGGGGCTGAGAGCTTTCACCCAATTTCTCCATCTTCAATTGATACATCAGGCTGGACAAGTCATGCTGTGCCTCGTGAAATGTGTCTCTTTGGAAGGCTGATCGATATCGCCCCTGGGTTATAATTTTGAACACTTCGGTCTCTAATATTTCTGTTAGCATTTGATTTTAGGATTAGAGTATGTGCAGGGTTTCCTTTGTTTACAATTTCGTATAATAAATCATTCGTAAGATTTGACTTTTTTAAACTTACGTTTAAGTCTCTCACAACATCCTCAGCCGAACCATAACGGCCCGGACCTAGTGTTACTTCTGTACTGTAATACCGTGCAACCTTAGTCCGGGCGATACGTATAGTTTCATCCCGAGTTACCCCGGCTTTTGCACACTCATTACAGTCTCTAAGAATCGCAAAAACGGTATCTTTATATTCAATATTTAAAAGGAGGGTGTCCAGCTGAATTTCACATACCCCCACCTCATACGAATCACGACCCAATTCAATGGGTCCGTGGAAATCTGTTACAAAGTTGGCTAGTTTGTTGTTACGGTGTACAGACAGGGACGAGGAGGACGGGAGTGTGACGTAGAAATGGTTAGGAGCCATGTTACATACTATTTAAGCTTCATTATTGCATCAGCTTTTATATAGGTGTTGAAGCTTTCTGGGTACCCTAGCCATTTCACCAGGTACATTTTTCTCTTTCCTGAACCTTTGCTTCCTAAAATTTTCTCAATTTTAAACACATTTTTTCCTAAATTAAATGCCACTTTCTGCAACCACTCGCGGTAAAAGCCTCCTATGATTTCTTCCCCATTCAAATCTTCAACGTAATACATCATTATCTCACCTTTAGGTCTCATAGCCCTAACTTTAAAAATCTCACGTGTCCATCCTTGCTCAAATCCCTTCGCGAATTTATTTCCCGAACGCGACAGCCTTACATAATCATTGATTTTGAAACGCGCAGAGTGTGGTGGTGGTGTTCCATCTCTTCTCACCTCTGGCGTACCTCTTTCTAAAACTCGTTAGGTGTTGTCCCAATCGTGCGATGGTGTGAGCGGTTGTAGGATGAGGCCAATGATTCCAGAATGTCTAGAAATCTCTATGTGTTTTTGTGTAAAATAGCGGTGCATGCGTTCCTTTATGGTACGTTGAACTCTTTCAGCTAAAGATGCCTTATGTATAGAATTGGTAGTGTAATAGCTGATATTAAATTCTGTCAACATGTTCTGAAAAGCACGGCCTATAAATTCCTTCCCCATATCCGTACAAAAATAGCCAGGAACCCTGTTTTCTTTTAACATCAGCGTTTTGGTGGCTTTAGCAACTGTTTCAGGTGATTTATTTTTCAGAGGAATTAGCCACAGATATCTAGAGAATACATCTATTATGAATAGAATGTAACGGTAACCATCGTTATACACAGAATATCTTTGCATGTCTGTTAAATCTGCTTGCCAAATAGAGTCAATCGAGCAGCTGTTGTCTTGGCTGTTTTAAACCTTTTTCTCACAGGCTTATGAAGTGTATAAGCGTCCTGCTCCCGCAAAAATCTCTCAACATCTTTTTTTCCTACTCCGTAAACACTTCTGTACAGTCTATCTACGCCTCCGTAGGAGGCTGGGTTAGAAATGTCATAATAACGTCTTCTTAATATGTTAGCCATTTGCGTATTTTAGAGGCACGTGGGTAGGGTTGACCGTTGTTTAACCTCTTCTTTCTCCTCTTCAAAGGTGTTACCGCCGGGGGTGATGGCGTCTTCAATTGTGTCACGTGCGTCGCATGTTCCAAGTCTTTTAACCTGTTCAGATTTCCTATCATTGTTTTGGGGACATTTATTTGTTGTAGTCTTGCTTTAATATGCTTCCATCCTGATGGTGAGGGCCTATCCCACTTTCTCACCAGATCATGGACGATGTCTACGATATTCGATCCCTGTACCTTTACTCCTTCCACAATGATCTCGCCTGTATCGGTCCATTGTATGTGGGGTCCTCATTCAATAGATTATAAAGACTTAAACCTTTATTCCTCAATGTATGTGGGAGGGTGCTTTTTAATACATGCTCGATGTTGTGTGCCGACCCCTTAATCTTTGGTTGGTCAGCTGTATCGTCGGCACAGGTCCTATGTCACCATGTCCATCGTTCCCCGTGCTGTGCCTAATAACCACGGGAATCTCTGTCGGGTTCTTATAATTTTCGTACTCGTGAAGAAATTTCTGCAGAGCTTCTTGGTATAAGATTCTTTTCTCATCAGGTGTTTTTTCACTGTTTAATAGGGCTAGCAATTCGCTTTCCATTCTTTTAAGCCTGCTTTTACGGGGATCTAGATCCGTGTCTGGATTCCTTTGCAGTGAAGCATACACCTCGTGTGGAATCACTACCACTTTCTTCATTATATTAATCTAGTCAGTAAAGGACCCAAAACTGAAAATAAGATGGGGAGGAATGACCCTCCTCTTTGTACAATAATTCGTTTTTTCTTCCCTACAGTTTGACTTTTACGAGCGAGTGCACGTATTATGTTCTTGTAACGGCGTAGGCGAGCCTTCTGAGGTGGTTTCATTGATACATTGCAATTTATAACGTTAAGACAGATTTCACAGATGCATTTTAAAAAGTCGGAGTCGATATTTTTAAAACATCTGCATTGCCCGGGGCAGTCGATGATAGATTTTTATTAATTCATGGTATTTCTTTAGCCTCTTTGTCATTCTGGAATATACACCGTTTCAGGCTCGTTTGGAAATATATTCGTTCTTAGAAGCACCCTAAACGTGTTTCGCGGATGAAGGTCGCAAAGCAAATATCCGTAACGCGGCTTGTAGCTTCTTTATAAACTTCCAAAAACTCCTTACGCTGATTCGGGAACATTTGATTGGCTAATACCCCAATTTGTGATACATCTCTACGTTGCGCGAATAAGACTAGATATTGTGTATTTAACGACACGTCGCGCATGTATCTATTTTTGAAAAATAGATTCTGATTGATGAAGAACACGCTTATGTTAAGATGGTGGGAGAATACTGTAAATGTCTCGGCAAACGTTTTATCCATCTCCAACATGAGATCGTCAATTACAATGACTGTATGTTCATTTCCCTTTAACGAATTAACATCATATACACCTTTGTGGAACAAAATATCATCTTGGTACTCGTTGAACACTGATTGATACGTCGAATAGCACCATATAACTTTATGCACAAATTTTGAGAACATCTCTCCCTTTTCTTTAATGATTTTAAGCATAAACACAGTTTTACCACATCCTGTAGGTCCAGATATAATACATGTGGATGGGCTCGTGAACCTGAATTTTTCTACAGAGTCCATTTCTAACACGTCACACTCCTAAGTGGGTCATTTACAAAATATTAAATTTTGAGTGCTACTCCTTATATTCTACAGTCTTGTTTTTCTTCTCCCACAGAACCGTGAATGACGATGAGGTACAGCACCCCATCATCGATATTACAGATGACCCCGACGACAGTGTAGTTGTGATCACAGAATCCTTCCCCGCCGAATCCTCACCAGCGATACCTGTAGCACGCGACAATTCAAAGCGGAGATGATGAAGAGCCCTCCACGTCAGGTATAAAGCGCGCCAGGATTGCGCCGGTTGTTAGACCACCAGTAGAGCCCCAACCCTCTACGTCTTACGACACACACCCCACAATAGTACCTTCCTCAAATAAAAATATCCCCTTATTCCTGTTCAATCCGTGTACATCCTCCGCAGCAGCTTCTCGCTCTGTTGAGGATGGCATAACATTCGAGTTGGTGCGTACCGATGCCCCCACCCAGTCTTGACTAGAAATCGGTATATAGTCAGGGTTGATCCTAGATCCGTGTATAGCAATGGTGTTGAACACGGACTACGGCGCATAGTTGAGCGTATTGTAGAGTTTGCCCTTCAGAACCGCGACGAACGTGAAGTCAGGACGATGCTGTCTTTTGGATTCGGGTCAGATGACGGAGATGTAGATGATTTTTGGGTAGTAATACCTTCAGACGTTTGGCAGCTGAAGATATAGAGTATATATTAGGCCGTATAATGCAGGCCTCTCAAAGTAGTATAGCCTTCAATATGGACAACTTCACGGTAAATATTGACCGTGTATTCCGTGTTGCGGGTCATAGCGCCACACCTTATACTCTTAACTTCAATTCTCAGGCTATTTTAGACGGCATATAAACGTCGATCGTGGTTGCGGCTTTATAGCAGTAGTCTTGGCCGTATGTTTACTGTACTAAATACACGGGTCAAAAACATTTGGTTGCCTACGGTAGTGGAGCGTGCCCGTAAACTAGCTGTAGACTGTAAACTTGAGTTTGACTGTAATGGGTCCTGAAGAGCTGAGAAGGGTAGAACAGGAAATGAATGTTCGTATAGTTGTATTTGGAATGGATGATCGTCGTAGGACTGTGTATGTTTTTAAAAGCAGTGTGAGAGATCGTACAAGGCCCCTACTTATTTTAGGACTGTCAGGGACAACGTATCTCCCCATCCGTAATATAAGGGACCTTTACGCGAGTTATGATAAAAGTCGAAAATATGGGCGACATCATGATTTGTGTAAGGGATGTATCGAGTTTGCGGATGATATAGTGAAACATTGTAAAGATTGCCACATGGTATGTGAGCAGTGTAAAAGCTCCAAATGTGAAAGCCGTGTAGTTGAAGCTGAGAAGAGGGACTGTGATGTGTGTAGACGCACATTTTTCAATAATAACTGTTTTGAGCTCCATAAATCAATTGGCACGTGCAGGAAAATGAGAATCTGTGAATGTGGTATGTTTCATATGATGGATAATTGGGGGAATTTCAAGCATAAATGTGATGAAATTCACTGTCCTACATGCCATGAGAAATATAAGGCGGATGGAGTAAAGCATGTATGTTATATGAAAGATGCTAAGCCTAAAAATAACCCTTGTATAACTGTGTACTACGATATAGAAACATACACGAACGCAGAAACCAAAGAGGTTATTCCACATTTACTTGTAAGCCAGACTATCTGTGATGAGTGTATGGAGATCGAGTGTGATGAGTGTCACAAATGCGGTAAACGTACAAACGTTTTTAAAACGATGCCTACGATAGCCCTGTGAAACTCTTTGTGTCCTATATTGTCAAGCTAGCGGACAAGTTAAAAAAATTGACTGTGTATATTCTCACCCATAACGGGGCAAAATTTGACACACAGTTCCTTTATAAGGAGTTGCTTGAGCACGAGTCATCTGAGATATTTGCAGGTGACCCCTTGAAAAGAGGCAACAAGCTAATACAGATGCAAATAAGAGGTAATGTGCAGTTTAAAGACACTTTATTATTCACACCTTGTAAATTAGCAAAACTACCCAAGGTGATGGACGTAGCTGCTGAAGTTTCAAAAGGATATTTCCCTTACACATTCCTCACTAGCGAAACTTTAAATTACGTAGGACTACCTCCACCCAAACATTACTTTAACTATGAATGTATGAGTACAGATGAACGTAAAGATTTTGATCAATACTACAACAGTTTTAATGAATCTAGTCTTCATAATATAGTTCAGGGGTTCCCAAACTTTTACCACCAAGGACCCCTAAATATTAATATAGTTAATATAGTTATAGTTAATAGAGTTAATATAGTTAATATAGTTCATATAGTTAATGTTACTATTTTTCCAAAAGCTTAGAGACCCTCTGGAAGCTTCCTACAGACCTCTGGGGTTCTGTACAGACCACTTTGGGAATCCCTGAATTATAGTTGATGAATGTGAGCGTTATTGCGTGAATGATGTGCGCGTGCTTAGAGTATGTTTGCAGGCCTTTAGAAGGATGTACATAGGTCGTTTCAAATGCGATCCGTTGCAAGTCGCAACCACCATCGCATCATTATGTTTTACGGTGTTCAAGAATAACTTCATGCCTAAAGACACCTTAGCCATTATTCACAGAAACAATCCCCGCAGTTATGGGCACAAGGCTATTTACTGGCTCTTACACCTACAACAGCAGACAGGCGTATACATAAAGCATGCCCGCAACACGGGCGAAATACCCATTAAGGTTAATGGTCGTGTTTTTTGGGTTGATGGTCTAAGTGAAAACCATGTTACTGGTGAGAAGACTGTGTACTCCTTTAACGGTTGCTGGTGGCACGGATGCCCCCGTCCTGAGTGTGGAATTGCAGGAGCTATCCACGGTAGATCTCTTGCTGACTGTCTTGCGTGGACCCGCACCCGTGATCAACTTATAGGATCCCAGTTCACTCACAAAATCCTGTGGAGCATGAGTATGATGCACGGATGGAGACAGACAGACAGTACCGTGAAGAAATAAACACGATCAAGCGTTCAATGGTGCTGGATCCTCTCAAATGCGGTGATAGCTTGTTCGGAGGGCGTACAAATCCCTTGAAGCTATACTTTCCGCCTACGGAGGGTGTGAAACTCCATTACTACGACTTCTGTTCTTTATACCCCTACGTGATGAAGAACAATCCGTACCCTGTAGGTGCGCCTGAGAAACTGGTGGGCCCTGACCTACCCTCCATCGACGAGTTCTCAAGAAATTTGAACGGGTACTATTTCGGCCTTTCTTTCGTAGACGTACTTCCCCCTCGCGATTTATGGATGCCGATCTTACCCACCGTTATCGATCACAAGCTCATATTTCCCTTGTGCGTGAAGTGCGCAGAAGAAAACAATGGTGATTGTGACCATACAACCTACCAGCGTAAGATTAGAGGTGTATATACAAGTCCAGAGCTGGATCTAGCTGTTCGCCATGGCTACAGCATATTGAAGATACATGAGATGTGGAGGTTTCAGAAGCTACCCAACCTTTTCACACCATATATAAACGCTTTTTTGAAAGATAAGGTCGAAGCATCAGGGTACCCGCGAGAAGTTGATACCGAAGATGAAAAGTCGGCCTATATTCAACGTTACCGTGACCGTGAAGGTATACAGCTTGACCGATCCCAAATTGTAAAGAACCCTGGCAAGCGTTTTAGTGCAAAGTTGTGTCTAAACAGTCTTTGGGGAAAATTTGCACAGAATACCGGCAAAGGGAACGTTCATTTGGCACAAAGTTAATAGTGAAGTCTGGGATTATGCCAATGCTCCCGATAAAGAAGTCATGGCGATCATGAATGTAGATAATACTTACATAATAAAGTAAAACAATACCGAATTGGCCACAGATACCTCACGGGTTACAAACATACCTGTAGCCAGCTTCACAACGGCCTACGCACGCATCAAACTTTGGGGCTTATTGCATTCTCTTGGGCGGAGGGTATTGTACGCTAATACAGATAGTGTGATATTCACAGAGAGGGAGGGTGAATACATGCCTCCTATTGGTAAATTCCTCGGCGAGTTGACTGATGAGATCAAGGATGAGTATGGCGACACCGCATACGCCGACTCTTTTGTCTTAACAGGGCCGAAAACTTATGGGGTACGGGTGAGGGTGGGAAAGGATATGAAATATATTGTGAAGGCAAAGGGTATCACGGTCAACCATGCGAATCGGCGGGTCGTTAACTTTGAATCGTTGAAGGATCTAGTGTGTTTGGATGATGATGAGGGCGATCGGCCGCCCCAACTAACTGTAGGCACCCACAATTTTCGGGCGCAGAAGCTGGGGGGCGTGAAGGAACTTAGGAGTACAAAGGTGTGCCGTAACACCTATAGGAAACGTTACCAGTTACCTGGTACCTATGATACCGTACCCTTTGGTTACCATAATCTTTGATGTGTCTCTTGTTAACTTATTTATTACACGTATTTGTAAATATATATACCTTGAATATAATCTTTGATATGTCTATTGCTAACTTATTTATTACACGTATTTGAATATTTCGTTTATTAAATAAATCGTGTTTCAGTTAGCGTTTCAATTTCTCCTGTGTGTGTGTGTGTGTGTGTGTGTGTGTGTGTGTACACAGGAGAAAGTTCTAAGCTCCGCCCACTGTAAGACCAGCAACGTGAGTCATGCTACTACCTGGGCTTCCCTGCGTGCTCAGTTGATTGCAGTAAGTCCTGGACATCAGACGTGTATTCTCCCGCGTAGACAGAAAATAGTAATGGCTACCTTTAATATTGCTTGTTCAACGATTATGAAATGGTATTCTGCAAAGTGTCAAGATGTGGTGGATACTGAAAAACTCCCTATTCCACCCTCCTTTGATGCTTTTAAGGCTACATTGAATCGTGCGAAGAAGCAAGATGTACAAATACTCTATGGCTATTCTGGTGAGAGCATTGTAGGATTCTTTAGGACCAGTGATGTATTGAACTATGTTGTCGGACTAAACTTTATAAAAGATTACAGATACCGTGAAGTAAAAGAAATAACACGTGCAGAAGAGAAACAACGGTTATGGATAGTGAGTCTTGTTGATGAGTGGTGTACAAGCACTATTATGTCATGTTGCATCATACCGAGTACTCGTACCCTGCGACTGAAAATGTAAATCTCGTCATCATGGAGAATCTTAAGTATTTTTACCACTATATTAATATATATCATGACGAAGTTTGTAGTGAGGTTGTGGCTAATGCCCTGTGTGAGTTTTTAACAGACTTTAGAGAGAGTATCGCTTGTTCAACAAAAAGGAAAAATATGGGTATATGTTCCTCTCAAATAGTGCGCCGGAATGTGAAGATGTTTAGTTTGTGGAAATGAACGTGTGGTGAGTGGTAAAACATTAAAACCGTTATAAAATGTGTTTAGTTCGTGAAAATTACCCCGAAGGAAAATGTCTGGTGCGTATTCGGGGGAGTGGGAGTGATAAAACATTAAAACCGATATTACTTCCTGTATCCGAAAATTTCTCAAAACACCTGCCCAGTATAATGGGATACAACGATTCATGTTGGATCAGCGCCGTACACGTTTCATTAGATTATGGTGTGACTCACTCCTCCCGTCGAACCGTCGCGTTGCATGTGCCTCATAGTTATCTCAGAGCTTGAGCCGAGTGGACGTGTGCTCCTCGAATACGATGGAACTTCCTTTGAGCAGCATTCTCAACGCCGTGTACGATGTGTCCGTGACGAAGTCGTTGCGCGTGTTCAGGCGTAAATCCGGTGTCGTTAACTATGTATTGGAAACGGATTGTGAGAAACAAACAAACGGAATGTTGTTTATTTAAGTGTCGAGGAGATGAATAGAATCTTCGTGATAGTTGAGAAGTGGAGTGAAGCTCGTTATAAAATTCCTAAGGTGTAGGTACAAGAAGAAAGCAGATTAGTGACACCCCCTCATATGCCGTTGTATGTACGTTGTGTGTAAATAACGATCGGCCATGCATTGATATACGGCTGATTTGGAAGAATGCTTCTGATAATAACGCTCTTGTCCCTACGCGAAACCGTTTCATCCTCGACAGAATGTTTGAAATCGTCGGATTCCGCAAGCTGAAGCCTATATTAGACGCGCGTGTTATGGATATGCTTTATTTTGATACGGTTCTTGAATGCGCATACACCGCTCTGCTCGATGGGTTTACCGAGTGTAGGGTTGAACAAGGTGAGAATGGTCTAGAGCTGGACGTTTATTTAAAAAGTTTAGACTCTTTGAAATATCATGAACTTTGGTACAAAGCACTTGATCGGTAGAGGGCTGAGCTCACCTACACCGTTCACCCTGAAGAACTATTTCTTTATATAACGAGCAGCTGTCGTAACGACTTAGAAGATTATTTCAACTGTAGCTATGCAGTGTGAAGAAGAGTTCACGATTGAAAAGCTCGGGTCGGTAGAAATAAACCCTCGATTAGAAAGGCGTGTTTATAAACTTGTATTTGACGTTGTGGCTAACGATGAACTCTTTGTGCGTGTTTTTGATTGTATTCTAGACGTACTTAAAGATAACTTGCCAACCGGTTGTAAAGTGGGAACAAAAATAGTACTGAACGATATGAAGGCCCTTCATATCGAGTACAAGTTTCCCTATACTTTAAGCGGTGAAATATTAAGTAAACCGCGTATACTGCGTAATGCAGAGCAATAATGATGTAATTGTAGACTCGATTAAGTGTGAGTTTAGTGTTTTGCGCCGTAAAACAAAGTGAAATGTATTTATTTATTTAACATGATTGTGTATAATATATATTTCGCCTGTACTGCTATATTGATGGCTATACGTTTTGATTTTCTTATTTTTATTTTGTGCGGTAGGAGATAAAGTGTATGTATTTATTTATTTAACATAATTGCGTGTGTGTGTATATTTCTGCTATATTGATGGTTATATTACTTCTTATTTTTTATTTTTTATTTTGTTTTTTGATCATTCCAATGTGTATTTATTTTCTATATATTTCCATAATATAATTGTATATATATATTTCTCCTGTACTGTTATACTGACAGTTATATTTTTTTATTATATGCATATTCCTCGTTCATATTTCTTATACTATTATTATTTTTAATTTTTTGATCATTCAAATGTATATTTATTTTCTATATATTTACAATATTAATAAACAGAATGATGTAATGTTGTTTTATTTAATTCTTTTGGTTGTAAATAATTATACCAAATGGCTGGTTACGCCTTCTAAACCTACTGACGGATTTCTAAGCCAACTGTTAAGAATTAATTAAATAAATGGCACAATCTGGCAACTCAACCTGAACAAGCCATTTACGCCTTCTAAGCCAACAGTCAATAATATAGGTTTTAATTAAAAAAGCACAATCTGGCAACTCAAACCTGTACAAGCCATTTAAGCCTTCTAAGCCAACTGGCTGATTTACTGGCTGAAGTGTTAATATGCACTTGGCTCCTGCCAGGTGAACACCTCTCTTCCTTTCTCTCCTTCTCCTGTCTTTCTCTTGGGGGATAACGCCGCCTCCAAGTTTCATGACCCCTTGTTGCACCTGCAACATTCCCCTCCCCCTTTCATTGCATACCCCCACCCCCTTGCAACACACCCTCTCCCCCTTTGCAACATTGAACATTATCTCTGCAACATCTCTGCACTTGTCCATTTTGCGACCAGACTACTTGGCTCCCTAATCTTTTTTTGAAATTCTGTATTTTGAATAGCAAATGATCGATAGAGTGGGTAGGTAAGTTACTTCCCCAATGACTGCATACAAAGTTTTCTCCGCCCCCCCCCTCCCAGTATATGGAAAAACTATACACGCCTACAATATGGTATCGTACTGTATATGGTACCTTTATTTCTTAATTAAATCCAAATTATTAATTTATTGAATTAAATAACTAAAAAATTGCCTCGGAATTGGCGACAAAGCCTATTGGGAATGAAAATAATTGCCATACATTCAGTGGCGTAGCAAGGGTTCGTGGCGCCCGGAAGTAAGGGTAGAGAATGACGCCCCCCTCTCGAGGGCTGCTTTCCAAGTTAGGCGCTAAGGCGGGGGGTCCGGGGCCCTCCCCCGGGAAAATTTTGACTACGAAGTGTCGATTTCATGCAATCTGAGCCCTATTTTCAACTATTTTAAACACCTATTTTCAAGGTGGATTGATAAGATTATCGGTTATTTTAACCTATTTTATTTTACTACATAAATCACTGTTTTCATGAAAATTTGAGAATAGTATACCAAAGTAATGAACAAAAACTAGAAAAATCAAATTTTGCACAGATTCAATTTTGCCTTCATCTTTCGGTTTTATTTTTAGCAAAAAAATCTAGAAGTGTTCACAACATTTGAATTTTTTCTCAAATATATATTTTAATTATATAATAGGTTTAGGTATACACAGTACACACCAGTCAATAAAATGTAATATATTGTCTTATTTACCTATAATAATTAGTCTTTCCAATAATGTACTTGTACATCCTTGAACAAAATTGGTTAAAGCTCGTGATATCCTGATTAGAACAAATGAGTTCGAAACCAGTCAGTGTCTAGTTTTTCATCGCTATTTGTGTGCTCAAATTATACATATTTCACTCATTCTGTTTGAAGGCTACCCGCCGATTGCAGAAACGAAATGAATTTTCGGCATCAAAATTAAAATAGTGGTTATTTAAATATTTGTCATTCACTAACTATGTGAATACATTACAATCTGTCACAACCACAATAGTTTATATAGCACACTTAAGGCAGTGATTAACTGCTCGGCTGTTGACTCAGTTGGTTAAAGCTTGTGGCAATGCACATCATATTTCTATATTTTTGTCACGATTTTATTTAATACACTTCTTTTGATACATTTGCTATATTAGCATGTATGTATCAATTTGTTTCTATATGTACCAGTTTTTATCAATAAATCAAATTTTAAATTTTTTTTTTTACCAGAAATAAACACTATTATCATTATTATTATTATCATTATTACTGCTATTATTAACACCAGTGTCTGTGGTTATGATACATGTCGAAACTTGTCTCCCGGCCGCTGATGTAAAAAACGCAAATATCATGCTAAAAAAATTGCTCGCTCGGCTGATTTGGCGCCTCCCAAAAACCGGCGCCCAAGGCACGAGTCCCCGCTTTCCCCCCGTCGCTACGCCACTGCATACATAGAACCCAGTATGTAGCCATTGGGACTGCACAACAACAAGAAAAACATATTATTTCGTATCAAAATTTTCCATGGCTGACGCATGAAAATTACTTCGAGAGAAGAAATAATGAAAACACAAAAATTAAACGTCTGGAGACCATGTAAAGTAAGCGAATTTTTAAGACAAAGACCATCTGAGGGCTGTCTAGTTATCAGCGATGCTTTAGGCAAGGGAGAAGTGCTTAATCTTCCTATAAGTTCTGAGTGAATATCTAATAATATAAAACTAATAACACAAAAGGATAGGCCTATTCCTTCAGGTGTTTAAGTATAGTGAATTGCCTATATTAATTAAATCGAATTTCGTGAGCAAATGAGCAAGAATTTTTTATCGAGTAATCGTTGATAGTAAGTGGGGACAAAATAAGGAGGAGGAACTTAGCCAAAGGATAGGTGTAATTGGCGCATCCCTTTTATGAACTTTATCAGTAGTAGACCCAGTAACCAGAAGGTTATTGTAATCATTTTCATTTAAATGACCAACAGATTTAAGATGGCGTAAGAACCTATTAACTTTACCTTCAATACGCAAGATGACAGACAAAATGGAATATTTTACTTGGCGGAATTTACAGTATCAGAAAAAGCAGTCAGGACTTTGTTTATAATTTATAATCTTTTTTGTTCAACATGACAACTCCCCTTCCTTTATCAGGTTTACAAATAACAATATTATTGTTATTACCTAAACAACGTAAAACACTAAAATCAGTTTTCTTAAAAATGGGAGAAAAAACTTTGTAGGATTTGAAATTATAGTAATATTCAAAAGCAACATTTTTAATTAATTTCTTCAGGTTATTAAAATTTTCATTAGACAAAAGAGGGAACTTCTTCAATGTAAGAATTAATTTCTCAAAAGCAAGAAAATATTAATGAAAGTTAAGCTAAAAAATAGGAAGATTAAACTGAAGATCGAAGGAGAGGAGAAATTCCTCTCCGTCAGACAGCTTATAATTGGAAAGATTAAATATAACCTCCCCAGAATCACATGGAGTCAAGAGTCAAGGAATTAAAAATACCCAGTTTAGACAATTTTCGCTTGTGTCTGTTACTAATATTTACACAGTAATTACTAACATTTTTAGAAACAAAGTTAGCCAGAAAGCAGAAATCCAAAGAAAAAACATTTTTCAAACGAGTCCAAAGGTATTCAACAGACTTCGAAAGTGTCAATCTGTCGATTCTTGTATCTTAATTCGAGCCTTAGAAACTTATTCAAGCAAGATTTCTAAAAATTTTAACGATATAAATTACTTCTATAAAGTTTAAAATATAAAATTTTTGGGTAAACATGGAGGTCAAGCAGGTTTCTAAAAAGGTAAGGTCCAGTTTATTCTTTTCCAGTTTCTTGGAGGTCGACTCCAATTCTCGAAAGATACGAAGGACATCTTGGCCATATCTTGTAATAATAATAATAATAATAGAATTGATAGGTTTGTTTCTAGGAAACCTTAAACATATAATAAAAAGGAAGACCAAGGACGCAACATACAGCATGATTCCTCCGACGTTTCGAGGGATACAACCCTCATCTTCAGAGTAAATTCTAAAATTATAAAAAAATGAAAGACAAGCCAAATTTTTTAAAAACAAACTAAAAAATGTATTAAATAAGTCTCAGAGCAAAACATTCAAAAAGATAAATTATAAATTTTTTAAATTATAAAAACAATAGAGAAGTAAAATTTAAAAAAATGACAAAATAAGAATTATGAAACAGATCTTACATTAAAACATTCTAATAGGTAAATTATAAATTCTAAAATTATAAAAAGTAAAAGATAAGTAAAATTTTAAAACAATTACAGATAAAAAATATTACTTTACTATATTATTTTACTTATCTTTTACTTTTTATAATTTTATAATTTATAATTTATCTCTTAGAATGTTTTAATGTAAGATCTATTTCATAATTATATATATATATATATATATATATATATATATATATACCTCGTTAACCGCGTTGCAGTTTTGTGCGTCGGTCTCTCTTCACACGAAGGTCAAGCTGGTGGCCCCGCCTCTAGGACTGGCTTGGTGGAGGAGCGAGTTGCTCTCTTGCGCTCTCCACCTGCACATAGCCAGGTACACCCGGCTCATCTGGTGCCGTCTTGAGCCAGGCATCTAGTCTTCTCTTGAAGACTTCAATTTTGACCCCTGTAACGTTTCTGAGGTCCTTTGGAAGCTGGTTAAAAAGTCTTGGCCCCTTGACAACCAAGCTATTTTCCTTCAGTGTTGAGGAGGTCCCTTGTCGGGCCTTTAGGTTGGGAACACTACATATTCTGCCTTTCCTATTGTCCAGCATTGTTTGGATGGTAATTGGGTTTAGTTTGAGGTTTGGTACCAGTTTTTCGATCATTTTCCAGATGTAGATTATGGTAGTTGAGTTCTTTGCAGCCATCAATCTTGGCCGTGAAATGTCTCTGCGTTTCTTCTAGTTTATTAATTTCTTCCTTTTTATATGGGGACATCAAAACTGAGCAGTATTCAAGTTTTGGTATGATCATTGTTCTCAGCAGGGGAATCATTACTGTCTTGTCCCTCCTTTTGAACGTTTTTAGTACCTGTCCCGCGATTCTTTTTTCTTTGTTTATTGCTATCTGATTTTGTGTCTCGAATTTGGCATCATTGGTCATGATTACCCCCAAGTCCACCGCTTTCGTGCTTTTCTGAATTTCCTGTCTATCTGGAGCATACATAATATGCAGTCTGCTTAATTTTCTCATTTCTATCATATCTCAAGAACTAAAGTTTCTCGGTGTTAAATGTCATATTGTTGTCTTCTCATCATTTGTATATTTTGTTTGTGTCCCTCTACAAGACCTCCACTTCATTTGCCTCGCTGATTTTTTTGCTGATCTTTGTATCGTCCGCAAATAATGTTACTATACTGTTGCTGTTAATTTCACTGTCTGTGTCTGTTAGCATGATAATGAACAGGAGTGGGGCCAGCACTGTACCTTGTGGCACTGAGCTGCGTACTTCTGATTCTGATAATGATACACCTTGAATTTTGACGACCTGTATTCGTTCTCTGAGGAAGTTATAGATCCATTTTCCCACTTTGCCCGTTATTCCCATATGTTTCATTTCATGTGCTATTTTATATATATATACACACACACACACACACACATATATATATATATATATATATATATAATGTACAGGGTGTTCGAAAAGTCCTGTCACCCCCTACAAAATGTACATATTGTAATCCCAATAGTAGTGTACGTGAGGTGACTGAAAGACTTGCAACGCTTGATGAGGGCAGGGGTAGGCTTACAGTTGACGAAGGCCGAACCTATACTAACATTGAAGAGTTAGTAAGTTGAAGGGTGAGGTTAGGAACCTAGTTTCTAGTATAGGTAGCTTATCGGGAAGGTTAGACAGAGTTGAGGACGGGGTTAAGGTTGGTCCGGGATTAGTAGACGGGGAGGGTTTTAGAGTAGTTAAGGGTGGAGCTAGGCCACTACGTTAGGTGATAGGAATCCCACCCCCTTATCGAGGTTTCGAACCCTTTCGCCCAGTTGGATAGGGATGTAAACGAGGGGGAAACGATTCTAATTGGAGACTCCTTAGTGCGTCATATGGATAAGGAGTTCGTTGAACGGAATCCAACCAAGAGGAGGAGGGTCTGTCTACCAGGGGCCAGGGTTGACAGAATTAGAGACGAAGTAGATAGGATTGATGATGCCTCCCGTCACTCGATGTTGGTGACGATGGTAGGGGGCAACGACTCGTATAGGCCCGATACGAGAATACCTGACCTTTTGGAGAGATATAGGGGTTAATTAGGTCCCTGAAGGCAGGGTCAGATAGGTCTTTAGTTCTAGGTATTACCCCGAGGCACGGTTTAGGTCTTAGGATTACGTCAAAAACAATATTTTTTAACACTAAGCTAGAAGAGATTTGTGCTCAAGAAAATGTACCCTTCCTAAAGCTGTGGTTAAATTTAGTGATCCTAGCCTTTTTATAAAAGATGGGGGTGCATTTTAATGAAACAGGGAATGCTAGGCTAGGTAGGTTAATCGATGAGAACGTTCGAAAGCTGTATAGGTCGAAGCTCTCTTTAAACGTTGTGGGTCCGAGAAACGCCGGCCCGACGTGAAAAATAGTTTAAAACGCCGGTCCGTGGTAAAAAATAATTTAAACGTCTTTTATTGTAACGCGCGTAGTATTAAAAATAAATTGAACGAATTTAAGGCGATAATTTATTCCGGTAACTACGATATAGTTGCTGTAACCGAAACGTGGTTAAATACCGTGACTCCGAACTCGGGACTTGTTGGGGGAACTTGATAAAGCGGGTTTTAAATTTTTTACTAATAATAGGTTACATAGGATTGGTGGCGGCGTTTTGTTGTACATTCGTAATTCCCTTAGGGCTATCGAGGTTAAGATAGATTTCCCGGCAGCAATTAATGCGAGATGCGTTGAAGTTAGGACGCGTAGTATTAGCTTTAATTTCGTTGTGTTTATAGACCTCCCGTTCAACCCCTCGATACCGATATTACATTTTACACACTTCTTGGTAACTTTATTAATAATCGGGGTACTACATATAATTGTCGGGGACTTTAACTACCCTAACGTTAATTACGGGACTTTTACTGGTAATAATGAGGGTTTGAGACTGAGTTCATGGAAGGTAATTTTTTACGACAGATGGTTACCAAACCATAGATAGATAGATAGAAAACCTTTATTAATAATAATAAAATAATTAGATTTTTTCAATTTAAAATGACATGAATAATTGTGAAGCGCTCGACTATTTATTTTATTTAATTTGGCCCTTAAGCTTTAGGCTTTACTGGGCTCTTATTAAAAATAAGCAGCTAGTTGTTATTAATTAATAATAATAAATAAATAAATAAGCAAATAAGTATTATTAATAGTTAAAACATGTATTACAATATTAAACAATATTAATGGGCAATATTAAACAATACTAGTGGACATTAATTCTAGATTTTTGTTAGTATGTCATTATTAATCTGGATTTCAACTTGGTTTTAAGCAAATTTACATTCACAATATTTTTTATATCGGCATGCAAGTCATTCCATAGTTTCAATCCAAAAGATGGTCTGATACGAGCGGATTTCTTGATGAGTTAAAAAATATCTATTTACCCATTGCAAATTAATGATTTTGTTCTTACACTTGTAAATAAAAATAAAATGTGCCAGTTTGGTTATATCGTTGAGCTTTAGTAGGTTTAGCTCTTTAAATAATGCACTAGAGTGATCAAGGAAATCAGCATCAGATAATAACCTTATTGCTCGTTTTTGGATGACAAAGATACCATTTAATGCGTTGTTAGCAGAGTTCCCCCAAACAAGGGTGCAGTATGTTATATAAGGAAGAACAAGAGTATGATAAATAGTCAATAAAACTTGTTTAGGGACTACATTTCTAAGTTTAAACATTATAGCAACGCTCCTTGAAATCTTTTTCGCGATATAATTTACATGATCGCTCCATTGCAAATTCGGTTCTAACGTATTAACGGGGGGCCACCACATATTGATGATTGGTTAGGTTAAGTTGTAATATTTTCGTTAGTTGAAAATTTCTAATACATCATATTTTTTAAATAGCAATATTTTTAAAAATATTTACAATGATTTATATTTCAAATATTTACAATGATTAATACATGTTACACATTAGAAACAACATTTGTTTCAGGAGGCCAAAAATTTTTAATAGCATTAAGAATGGAATTGAATGGATCGTGATCATGTACCAACTGTCGCCACATAAATTCAGTAAGATATGACTCTAGGCCCAAATTTTCTTCATGAATAAGCCTAAAAAAATTAATTTTTTTCAGAAAACATTTGTGTAAAAAATATTTTAAAAAATATTGCTATTAAAAAAATATGATGTATTAGAAATGTTCAACTAACGAAAATATTACAACTTAACCTAACCAATCATCAATATGTGGTGGCCCCCGTTAATACGTAAGTACTGCAAATTCTTATCTAGCATTACACCAAGAAATTTTGTTACAGTACACTCCTTTATGGCGATTTCATTAACATTAAGTTCATCAAGATATACATTTCTTTTATTAGTAAAAATCATGAAATTTGTTTTACTGGTATTTAGGAAGAGTTTATTGGTGGTCAACCATTTCATTACACTGATGAATTCTGAATGAAATATATTCTTAGCTGTATTAACATCTTTGCAAGAAAAAGGGACAGTTGTATCATCTGCAAACATTATGAAGTTCAGTATATCAGATGAACGTGGAAGGTCATTTATATATAATAAAAATAATAGTGGACCCAGAACTGAGCCCTGTGGTATACCATGTTTGACAAGCGCTTTAGTTAAGCAAACCTTGTTTACTAATACAAAATGATATCTATTGGACAAATAACTTTTAAACCAATCACTGATTGCTCCTCTAAAGCCGTTACAATATAATTTATTAAGTAGAATATTATGGTCTATTTCACTCTATTACATCAAACGCCTTACTCAAATCCATAAATATTTATATCATTATTTCTTTGTTCTCCTTAGCTATATTTACATTTTCCATAAGATTTAAAATAGCCATTTCCGTTGTTTTATTATTACGGAAGCCATATTGATTTGGAGATAATAAATTGTAGGATTCTAAATATCGCTGCATTCTACTTTTTACGATTTTTTCAAAAACTTTGCTGAACACAGATAATGAACACACCGGCCTGTAGTTTGTTGCTAGTGTAGGATCACCCCCTTTTAAAAGGGGTGTTATACAACCAGTTTTTAGCATTGATGGGAATATTCCTTTGAAAATACTTTGATTGATAATTTTAGCCAAAGTTACAGATATCTTATCTTTATCTTATCATATCTTATCTTATCTTTATCTTATCTTTAACCAACGCACGGTGACAATATTTTAGACGTGGTGATGACGAACGACGAAAATATAGTCGAAGGTTTAGAAGTAGACGAGAGTTTGGGATGTAGTGATCACCAAATTATTAGGTTTAAGCTATTGATAGAAAACAGTAAGGATAGTAACGTAATAGAAGTCCCTGATTTTCGTAGGGCTAATTTTGATAGTTTTGCGGACAGGATGAGAGTAGTGGACTAGGATAATTTATTTATGGGTAATGACGCAAATTTTCATTGGGAGGCGTTTAAAGAAAGTTTTTTGAATATCGAAAGGGAGTTTATTCCTTGTAGGCCCAGGCGCTCTAGAAATCATGGTGGGCCCAAGTGGTGGACTAGGGAAATAAGTGAGTTCATAAATGAGCGTAACAGAGCGTATAGACTTCATAAGCGCAATGGTACGGTGACTAACTTTAATAGCTATATCGAGCTTAGACATCAGGTTAAAAGATCTGTTAGGAATGCTAAGCGTAATTTAGAGATACTTATAGCTGCGGATAGTAAACATAATCCAAAAAAGTTTTTTGACTACACCAATAATCGTAAGCTGATAAAAGATAATGTTGTCCCTCTAGTGGACGCTAATGGCGCTTTGGCTTCCGACGCTCAGGCGATTGCGGGTATTTTTAACAACTTTTTTGCGACCGTTTTTACTGTAGAAGACGTAAATAATGTCACCGACGTGGACGATATCGTTCCATTTAGTAGCGAGACTATTTTGAGTGAAATAACTGTTTACGAGGGTGAGCTTGCGCCTTATATCGATACGCTAAAAGGTAGCAAGGCTCCAGGCCCTGACTCGTTTTATCCTAGACATTTGAAAGATTTGAAAGACGTTATCGTAGGCTCCTTAACAAAAATTTTTAATAAGTCACTGGAAGCGGGGATTATTCCTGAAGACTTCAAATTAACTAACGTTACACCCATTTTTAAAAAAGGTGACCGTACAGTAGCTAGCAATTATAGGCCTATTAGTTTAACGTCAATTGTCGTAAACTTTTGGAATCCGTAGTTAGGGATCGTATCGTCGATCACTTAGAAAGTCGCGATTTGATTAATAGTAGTCAGCATGGGTTTCGACACCATAAATCTTGTTTAACTAATTTGTTAGAGTTTTATAACGAAATAGTGCGCGAATACGATAGGCATAGAGCGGCTGACGTTATTTATTTAGACTTTCAAAAAGCTTTGATACAGTTCCGCATAGAAGATTAATTGCGAAGGTTAAAGCGCACGGTATAAGCGGTCAGGTAGCTAACTGATTAGAGGAATGGCTTTGTACCAGGAAACAGAGGGTCGTTGTTAATGGTAAGGAATCGTGGTGGCTGGATGTAGGTAGCGGTGTCCCTCAGGGTTCAGTAACGTGAACAAAAGTATATTTAAATTTTTTTTTTTTTAAATTAAACTAACACGGACTTAGATGTAGCTCGTACCTTAAACTAACCCACTTTTTATTATACGCTTCATACTTTTTTCTTTTCTTATCCTCTCTTTACTTGCATGTCTGCAGTTTGCATGGTATGACAGTGTTTGACTTAAGACTGTGTTTGCATGGTTTGTAAGCGTTCTTATCTTACTTCTTTTCATCTTTCACCCCTTTCCTATTCTCTTCGACTATTTTTCCGACTTGTCGGCAGTGGCCGGCGGATGATGATGGTGAGTCTTTCTCTCTCTTTTTCTGAATGAATGTTAACCCGCGAATGATAGGTTTTGCTACTTAACACCCTACTCTCTTCTTTCTCTCGTGCTAACCTTAGAGTGGATCTTAGGGTTTTTGTTAGCCTCAGCTTCTGTAAATCTGTAGATATAAAGGGTTCCAAAAAACTTTAGCCCCCCCATTTGTAGCTTACATGTTTACTTATATCGAAGTAGTTTTTAGTGATTATAAAAATATATAAAATTATTTATTTATTGCAGGTATTAAAATTACTCTAGCTGATAAAGTGATAACATAATGGCTTCTCAATTAATTGGTGATTCGGAGAGGCAACGTGTGAAAGATCGCATACGAGCAATAACATTTCGGGAAGCTCGTGATGCTGGAGCTACCTTTATAACACGTTCATGGGTTGCCAAAAAGTTGCGAAGAAGTGAGGACTTCGTCAAAAGAAATTGGAATAAAACTTTGGATGAATGTGAAATGGATACAACCAAATCTGGGCGCCCAAATTTGCCACTCTCTCAGGAAACAAAGGACATCATTGAAAGCGGTACGCGTAAGCGGAAAAAACAGCTGTGCTAAACTTTCTAGAGAGATCGAAGTGTTGAGAGGAAAGATCGTTAGTGGTGAGATCATTCGACTGTACCGTCATAGGCAAGATTTAAAGCCTTGGCATGAACTTCCAAAGCCAAAAAAAACTCAACTTAACATCGATGACAGAATGTGGTTTGCCCATTATCTTGAAGATTGGGATGTGGATGATTTCATGCATTTAGCTGTCTCCGATGAATTTTTTGTTTACGTAACACGTCGGCCTAACTACCAAAATGATAGAGTGTGGGCCACAACACCGGATGAAATCGATGACAACGAACATTATCACGAATTATTAAAAAGTCCAGACTGTGTTGGTGTGTTTGTTTTGTTCACTGTAAAGAAGCTCATGTGGGTGCTGAAGCCAAATGGTCAGAGTTGGGATGGACAGTATTTTCGTGATATTATTCTATCCCAGCATGTCATTCCTTTTCTAAGAAACCCAAACAATGTTACGAATGTCGATCAGGTCACACTTCTGCACGATACGGCCCCTGCTTTAAGGCATTAGCCACTCAACAGTTGTTGCGGAACCATGAGATCGATTTCTTTGGAAATGAAGAATGGCCAGGAAATTCTCCTGACCTGAACGTCTGTGAACACATTGGATCAGTTATAAAGGACAAGGTTGAATGTCTCTTGGTTCAAGAACCTGCAGCAAATCAATTTTCGAAGGATACAATGACGCAACACATTGAAACTGTTTTAGCAAATTTGCGTAACGATCAAGATCTATTCACGTCACTTTTGGCAAGCTGCCCAAAGCGAATTCAGGCTGTCTTGGAAGCCAATGGCGGGAACACCAAGTTTTAATTGTTTCTCATTAAATGCAGGATTAAATTCTCTTGTGTAAGGTATGTTTAGTTTTACTGTACCTCTAATGGTTTAGGCCATGGGCGGGGGGGCTAAGGTTAATTGGAGCCCGTATACAGTATATCAGGGTGGAGTGAAAAAACTTTTTTAGAATTCAGTTTTGTTGGGGAACCCAAAAGTTGGTTTGTGGTACCAATAAGAAATCTGTAAAATATTAGCTACCTGTGACATCAACTTCACCGGCCCCAAGGAAGTAAAAAAATTTGCCTTTCAGGGCCTCCAAAAAATTGAGGAAAAATTCAAATATTTAAGCGTATATTCCGTTGTGTTTATGCTAGGAAGATCATTTTTGTTTCATTTGATTTGTCTATTTATGTTCTTTAACATGTTCTTTAATGTTCTTATACACTTTTTTCCCATGCCTCACAGAAATTTGAAAAACTTGATATTTCATGAAAAATACTAAAGAAAATAGTTTTTATTGCTTTCGTTGATTGATTGATGTTGAGCGTCATTCAATGATTCAGTTTTCTTTTAGAAGCTCATAAAGTAGCTGCATGGCTTTAAATATATTGGTTTATTGGAGCAGCTCTCCGCTAATTTAAGCTAGATATGAGCCATGCATATCTCGGCTTAAATTACCCTGAACTCACCACGTGGAGGTGGCTGCCTTTTGACCCACCACAATAATTAAAAAGCTTCTTATTCAGTTTTGTAGTCTCTCTTGGCTTCAAATGATTTCATTATTGCTTGAGATGCAATTTTGGTTTTAACGTAGCCATCTCTCTTCTCACTTCCATAAACTGCTCTTGTCGCTTCTGTTACAAGTTTGATACTCCTTTCTACTGCTTGTGTATGACGAGGGAATTGAAAGAGTTTTAATTTTTCTTCGCGTGTTCTCAGCCAATGATGTAAACTCCTCTTTGGTTAAGTGTTTTGTCAATGGTGGCTCAAGCCTGATGGGACTACCTGTCCAAAATATAATATAACTGGAGTCAAGTGCATGGAAATTTAGCTTCTGTACACTGAACTCGCGAATGCTTTTCATTTTTTCAGCTTGAGATCTTGCTGTTTCGATCCTTCGTATTGCCAATTTTCGAATGTTTGGCCGGTTATCAGTAATCATTACAAGAAGGTTCTCTTAATGCGCAAAGTAGGCGTTACGAATGATAACTTTATCAACAATATCTCTAAGTTCCTGTGATAGGTATCTTGAATAAGCTACCATCTGCAACAGGTGACGAGGTCCATCATAGCACCAAGGTTTTGTCTTCATCGTGAACCACATTGGAGCATAAACTTTGACGATGTATTCTATCAGCACTTTTAAGCTATCCATCGGATTTTCACATTCCATGTAGAAACGCAGGATGCGGTTAGCAGTGGTCAACCATCTGGATTGGACCATTGGCCCAGGTTGAAGATTTGCTAAGTCATTGGTGCAACACCCACAAGTAATAGCCTGAGAAGCTTTATAGAGGTACAATTGATCTGTACTTAGATCATCAGAATCGGTAATTGGAAGAGGATTTCCTTCCACGGCTTCAAACTTAACTACTGGTTGGTCGACAGATTTTAATGCTTTTCCAATTCGTCCTGACATTTCTCGTAAACCATGGGAGGGCCCATCAAGGTGTTCTAACAAATGCCTCAATCAGACATGGGGCTGGGGCCTGGCCTCGGGCATATTTTGCAGGCCACGGCCTCGGACCTCAAAAAGTGACCTTGGTCTCGACCTCGGCATCGAGGCCAGCTGAAAAGTGGAAAGGCCTCGTGACTTTCGTGAAGCTTTAGGGAATCCTGATTTGTTTTGTTCTGTAATTTTCAACCCCCGGTAGCGTTGGGGTGGAGATTCTTCAGGTGGGACCGTTCAGGGTGGATATTCTTCAGGTCAGGATCATGACCTGACAGATGACCGTATGTGGCGGCATACTTTGATAAATATTATTCAGACAGGTGACTGGTCAGGCGGCAGTCATTGATAAATACTATTCAGTTAGGTGACCAACGGATTAGTGACAGGTCACTGTGACGTTAGGTACATAAATATTCTATATGTCATGGTATATAAATATTATTCAGTCAGTCAGCAGTAGACCAATTGACTTAATGTAGCAAAACTAGTGTGGGAAAGCAACCAATCAGTTGATCATCAGTTGAACTGAGCTCATATAATGTGTTTGTGTTATTTATGTGTATAAACTATTGTACTGTATCTATTTCTCTAACAAAAAATAGGCCAAACTAGAGAAGAACACCACCTGATAACCTTATATACTGGTAATTAGCTACTAGCGTCGATAATTTTGTTTTTCGCCAGTCGTAAATTGCAACATTTAACTTCTAAATAATATAATTTGAAATGAATATATAATATCGGATATAAACAATAATTTTTCTAATATCGGCATTATAACTGAGACATAAATTGTTATACAGGGTGTTTATAAAGTCCCTATCTATTTTAGTGAAAACGTAGCAAAAAGAGTAAATTCAATAACAATATAATAAAAGGCATACATTTAATGAATACTTAAGCATATGATTCTACATGAGCACCATCAGTATCTCTACAGAGTTCGAATCTGTCAGCAGCATACGGAACACATTTTGGAGCATGACAGGCGTTATTTTTGTAACTGCTGTTACGATACAAGCACGTAAATGTCCCAACTTTATTCAGATGGCATTTTAAACACTGTCGTCTTTCAACAAGATGGAGCACCTTGTCATTATGCAAACATTGTTCGGGAGTACCTAATTGAACGATTTTCAAATCGGTGGGTCGGACGTGGAGGCAACAGGCCCTGGGCGGCTCGATCTCCTGACCTAACGCCCTTGAATTTCTTTGCATGGGGCTTTATCAAATCAAACGTCTATCAAACGAGGGTTACAGATCTGCAAGATTTACGTGCTCGTATCATAACAGCAGTTACAAAAATAACCCCTGTCATGCTCCAAAATGTGTTCCGCAATGCTGCTGACAGATTCGAACTCTGTAGAGATACTGATGGTTAAGGTAGGTTGATTTTCTGCATGTTTTTAGATATCGACTTTGGACTAGTCGAGATAGTCAGGGCTTAATATGATAATAACTGACAAAACATTTCAGATCCCTAGCTTTAACCGTTTTTTGAGGAAACCGTTTCAAAAATCGTCAAAAAATCGTACCGAAAAATATCGCATTTTCGCAATTTTCGGCCGAAAAAAACATGCTATTTTCATAAAAAAAATCCTGAAAAAAGTTACAATTTTATTGAAAAAAAGGTAAAAAAACATGTAGAGAGTCAAATAGACACATTTAGATCCCAAGATCATCATAATTTTCACTGTGAGAGCCCTTAGAAGCAAAGGAAGGCCTCATCTGGCGACTTAGGGCTTTGGCCAGGATGTGTTTGTGCCTTGATTCGAGTCCATAAACAATATGGGAAGCTTCAGATGTCAGCTTCACGGCCCTTTCAACACTCTGAGAATGTGAAGGCAGATCAGGCAGCTCCAGCTTGGTGCCATTCAGCAATGCTTCTTGAAGCTCCTGGTCAGAAAAGTCTTCTGTGAGAGCAGGTTCACAGATGCCACTTTGAGAAAGGTTGATTAGTTCTGACCAGTGGGTAGCTTCAATGTTGATGGCTGTGAACTTCTTCAGCCTCTTCTTGGCTGCCTTCCCACTTCTGAAAGAATAATAATTAATTTATTTTTTATTCCAGTTTAAGATTTAATTCCTATTAGTCTCAGAATTGCTGATTTAAATTAAACTTAAATTAAAAAAAACAAACCTGAGTTCTATAAATCCCCATAATCGAATTTTTTTTCAGAAAGAAGGTAAGATTATTTCCATTATCAGAGGGGATGGGGGGAATTGGGATAAGAAAATGTGAAAAAAATTCGATTATGGGGATTTATAGAACTCGGGCCTTTTTTTTATTAAATAAATCCCCATAATCAAATATTTTTTCACATTTTTTAAATTAATAAATGCTTACCCGATGGACAGAATTTTCTTGAGAGCAGCTTATCTCACTTCCAAGTCATCAGACTTCATCATGGAGTACAGCACATTCTCGGGCAGCAAGGCAAAAGCATTGTACTTCAGGTTCTTGAAAGCAACACCCTGGATTTCTTCAGACTGCTGCTTGATCCTCTGGATCATGTTGAAGATGTACAGCTGCTGATTGTGGAACTTGCTGTCCCTTTTGATCTCAAACCAACTGACTGCATACACTTCCACAATTAACTTGATGGCCTGGTAAAGCTTATCCTGTAGTTCTGGAGGGTAAGCACCTCTGGTCCACAGACACATCAATCTAATTGACAAGTACAGATTATGTGCTGTGTTTGACAATTTTCTTTCTTGTACTTCACAGCATTGTCATCACAGGGACGAACAGGTAGCTTACAGGTGCAAGCAGAAATGTCAAAAAGTTTATCCAGCTTTTCCTCCAGATTCTGCTCCTGGACTGTAGAAAGAGATTTCCTGTTTATCTCTTTTGCTTTCTTGAAGCACACTTTATCCACCAATTTCACTACATAATATTCCTCATACAGGGGCAGCCGCGGGTTCACTGCCTGCCAGATCTCAATCACATCCTTTGCTATCATTTTAGCAATATCATAGTCTTTCAAGTCCGGGTGGCTGTTTTGGAGGAAATAACTGTACTGAATAACTTGGCGGAGGGTAGGAGGCTCTGTTTTATCCAAAGGGGAAGGCTGGCCACTGAATTTTTTGGCACTATCACTTCGAGTTAACACCGCAGACTTCCGTTTTTTACCCATTTTTATGAAATATCTGAAAATAAACACAATTAAATGAACGCATCATAAAATAACTTAATTTAATACACATTTTATAGGTAAATATCATTAAAAAATACAAAATAATACACTAACAAACATCTGTAATGCATTTACAATAAGTTTCAAGCATCATTTCGTTAAAAAAGCCGAATTTTAATTGATTATTTTGATGAAATAAGGTCTGATATTTTGTTTGTTTACATTGCGCGAATGCCGCGCGCGCGATTTTACGCGTAAAATTCGGTAATTTTACAACTTAAAAATAATTAACAATCCTCAAAAAATACAATAATTTTCACAAATATGAGTTGGTGCAACGTTTTTTATACATTAATACCTTTCTATCTAGACTAGTCCAAGATCACAGTTCCAAAATCAACCCACCACCCTACTGATGGTGCTCATGTAGAATCATATGTATGCTTAAGTATTCATTAAATGTATGTCTTCTATTATATTAAATGCAAAAAGCTTCATTTTTCTACGTGAAGGTCAAAATATGATAATAAAAACCCACTCTAATAGACAGAGTTTATTTCTACAACAGTTTCTACAACCTACCTACCTACTGTACCTACCTACCTACTGTGCACACCATTAGATTCCCCGTGAAAAGTTATATCTGATTCACTACCTTAAACACTATTTGGTGCAGCCATATTCATTTCAATAGAGAACAAACAAACAGACAAACAAACAAACTTCCTCTTTTATATATATAGATAAGAAGATGTACCTACCTACTGTACGTACCTACCTACTGTACGTACCTACCTACCTACCTACCTACTGTACCTACCTACCTACTGTGCACACCATTAGATTCCCCGTGAAAAGTTATATCTGATTCACTACCTTAAACACTATTTGGTGCAGCCATATTCATTTCAATAGAGAACAAACAAACAGACAAACAAACAAACTTCCTCTTTTATATATATAGAAGATATATATATAAAAGAGGAAGTTTGTTTGTTTGTCTGTTTGTTTGTTCTCTATTGAAATGAATATGGCTGCACCAAATAGTGTTTAAGGTAGTGAATCAGATATAACTTTTCACGGGGAATCTAACGGTGTGCACAGTAGGTAGGTAGGTACAGTAGGTAGGTAGACTAGACAGTTTTATTTAGTAAATGGGTAGGTACAGTAGGTAGGTACAGTAGGTAGGTAGACTAGACAGTTTTATTTAGTAAATGGGTAGGTACAGTAGGTAGGTACAGTAGGTAGGTAGGTACAGTAGGTAGGTAGGTAGGTAGGTACAGTAGGTAGGTACAGTAGGTAGGTACAGTAGGTAGGTAGACTAGACAGTTTTATTTAGTAAAAGGTAGGTAGGTACAGTAGGTAGGTACAGTAGGTAGGTAGACTAGACAGTTTTATTTAGTAAAAGGTAGGTAGGTACAGTAGGTAGGTACAGTAGGTAGGTAGACTAGACAGTTTTATTTAGTAAATGATACATTAAAATCTTGTTTAGTTTTGAATGACGGCATAAAGTCACGGGATTTAAGTGGAATCTAATGGTGTGCATAAAAGTTTCAACATTTTCGAGAACTTTTTAAAATATAAGGTTAAGGAATAAGTTTTTTCATTTTAACACAAAAAAGCTTAAAATCATTATTTTCGAAAACTTTTTAAAATATAAGGTTAAGGAATAAGTTTTTGCATTTTGATACAAAAAAAGCTTAAAATCATTATTTTCGAGAACTTTTTAAAATATAAGTTTAAGGAATAAGTTTTTGCATTTTTGACATTTGAGTGTGACTTTTGCTATGGGTGACAATGGCCCAAAAAAGTTGGAACACCTCGCAATCTTTATATTTTGACACCCATTGGAAAAACACGTAACATTGTTTACACTGAAGTGCTACAAAATGTCTGATGTTTTCAAGGAATAAAAACAATTACCAAAACTTTGTGTTTGTGTTCATTTAGTTTTGTTCATCTTTTTACCTTATTTTGACACACCCTTACATCCCGGGCAACGCCGGGTATCTCTGCTAGTATACAATAAAATGTAATTTTAAATTTATCTATTACATTATGTATTTGTAAATTATTTATTAAAAAATAGATTGGATCATTTTAATGTTTTTTATATTAATATAAATGGAATACTAACCTAACTTAACCTTACCTAATTTAAAATTAAAATGCAATGTAATTACATTAATTTATTAAAATTAAAAAAAATATAACTACGCGCATGCGCAGTAGAGTCAAGGCGTCGATGTGTCACAGGCGTCTACACATTACGCCACAGCATCAGTTCATTCGCGGAAGTCATACAGTGCACCCTTGTCAAACTCTTTTTAGTGTTTGTTTTTGAAACTGAATTTTTTTCAGCCTAATTTGAACAAAGATGACTCGTAATTGCGTGAACAGTGTAGATAACCTGTATTATGTTTGTGGAGAACTGACCTTTGCATCACAAAAGCGTGCTATAACCGCCGTGATTAGGAAAGCCTATCACCTTTATTTTGGCTGTAAGATTGGAGGTCAGGACAAGAGCTGGGCCCCACACATATGCTGCAATACTTGTGCAACAAACCTTCGCCAGTGGTTGAATCGGAAAACGAAATCTATGCCTTTTGCAGTGCCAATGGTGTGGAGGGAACCAACAGATAATGTCAGCAATTGTTACTTCTGCATGGTGCCTCCAGTCAAGAAAGGTATTTGCAAGAAGAAAAAGTGGATTTTACAATATCCGAATATACCCTCTGCTATACGTCCGGTACCTCACGGCGAAGGACTACCCATTCCTGAGCCCCCACACTCATTCTCCCTGGAGTCGGAGGACGAGGAGAATGAAGGAACCTGCGAAACTTGTGAGTCTTCAACTTCACAAGACCCTGAATTTGTTTATAACTTGACATCTTCTAAACCGCACATGATAACTCAGAATGAATTAAACGACCTTATCAGAGATTTAGAACTGCCAAAGAGTAAGGCAGAGCTGTTGGGCTCCAGATTGCAGCAGTGGAATCTCCTCGCTGAAAATGTTAGAGTGTGTAAGTTTCGTGACCGTCAAAAAGATTTTGTCCCATTCTTCATCATGGAAGGTGACCTTGTAGCTTGCAACGACATCGATGGTCTGATGGCAGCTCTCAACATTATTCACAATCCTGATGAGTGGAGACTGTTCATTGATTCATCGAAGTTGAGTCTAAAAGCTGTTTTGTTGCATGTTGGCAACGTATTGACAGCAATTCCAGTTGGTCATGCAGTCCACATGAAGGAAACATATGACAACATGAAGCAACTTTTGAACTGCATAAACTATGACAAACATCAGTGGCAGGTTTGTGGTGATTTGAAAGTTGTTGCTATCGTGCTTGGACTGCAGCTGGGCTACACTAAGTATTGCTGTTTTTTGTGTGAATGGGATAGTCGGGCTAGGACTTATCATTACATCAAGAAAAGATTGGCCACTCCGACACTCATTGGAACCTGGAACAAAAAATGTTTAGTATCCTCCACTTGTAGAATCGAGCAAGATTTTGTTACCACCCTTACACATCAAACTGGGCATCATGAAAAATTTTAAGGCTATGGATAAAACGGGGGCAGCTTTTAAGTACCTCGGTGATAAATTCCCAAAGCTCAGTGAAGCAAAAATCAAGGAGGGTGTATTTGTTGGTCCACAGATCCGCGAGCCTCTTAGAGATGAGGAGTTCGACCGTATCCTAGGTGGTGAGGAGAAGACAGCGTAGAATGCTTTCCGGTTAGTAGCAACCAATTTTCTCGGAAATACCAAAGCTGACAATTACAGGGAGCTGGTGGAAAACCTGCTGTTGTCCTATCAAAAAATGGGCTGCAATATGTCTTTAAAGATACATTTCCTCCATTCGCACCTGGAATTTTTTCCGGCCAACTGCGGAGCAGTCAGCGATGAACATGGTGAATGTTTCCACCGGAATATCTCAGCGATGGAGAAACGCTACCAGGGCAAATGGAGTCCATCATTGTTAGCAGACTACTGCTGGACAATAACAAGAGATGCTCCAGAAGTTGAATACAAGAGACAAGCAAAGAAGCGACGGGTTGAATCAATATAAGTGACTGCATTATAAAGGTATGTTACTAATATATAGTATACATATACGCAAAATGTGTAACTTAAATTTTCTTGGAAACTGTAGCCAATCGACTGTTTTTATGGTCATATTCGTTTTCAGCACCCCAAAATCCATAATAGGAAACACATTTTATCTCCGAAGCACAAACTTTTTCAAAATTTGTAGACCAGTGTAATTTTTTCGGTCTTTTTCATTTACTTTAATAATATAAAGTATTATACATATGACATAATTCCTTTGTTTTTCGGGTCATTTTCTCCCAGATTATAATCTGAATCATTCGTGGTGTTATTTCCAGTGGTGTAGTGCTGTGGGAACGCGTGGGAACGGCGTTCCCTTACTTTTTTTGGTAGACGGAACGGCGTTCCCTCACTATTTCAAATAAATCTGAACTTACAAATCTCTAACGTCATGAAATTTTAATTCCCACCCCTAGAAGAAATATGAGAAAGAATCATTAACTGCTTCATTTCTTTTAGCTTCGACTGAGGCAATGCTAGCCTATAAAGATCTGATGAAACAGTCACCACGGCGTACCAGTTGTTAACTTTTTTTTAGTTAATCATTCCAGTTGTTAGCTATTTTTATTGATTGTACTGGATGTCGTATATCTAATGACACTGGAAATACTGCATCTTCAACCTTGGAATATATCCTAATATCCAGTGCATATGACCTCAAAATATCCCTGAAATTGGTCAGATTTCAAAAGATTTCCCGGGGGGGCTTACAGTACCCCCGGACCCCCAGCTGTATGGGCTCGCCACGCTCGCCATTGTCCCCCCCGCATCTGAGTAACACTTTCAAAATGCGTTCCCTCACTTCTTTATTTAGCACTACACCACTGGTTATTTCATTCATGGTTGTATTGTTATTAAGCTTGCGTTGTGCCTACGGGTCTATATAAGGTATAGTAGCAATTACTTAGCTAGTAGTACTTATTTACTTATAATTACTGTATATGCTGTTCTACATTGCTTTGTCATGGCCGCTTTTGTATGTCTATTGCCTTATGTGTAATTTTAATTATACTTATCTGCCATGTTATACGTACCTTACGTTTGAATTATGCGCACTTGTTGCCTAATATTAACTTGTTTAATACTATACTTTAACTACTTATTGGCCCTTTTGAAAACTTCTACGGTCAAATTTAGTGTTATAATTCTCACGGAAACCTGGTTAAATAGTAGTATTAAAAACCTATATAATATAGATAATTACGTTGCTTATCATACTGTAAGAGATGGTCAGATTGGTGGGGGTATCTCTGTGTATGTGCATCAAACTTACGACTCTAACGAAGTATTTTCTCTATGTAAAAGTGACAATGAAAACCCGATTGTGAATATAAAAGACAAAAGTAATGTATATTCTGTCCATGCAATATATAGACCACCTAATACTAATATCAATAGCTTTTTAATTCACTTAGATAACATGTTATGCAACTTTCATAAATCGAATGCCATAGTTGCGGGTAACTTCAAAATCAATTTGCAATCTGAAGCAATCTCTCATAAATTTTTAAACTTAATGAATTCTTTCTATCTTAGTCATTCTATTACCAAACCCACTCGAGTCTGCAGCTATGGCAATCGAATAACAGAGTCTACGATTGATAATATATTTGTAAATAGCAATGCCCTCGTAAATTCTGGAATTATAACCACTAACATCAGTGATCATTTTCCTACTTACGCTATATTCAATAACATTGCTCAGGTTGCGGACAAAACAACTATTGAATACAGAATATTCTTAAGGTTAACAAAAGAAAATTTATTGGGGCTGTAGAAAATACTCGACTTGACTGTAACGAACCTTTATTGACCCAGATCATATGTTTCAGTTCTTCTATGACACCTTATTCTATATTTTTAATATTTGCTTTCCTTTAAGGAGAAAAACAGTTTCGCCCAAAAGTGTCGCAAATCCATGGATCATTCCAGGAATTATCACTTCAATAAAGAACAGAGATAAATTAAATTATTCAAATTGCAATTACAGAGCAAAATTCCTAAAATACAATATACTCAATACAGAACCAAATTAACTAAAATAATAAAAATTGCAAAATATAACTATTATAGCAATCAATTTTCCAAACATAAAGGAGACATGAAAAACACTTGCACAACCATAAACAACCTTCTCGGAGAACAAATTAAGAAAAATTCAATAGAGAAATTAAATGTTGATAATAAAGAAATTACTGATGATACTGCTATTGCAAACTCTTTAAATGCACACTTTACTTCAATAGCGGATAAGCTTCGCTCACAATTAATAAATAATGATCACTCACCTCTAGAATATATGTCACCCAGCCCACTAAATTCATTTTCTTTTGTTCCTGCTACCTCTACTGAGGTCCAGAATATTATTGGTAAATTAAAAAATACAAAAAATAACATTCATAACATTCCTGTACTTATATTAAAACTTGTTAAAGATAAGATATCTGTAAATTTGGCTAAAATTATCAATCAAAGTATTTCCAAAGGAGTATTCCCATCAATGCTAAAAACTGGTTGTATAACACCCCTTTTAAAAGGGGGTGATCCTACATTTGCAACAAATTACAGGCCGGTGTGTTCATTATCTGTGTTCAGCAAAGTTCTTGAAAAAATTGTAAAAAGTAGAATGCAGCGATATTTAGAATCCTACAATTTATTATCTCCAAATCAATATGGCTTCCGTAATAATAAAACAACGGAAATGGCTATTTTAAATCTTATGGAAAATGTAAATATAGCTAAGGAGAACAAAGAAATAATGATATAAATATTTATGGATTTGAGTAAGGCGTTTGATGTAATAGAGTGAAATAGACCATAATATTCTACTTAATAAATTATATTGTAACGGCTTTAGAGGAGCAATCAGTGATTGGTTTAAAAGTTATTTGTCCAATAGATATCATTTTGTATTAGTAAACAAGGTTTGCTTAACTAAAGCGCTTGTCAAACATGGTATACCACAGGGCTCAGTTCTGGGTCCACTATTATTTTTATTATATACAGGGCGTCCCAAAAAAATGTATACACACTTTAAATACTTATAAAGGCAGTGTTTATTAAAATATATTTCATTTTCAAAATGTAATAGAATCTACAGACATTATTTAATTGTTTTGTCAACGCCTGTTTTCAAACTGACGTCCGTTCTGGTCCAGGCACTGCTGATAACGCGAAGCAATGGAATCGCAAACATCACGAAACATTTCGTTTGGTATTTGTGTGCATTCTCGTTCAATGGCTGCTCTCAATTCAGCGACTGTTGCAGGTTTTATAGCGTAGACTTTGTCTTTTAAGTATCCCCATAAAAAAAAGTCTAGTGGTGTGAGGTCTGGTGAACGCGGAGGGTATTCTACGAAACCCCTTCGTCCAATCCACATCCACATCGTGCCAAGTACCACTCGCAATACTCCACTCTTCGGTCCGGATCATCTTCATTAATAGCATGGACTAATCTTGGAATGTAACTTTTCCATTGACAGCGCTTCAAAATGCGTTGGACAAACGATTCTGAAATTCCTACCTCACGACTCGCTTGCCGCACAGATTTTCTTGGACTTTGGTGATACGTTTCCAGTACTCTTTCTTGCTTTGTGGGGCTTGTCGATGTCCGTGGTCTTCCGGAACGCTTCTTGTGGACATTCTGAACAGTTCCATCGGCTTCAAACTTATCTCTAATTCGAGTGATGGTAAGTCGCGTTGGTGGATCTGTTTGAAACTCCCTCCTAAACTGTCTTTGCACTTCAACTGCGTTTTCACACTTCCAATAGCATTTTAGAATGAATTTCCTTTGTTCAAAGCTTAGTCTGACTGCCATTATTAATTCTAATGGGTTTAACTTGGAAAGAAAGAAACATCAATTGAGCTATCAGCTGTTAAAGTGTGTATACATATTTTTGGGACGCCCTGTATAAATGACCTTCCACGTTCATCTGATATACTGAACTTCATAATGTTTGCAGATGATACAACTGTTTCTTTTTCTTGCAAAGATGTTAATACAGCTAAGAATATATTTCATTCGGAATTCATCAGTATAATGAAATGGTTGACCACCAATAAACTCTTCCTAAATACCAGTAAAACAAATTTCATGATTTTTACTAATAAAAGAAATGTATATCTTGATGAACTTAATGTTAATGAAATCGCCATAAAGGAGTGTACTGTAACAAAATTTATTGGTGTAATGCTAGATAAGAATTTGCAATGGAGTGATCATGTAAATTATATCGCGAAAAAGATTTCAAGGAGCGTTGCTATAATGTTTAAACTTAGAAATGTAGTCCCTAAACAAGTTTTATTGACTCTTTATCATACTCTTGTTCTTCCTTATATAACATACTGCACCCTTGTTTGGGGAAACTCTGCTAACAACGCATTAAATGGTATCTTTGTCATCCAAAAACGAGCAATAAGGTTATTATCTGATGCTGATTTCCTTGATCACTCTAGTGCATTATTTAAAGAGCTAAACCTACTAAAGCTCAACGATATAACCAAACTGGCATATTTTGTTTTTATTTACAAGTTGAAGAACAAAATCATTAATTTGCAATGGGTAAATAGATATTTTGTAATTCATCAAGAAATCCGCTCGTATCAGACCAGAAATAGATCAAAGCTTGTTATACCTCAATTTAGATTGTCTTCATCTCAAAAACTACCCATTTTCATTGGATTGAAACTATGGAATGACTTGTATGCCGATATAAAAAATATTGTGAATGTAAATTTATTTAAAAACCAAGTTGAAATCCCGATTAATAATGGCATACTAACAAAAATCTAGAATTAATGTCCACTAATATTGTTTAATATTGTCCATTAATATTGTTTAATATTGTAATATATGTTTTAACTATTAATAATACTTATTTACTTATTTATTTATTTATTATTATTAATTAATAACAACTCGCTGCTTATTTTTAATAAGAGCCCAGTAAAGCCTAAAGCTTAAGGGTCAAATAAAATAAAATAAATAAATAAATAAATAAAAATAAGTATTGTTGTCTATTTGTATTAATTATCTATTATTATATTTCTTATTGTATTTTCAGTGTTCAGTTGCTACTGAAATAAAGCCTGAATTGAGTCGCTCCTTTACCGGCATTACATTTTATTTCACTAACTTGAGACGCTGTGATGGAGCGTGGACTTCGCCCCGAGCGGCTCGATGTACTCCCGATTTCACCAGAAGCGCCGCGCGTGTTTAAGCATTGGCTGTTCGTTTTCACACGATATAAGAGCACGGTTGAAGGTAACGACGACGCATACCTTGGCCTGCTAGCCAACGCCGTATCGCCGGAGAATTTTGAGCTGATAGTGGATTGCAATACATACGACGACGCTTTGGATGCTCTGAAGTCGGCATTCATCCAACCAGCGAATGAAGTTGTTGCACGACACCGTCTTGCTACTCGAAAGCAAACTTCTAGTAAAACAATCGACGAATATTTGCGCGCTCTTCACAAACTTAGCATCGATTGCAATTTCCAAAGAGTATCCGCAAAAACTTATCGTGACGAATGCATACGAGACGCTTTCATCTCTGGTCTGGCTTATCAGCGGATACGCACCCGGCTCCTTGAAAACAAAAGGCTCGACCTCTCTGCTGCTGCAGACCAGGCTCGCGCGATAGAAATTGCTATGAAGGATTTGCAGTCGTATCAGTCCTGTGTTGTTGATCCACGCCCTGTCGCCGTCATCGAAAGCAAACCCCGACACCTCCCCTCTATCTAGTTTCCCCGAACAAGATTCGTCTGAGAGACAATCTGAAACCTTGCAAGGTGAAACGTGCGCTGCTGCCGGATGTCCAAACTTATGTTTCTTCTGTGGAAACAATCGTCACTTGCGGTCGCAATGTCCAGCTAGGAACGTTACCTGTCTTAAATGCAAAAAAAGGGACATTTCGCGAAGGTGTGCAAATCTACCAAGAATTCATCGGTAGCTGCTTCTATTTCTACCGCAACTCTCGCATGCGTTCCGTCCGCCTTGAAGGAGTCTGTAGTCCGTGTTCTTTTGAACGGGATTCAAGCCAGGGCTCTTCTTGACACTAGGAGCTCTGAAAATTTTGTTTTGGAGGCTATTGCTCACTCTCTTCGGTTACCCATTTCTCCATATTTAGGCACTATTTCTATGGCTTCCTCGAACTTCAAATCTTCGATTACTGGATTTTGTGAGGTCGATTTGGTGATTCAAGAACGTCATTACCCTGGAGTTCGTCTACTTGTCTTGCCTGAGCTGTGCACTGATGTTATCCTCGGTATCTCCTTCCTCAAGAAACACTCGGGAGTGAAAGTAGCTTATGATGGGCCACACCCTCATCTCGACGTATGTTCCTTAACATCGCTCGCCATTGCTCCTCCTAGAGTCTTTTCAAATTTATCACCAGACTGTCATCCGATTGCTACTAAGTCACGGAAATTCAAGGCTTTAGATGTTGAGTTTATCCGCTCCGAAGTGGACCGCATGCTTTCTGAAGATATAATCGAACCGAGTTGTTCTCCATGGAGGGCCCAAGTGGTCTTTGTAAATCACCAAACGAAGTGGCGCTTGGTGGTGGACTTCTCTGAAACCATTAATAAATTTACATATCTTGATGCATATCCTCTACCCAACATTGAGGAACTCGTCAATAAAGTAGCGAATTACGAGATATTCAGTACCATAGATTTAAAAAGTGCATACCACCTTGTCCCACTCCCGGGGCCGCCGAGAGGGCTGGGAAGCCGGGATAAATCCCCGGGGCCCGGACCTCTATGGGGCCTGGAAAGAGGGGGATAAAATCTAAAAATATTAATAAAGCAATTGCTTAAATAACAGAGAGGAAATATAATTAATGAACATACATTTTATAGAGATTATCATAGTCAAACTGAAACAGATAAAATATTATCTACGGCCCATCAATGCCCAAGACCGACTGACAGATCTGGGAACCATTGTAATTGAAAGCCAGTTAGCCCGTACTTTAAATTTCATGAGAATCATTCACCACTTTGCTAGAGAGAAGGCAAAGAAAGTATACTTCTAATTATGAAAATCTTGCAGTAAACAATTGTCTTGCCTGCATGGACTGGTACTGCATTTATAAAATGTATGGTTATAGAATTAATATAATTGATTCGAAAAATAAAATGATAATTTTCCTCTGAGTTGTTTATTCATACTGTATGTTTTGAATAGTGACTTGGACATATAATCAGTTTGCTTGTTATGTACACAAAAAACATTCATAATAAAATACTGAGTAAACAGGGGGGGGCCATATACCAATCTTTCCTCGGGGCCCGGGGCAGCTCTCGGCGACCCTGCCCACTCCATGAGGATGACCGTGCTTAACCGCTTTTAAAGCCAATGGGGGGGCTTTACCAATTCAAAAGATTAAGTTTCGGGTTAACAAATGGAGTCGCGTGCTTCCAACGAATTATGGATAATTTCATACGTCAGAATAAATTAGAAGGGACTTTCGCTTACTTGGATGACGTCACCATCTGCAGTTCGACACAAGAGGAACATGACGAAAATTTGCATAGGTTCATTGACACCGCTAATCGTTATAACATGACGTTGAATAAAGAAAAGTGTGTATTTTCATCCCCTTCCATATGTCTGCTAGGTTACGAAATCAGGAATAACGAGCTACGACGTGATCCTTCTCGTCTGGAACCCCTACGAAGTATGCCGTTGCCTCACTCAAAAAAGGGCCTTTTACGGATGATGGGCCTTTTGCCTATTATTCACGTTGGGTGCCACGATTCTCAGAGAGGATTCGCCCTCTAATTGACGTCTCTTTTCCGCTGACCGAGGATGCTAAAAATGCTGTTTCGGATTTGAAAGAAGCAACAATCAAATCAGTTAAGATGAAAATCGATGAAAAACTACCGTTTACAATCGAAACAGATGCGTCGGAGGTCGCTATACACGCCACACTAAATCAGGAAGGCCGCCCGGTTGCTTTCTTCTCGCGATCGCTTAATCGCGCGGAAAGAAATCACTGCGCGTTGAAAAGGAGGCCTATGCGAATGTGGAATCAGTAAGAAAATGGCGCCATTATTTGGTTGGAAAACACTTTACGTTAATAATCGATCAGAAATCCGTGGTCTTCATGCTTGACACGCAACACAAGAGTAAAATTAAAAATGAGAAAATATCAAGATGGAAGGTAGAACTGATACCGTATTCCTTCGATATCCAACATCGCCCAGGGAAACTTAATGTTGCTGCTGATGCTCTTTCACGCGGGTTTTATGCCGTAACGAGTCACAGCGATCTCTTCGAGCTATATAAGTTGTTGTGTCATCCGGGCATCACTCGTCTGCTCCATTTTGTTCGTGCGCGAAATCTCCCCTACTCTGCAGAGGATGCGAAGCGTGTCGTGTCAACTTGCCATACTTGCAACAGATTGAAACCGCAATTCCATCGACCTGAGCCAAGGCAACTTATACGAGCCATGAGACCATTCGATCGTCTCAGTATTGATTTTAAGGGCCTCTTACCCTCTAACACTAACAATTGATTTCTGCTAATCGTGATTGATGAGTTTTCACGTTTCCCTTTCGCTTTCCCTTGCAGAGATATGTCGGCCTCCACTGTTATTGCATGTCTCACTACTTTATTCTCCATTTTCATTTTACCTGGTTACTTGCATTCTGATCGAGAGACATCTTTCATGTCATCGCAGGTGAAATCGTTCTTGCAAAACCACGGAGTTCCGACGAATCGTTCAACTCCTTATCATCCGACTGGGAATGGACAGTGTGAGCGATTTGTCGGGATTGTATGGAAGACAGTAACATTGGCTCTTCAGTCAAGAAATTTACCTGCATGGGAATCCGTCTTGTCCGACGCACTTCACTCACTTCGCTCGCTTCTGTGCACCGCTACCAATGCGATGCCCCACGAGCGTTTGTTCGCATTTCCTCGCAAGACATCTTCTCTTTTCTTATCCTCTCTTTACTTGCATATCTGTAGTTTGCATGTTATGACAGTGTTTGAGTTAAGACTGTGTTTGCATGGCTTCTAAGCGTTCTTATTTTACTTCTTTTCATCTTTCACCCCTTTCCTATTCTCTTCGACTATTTTTCCGAATTGTCGGCAGTGGCCGGCGGATGATGATGGCGAGTCTTTCTTTCTCTTTTTCTGAATGAATGTTAACTCACGAATGATAGGTTTTGCTACTTACTTAGCCCCTTATTCTCTTCTTTAAAACCCCCTACTCTCTCCTTTCTCTCAGGCTAACGTTAGAGTCGATCTTAGGGTCTTTGTTAGCCTTAGCTTCTGTAGATCTGTAGACTCAGTATGCTTACGTGGCTTACGGCACCAGGAACTGTCCTCAGGAGACACGTCAGAAATAAGGATGAGCCCATGGTGGAAGAAGTCCGCTTATTGGAAGCAAACCATCAATACGCTCACGTTCGATTTCCCAATGGGCGAGAAGACACCGTAGCGATCAAAGACCTCGCTCCAGGGAGCGACCCGCTTCCGGTAGATCCTGAAGCGGGTTTGGAAGCCAGATCCAATTCTTTATCTGAGTCACTTGGGAGCCCTCGGGTTTCAGGCGAGGTTGTTCCTACTGAATGTCCTTCAGTCGGGGGTGATGTGACTCCCGCTCCTCCTCGTTCCCTTGTTCTTGCCCCGTCTTCAGTCGCGGGTCCTCGTCGTTCGAGCCGCGTAACACGTCTCGTTGATCGTCTGAACCTATAGTTTTTTTAAGAGGGGGCGAATGACATAATTCCTTTGTCTTTTCAGATCATTTTGCCCCAGGTTATAATCTGAATCATTCGTGGTGGTATTTCATTCATGGTTGTGTTGTTGTTGTGATGGTTGTGATGGTTGATTTTGTGGACGCTACTTTGAGTCTATTGTGTGTGAGCCAGTCTTGTATACGGTTTATGTATGTTTGTAGGTTATTTGTAGCGGTGTCGATGTTGTTGTGAGTGGATGTTAGAGTGATGTCATCTGCATATGATGATACGGTAAGCTTGTTATCTATGGGTGTTGGAATGTCATGCATGTATAAGTTGAACAATGTTGGTGAGAGAACAAAGCCTTGAGGGACCCCGTTCGGAAAAAGCTTGTTTTTGGATGACTTGCCATTAAATGTGACATGTGAGTATCTTCCTGAAAGATAGTTGCTCAGCCACCTTTTGGTGTTATTGTGCATGTTTGTGTCGAGTATTTTGTTTATGAGAGGGAAGCGTGGGATAGCATCAAATGCTCTACTAATGTCTATTGTTGCTAATAGTGTACGTTGAGTTGGTCGTCTGGAGTTAATGCCATCCATAATGTGCTGCGTGAGGTTAGTGAGTAATATCGTGGTTGAGTGGTGAGGTCTGAATCCATGTTGAGTAGGTGATAGTGGTATGTGTGGGTTGGTGATTTATAAGATGTCTTTCTGTTACTTTGGAAGGTGTGCATAGTAAAGTAATGGGTCTATAGGAAGCTGGTTCTGTTGGATTTTTGTTTGGGTTGAGTAGTGTAATAATTTTACCTTGTTTCCATATGTCAGGAATAATAGTGTTGGTATGAATATGTGTTGATGTTTGTGAGAGCTAAATGGGTATGTTGTGTTATTAAGCTTGTGTAAAAATGAACAATGAACAATTCGTATACCATCATTATATGGATTCATTGTCTTCATCCAGTACTTATGTTTGTATGGTTTTTATGTTTGAATGTTCATTTTTACATAAGAAACCAAAATCGCCTAAGCGAGTTTTGGATAGAATTTCGATTTGTACTTCTTTATTCATTACTGTATTTCTCTAATTCATCTTTTCTAATAATGACTTATACTGTACGTATGACATAATGTGAATAACTATGACGTCATAAAGTAACTTAATTCTCTTCACGTTTTCCATACCGCGAATACTGAATCACCCATTTGGTATGTGGATATCTTTCATGTATAATGTATGGAAATTCTTTATCATAATAATAAAAAATGTACACTCTATACGTCATTATTTATATGTTGTTCATTCATACATCCATGCCCTATCTTGACCATTATCCTATATCAATTTTATTAAATATTCATTTTTACTCGTGTCAGTCTACGAAATGGTACGAAACTTTATGCCTCCGTACCTGTTCGTTCAAAATCGCCCAAATACGTTCTCATGTATTATTTTTTTATTATTTTTTTCAAGTGCGTTCACCCCTCGCAAGATATTCATAAATGTTTATGCAAGTGATCAAATTCGATGATCACAGCATGAACTGAATATCTGAAAACGAAAAATCTCCTCTCGCTCTAATTTCAATTTATAATACATTATCATGTGTTATGTTAAATCATGTGTGTCATGTATATATAAATATATACCGTATGTGCCCATGTACTTTGTGTTGTACTAATAACCATATAGAATAACCATATACAGGGTGGGCGGAAAGTAGCTCCCTATTTTGGATTGGTAAAAAAATACGTATATTATCCATTTATTTCAGAAGAAATAATATGAAAAGGTAGGCATACATGGTAGGTTTTCTCTAAAATTCAATGTGGGCTCCAACTCTTTCCACCAGCTTCTGGAGCCGCCCAGGAATGGCGTCCACTGACTTTAGCAGGAACTCCGGCGGGATGGAGGACATGACTTCCCGAATTCGGTCCTCCAGTTCTTCCAATGTCCTCGGTTTGGTGCGGTAGACTTCTTCCTTTACCCACCCCCAAAGAAAGAAGTCGCACGGTGTCAAGTCGGGGCTCCTGGCTGGCCATTGATGTGGACCACGACGACCCATCCAACGCCCAGGGAAGTGGGCATCCAGCCACTCACGGACAACAAGAGCGAAGTGCGGAGGGGCGCCATCTTGCATAAATATCAGATCGTCGATGTTCTCCCATGTGCTGACAACCGGCCAGACCTCGTTTCGCAACATAGCAAGGTACCGCTCAGCATTCATGGTGTTGCGCAGAAGGAACGGGCCCACAACCTGATCTGAGGTCATACCACACCACACCGTTACACTGAACCGATTCTGCCGTTTTTCAGCGGTAACCGTGCGACTTCTTTCTTTGGGGTGGGTAAAGGAAGAAGTCTACCGCACCAAACCGAGGACATTGGAAGAACTGGAGGACCGAATTCGGGAAGTCATGTCCTCCATCCCGCCGGAGTTCCTGCTAAAGTCAGTGGACGCCATTCCTGGGCGGCTCCAGAAGCTGGTGGAAAGAGTTGGAGCCCACATTGAATTTTAGAGAAAACCTACCATGTATGCCTACCTTTTCATATTATTTTTTCTGAAATAAATGAATAATATACGTATTTTTTTACCAATCCAAAATAGGGAGCTACCTTCCGCCCACCCTGTATAATAACCATATATAAATATAAAAGCACTGTAAGAATTGTAAACGACGTAATGTACTTTAATGAAATTTTAATTAAACGATCATAATTTAATATATAATGTAGTAATGTACTTTAATGAAACTGTAATTAATGATAATAACTTGTAATGTACTTTAAATGGAAGCGTAATTAAACGATACTAAGTGAATATGAACTAATCCATAATTATAATCATAATTGTTGTAAACCCAAAATTACAACGTACTCAATGATGTACTTAGATTGTACTTATGTATTACTACGAAATTATATTGCCTTCAGAAATATATACTCGGCGAAAATACGATTAGTTTTCATTTTTTTTTTTTTTAATTTTTATTTGGAATCTTTCATCTGATCATGTGTTTAAAAGGGGGGAAACTTAACCTTCAAACTGCATTCCCCCAAAATTTAGATTATATGTATAAAGCATGTAATTGTAAAAGTCACTTCTTCTGCTTCTTAGACTACACTCCCTTGTTAGCAGCCTCGCTGCGAGGAGGGGGCAGAGGCCCCTTGCCTCCTTAAATTTTTAGATTCCGGCCTGAGCCATGGTCGAAAGAGGTCGAACCTCTACCCCTGTAAATTCAGAGCACTACTTGTACATTTTTAGAAGTAAATTACAGTGAAAGAAAGTTTCTTTTTATCTTTTCCTTCGAGACAACCAAGCACCATAGAAGATATTGGTTTAACAAAAGTGGCGACCCTGTAGCCAGGACCTTAACATTTGGCGACCCTTTAACCAGGATAAGAAACTGACGACCCCCGCATCCAGGATTCTTCCAGTCTTCCAGACCCTGGAAATCGAAGCAACCATAAGCACATAGAAGAAGGAGGATTTTAACAAGAGGATTTTAACAAGTGGCCACCCTTTGGCCAGGATAGAAATTACCCTGCATCAGGATTCTAACATTTGGCGACCCACTATTTGACCGGCGTGTCACGACTCCCAGTTCGTAACATCCACCCTTGACCCGGTGTGTAACGACTCCAAGTTGTCCACGTCTCATCTCATCCAGAAGAAGTAGCCAGCAAGACACGTCTTCATGACACGTCTCTAAGGATTTCGCCGTAGAAATTTTGTTAAGTACAGAGTTTGTTTTCTTTAAGTAATTTATAAACATTTGAGAAGACAGCATTATTAACAGTTGACGATTATTAAGTCAGAATTAACAAGAAACGCAGTGAACATTTCAGACACCAGTGATACATTTTTTTTATTGAAACAGTTATATTCACAGAAGTTAATTGTCACAGAAGTTAAATGTCACAGAAGTTTATTGTCACAAAAGTTTAGTCACAAAAGTTTATTGTCACAGGAGTTAATTGTCACAGGAGTTAATTGTCACAGAAGCTAATTGTCACAGAAGTTTAATGACACAGAAGTTTAGTGTCACAGAAGTTTAGTGTCACAGTTAATTTTCACAGAATTAATTTTCACAGAGTTAATTTTCACAGAGTTAAATGTCACAGAGTTAATTGTCACAGAGTTAATTGTCACAGAGTTAATTGTCACAGAAGTTAATTGTCACAGAAGTTAAATTTCACAGTTATTGTCACAGAGTTATTTTCACTATTATAGTTAGTATAGAATAATTTTATTTTATGTACCGAACATAATATTACTGTACCTTCGTGTACATTCGAGTGAAATGTGTTTACATTTCGTTTTTTTTTACAATTTTTTTCAAATTATTGAATTGAATTGACTTGCAAATTAAGAAAGAGAGAGTTTATAGAGAGTTTTTAGTTTATAAAGTTATAGAGATACTTGAAGCAGTTTCAAGTACCAGTTTCAGTTTTCAGTTTCAGTTGGTTGCATCCAAGAGGGACAGCCAAACCCCAGAGATTTATAGAGATACTTGAAGTAGTTTCAAGTCAGTTTTAGTTGCAACTAAATTGCAAATCAGTTTTCAGACAGTTTCAGTTGGTTGTAACCAAGAGGGACAACCAAACCCCAGAGATTAATAGTCTTCACTTGATAGCAGTTCAAGTGCAAGTCAGTTTCATTTTCAGTAGACTCCACTGATAGCAGTTCAGTGCAGTCCATTTCAGTTAGTTCAAGTCATTAGGTTGCATCCAGAGGGACAACCGACCCAGAGATTTGTAGAAATACTTGATAGCAGTTCAAGTCAGTTCAAGTCAGTTCAAGTCAGTTCAACTCAGTTTAAGTCAGTCAGTGCAAATCAGTTTAAGTCAGTCAGTGCAAGTCAGTTTAAGTCAGTCCGTGCAAGTCAGTTTAAGTCAGTCCGTGCAAGTCAGTTTAAGTCAGTCAGTGCAAGTCAGTTTAAGTCAGTAAGTTCAAGTCAGTTTAAGTCAGTCAGTGCAAATCAGTTTAAGTCAGTCAGTGCAAGTCAGTTTAAGTCAGTCCGTGCAAGTCAGTTTAAGTCAGTCAGTGCAAGTCAGTTTAAGTCAGTAAGTTCAAGTCAGTTTAAGTCAGTCAGTTTCAAGTTTCAGTCAGTTTCAAGTTTCAGTCAGTTTCAAGTTTCAGTCAGTTTTCAAGTCAGTTTTCAAGTCAGTTTTCAAGTCCCAAGTCAGTTTTGAAGTCCCAAGTCAGTTTTGAAGTCCCAAGTCAGTTTTGAAGTCCCAAGTCATTTCAATGCAGTCAATTGAATTCAACTTTTTCTTTGTAGTTTAAGAGAATTTAGTTTAAGAAAATGTAATTTAAGAATTTAATTCAACCTTTTTTGTTGTAAAAGAGAATTAAATTCAACCTGAATTGACCGGTTTGCGTCTTTAGTTTCACCTTTTTTTTTGTAAGAAGGAAATTGACCGATGTCTTTTTTCATGCCATTGTTGCGTATATAAATATATAGGTAAAATTATATATTTTATTATTTACAACCAAAACCGTCTTACAATTGTTTATAACGATTTTTATAATTATTATGATTATATGATGAGAGTAATAGTGTAATAATTAATCAATCATGTCCAATGACTTCCTTTTTAAATTACTATAGGGAGGAACATGCCGTTCCTCCGTTTTGTTTTACCTCCTTTGATTTTTGTTCTAAGCAGTGTGACAAGCGATCTTTTTATTTAAAGGAGCAAAGTGCGCTTGGTCATTCAATTCCCCCGAATGTGGTGCTCCAACCTTTGTTTTTTATTTTTATTTTATTTTAACACCCCAAGTCAGTAATGTAAAATGTAAAATTTACCTGAAATTATTAAAAAAATTGCTCGAAATGCTTTCCTTCCATTTCAATAACTTTTTTTTTATTTTTGGCCGAAATTCATCGATGGCTCGATTTACTTTTATTTTTAAGAATATTATATGTTAGCTCATTAAAATGCATAATTGATTTCTATTTTTAATTTGTATTTTTCATTTCTTTGTTCAATTAATCGTGAGTAATTGTCCTTAAAATTAGAATTTAATAATAATCGACCTTGAACTTAAAGGATTTTATAATAATAATAAAAATAATAATAATAATAATAATTGACTTAAACTTAAAAGATTCTATAAACCTACTCTCAATTTATATTATTATATAACTTTGTTAATTCGAAAACCTCCCGAATCCTTACACACACACACACACGTATGCACACTATATATACTATATATACACAAACCTTATGCTAAAATCATTGGATATCACAATAAACTATTTCATTGCATGTAAGGGCTAACTATGTAATTTAATCTTAATCATTTTTGCTTTCTAATATATCTTGCTCATGTAATTATTCAGTTAATTTAACAATCCTCTCAGCTAATCTGTCCCCCAAAATTATAAGATACACACTTTGTACCTAGTACACACAAATACACACTAGACCACAGGTCTATACATCATCCATTACGTAATTCGATTTTTACCTACAATAGTCAATAAAACTAGTTTATAGATTGTACGATCATGGTAACTTTGAAAAATTCCTGAACTTTAAAATTTATATTTTTCCCTTTTACCTACTATTCATTACGTATGTAATTTTTCCCACAGAAAAATAAAATTTTGTTAAAAATTAAACAATTAAATTTTTTTTTGAAAATTTAAAACTATCATTGATTGTTTAAATTAAAAGGTTGTCTAAAATTAGATTTGATTTTCTAATTACTGTGCATTGTAACTTAACCACCCCTACTTATGCTGTGTATATAAATTTATAATTATAAAAACCATAGTCATCATCTAGTTTGAATTAGTTGGGATGTTATATTAATTGTATTGTATTATGTTATGTTAATTGTATTATATTATTGTATTAATTAATACCATTTTAAAAGGGGGGAGCACTGTAAAAATGAACAATGAACAATTCCTATACCATCATTATATGGATTCATTGTCTTCATGCAGTACTTACGTTTGTATGGTTTTTATGTTTGAATGTTCATTTTTACATAAGAAACCAAAATCGCCTAAGCGAGTGTTGGATAGAATTTCGATTTGTACTTTTTTATTCATTATTGTATTTCTCTAATTCATCTTTTCTAATAATGACTTATACTGTACGTATGACATAATGTGAATAACTATGACGTCATAAAGTAACTTAATTCTCTTCACGTTTTCCATACCGCGAATACTGAATCACCCATTTGGTATGTGGATATCTTTCATGTATAATGTATGGAAATTCTTTAACGTAATAATAAAAAATGTACACTCTAACGTCATTATTTATATGTTGTTCATTCATACATCCATGCCCTATCTTGACCATTATCCTATATCAATTTTATTAAATATTCATTTTTACTCGTGTCAGTCTACGAAATGGTACGAAACTTTATGCCTCCGTACCTGTTCGTTCAAAATTGCTCAAATACGTTCTCATGTATTATTTTTTATTGTTTTTTTCCAAGTGCGTTCACCCCTCGCAAGATATTCATAAATGCTTATGCAAGTGATCAAATTCGATGATCACAGCATGAATTGAACATCTGAAAACGAGAAATCTCCTCTCGCTCTAATTTCAATTTATAACACATTATCATGCGTTATGTTAAATCATGTGTGTCATGTATACAGTATATAAATATATACCGTATGTACCCATGTACTTTGTGTTGTACTAATAACCATATATAATAACCATATATAAATATGAAAACACTGTAAGAATTGTAAACGACGTAATATACTTTAATGAAACTTTAATTGTATTTTCAGTGTTCAGTTGTTACTGAAATAAAGCCTGAATTGAGTCTCCCCTTTTCCGGCATTACACATATAACTTTAAAAATGTCTGATAATGGATAATATCAGGTGCAAATATACTCTTGAATCAAATTACATATATAACATGTTGAAATATCAGGTGCAAATATATTCTTAATATTATCATTATTATATTATTATCGGATATATAATTATATACTTATGGCATGATATAAACTTCACACCTACCATACCTCAGAAAAATCTTTCACATACAGTACAAGCTACAATTACATTAATGATCTTTGGTAGACTTTAAGACCACAATTTCTTATTGTCAAAATACATAAAAATGCAAAACTTAAAAAAAATAAGGCATCTCCAAATGTAGTTCTCTTTACAATGCTAGAGTCCCTAATAACAATGAACAACAAATTTTTACTTTTATTCTGTCTCAGCAACCAACAAAGCTGATCTATATGAAGTCGACGCTGCTGATTCCGAAAATGTTATTCATTTTGGCGTATTACGCACAGTTTCCATGAAATCTTAAAAAAGTATTATACAATTATTGTATATTGTATATATGATAATATGTATAATATTGTATATTGGGTATAATTAATTAATTATTATACAAAATATTAAAAATATTAACATCACACATACGATAAGAGTAGCAATGCACACGACGTAATAAGACAAACATTACATGTGGTCAGAGTTGCGAGATAAAAAAATAAATGAACAGCTTTTACTACAAAAATTTAATATTTTTTCCAAAACAAAAAAAAAGGAAATTTCTCGAAAACTATACGTGATAGGGAAATAATAAGACCATTTTTGTAATCAACATTAAAATACTCTATAATAGTGACCTAAAACTTTTCCTGAGACAAAATCATTATTCAACAGTGTAATTGTAGCGTGTCGGTGTTGTGGTAGTGGCTGCGTCACTACTAATTAATTTTAAATCCTGAAAAACAGCAGATGCAAGAGCTGCCCCAGCGCGGTCAGCTATTCCTCTTCGATTGCATTCTCTACCCACTGTTGGCAACCGCATTCTTGTTTGTGAAGGTCCGGGATTAATCAATGGCTTTGCCGTGAATTTAAACGGCTCACTGCTTTCGTTTGTTTCGCTAGAACTTGACGAAATAGTTGCAGCAGTATCAAATTCTTTCATTCCTTTCGAGGTCCGTGCTGTATATATTCCTCATACTTTTGTGTCGCCTTTTGCTTTTTTTCCATCTTTTTGGTGACCACTTTATCTACGGATCCAATCATCATTTTTCGAGACGTTTATTGGTCATTAAGGAAATCCCTTTCCAGAACAGAAACTTTTCGGTCTTTCTCACAATATGTCAGGAAGTCTTCACATTTACAAGAAGCTATATCATAGAGCTTCATTGAGTCAAATTTAAATTTGTGAAGCAATGCTTGGTCTTTCCGCAATTTGAATTGTTTCAAGACATTTTAATATTTTTCGTACAAACCTTGGATGCGCTGCGTTATGGTCTTATGATGGCTAGTTGGAATAGAAGCTCGATCCCATATAGTCTTTACTTTTTGGGCAACGACTGAAGCAACATCATAAATTTTTGGATTAGCTTCTCCTGACTTAATTCTTTCCTTTCTAACATAAAGGAAACACTGAAGTATATCTTCGGACGAAAGCATATAAATCAGTGAGAGATCCTTTGGTGATCCAGTGATTGGATTCAGCTGTTGAGTATTCCTTGTCTTCCTTTTTGTTGATTCATTCGTGGCCATGGAAGCCATGCCTAATTTTGCTTTGTGCGTCGGAATAGAATTAGACTAGGATCACCTGAAGATCAGGGCCCCCAGCCTTCTTTAGTTAGCTTTATAAGGCTAATTAACGAAAATATCACGACCTAACCTAACCAATCGTCAAGGGCGTACAGTTGACCTAACGATTGGTAAGGTTAGGTCGTGATATTTTCGTTAGTTAGCCTTATAAGGCTAACTAAAGAAGGCTGGAGGCTCTGATCTTCAGGTGATCCTTAGACTATATTAGTAACTAAATGTTTTTAGCGAATCAGATTCAATATAAAAATTTAGAAAAGCAATCAAATCATCTGAAAAAGAGATATAAATTATATAATATAGTATAAATAACAAACCCTAAATAATATAATTATGAAATAATTTAAATCTGTGAAAATCTAAACAAATGGAAACCTTAAAATGGTGCTAAAACATCTACTAAAGTTGAGAAACTCAACGAAAGAACAATTCTTAATTTTTGTTAGTATTTTTCATGAAATACCAAATTTTTCAAATTTCTGTGAGAAATGAGAGAAAAGTGTATAAGGGAAAGGTTAAAGAACATAAATAGACAAATCAAATGAAACAAAAATTATCTTCCTAGCTTAAACACAACGGAAGATACGCTTAAATCTTTGAATTTTTCCTTAATTTTTTGGAGGACCTGAAAGGCAAAATCTTTGACCTCCTTGGAGCCGGTGAAGTTGATGTCGCAGGTAGCTAATACTGGGTGATCCAGATAAATGGGACCCATAAAAAAAAGCCAAATATTCTTAATATTTAGTTCCTTTCATAAAAACTATATATCATTCGAAAGAGTAGAGTTACAAGTTTATTATGAAAATATTATTTTTTAAAAATGACTCCTTTCAAATGTGCCTCCATTAGTTGCCAAGCATTCCAGTGTTCTCGCTTGTAAGTTCTGCATCACTTTTGCAAGTGTGCGGTGGTATGGCCTGTATCTCATTTGTGATGGCGGCCTTCAATTCTTGCAAGGTCGTTGTGTTATTCTGTAGACCCTACTCTTTAAATATCCCAGAGATAATAATCTAAGGGAGAAAAATCCGGAGACCTTGCGGGCCATTCAACGTCTCCAAATCTTGAGATTAACTCGCCTGGAAACGTTTGACGCAAAACTGCCATGCAGTTCCTCGTGGTATGGCAGGTAGCTCCGTCTGTTGGAACCAGTGGTTTTCTAGAAAAGATCTCTTAATTTAGGAATAAGGAAATCGGTCAACATTTTTTCGTAGCGATCACCATTTACAGTGACCGTGTTTCCGGTGGAATCCTCGAAAAAGTACGGCCCTATGATCTGAGATGCAGTAAGACCACACCAAACAGTTACACGCTGACTATGCACGGGACTCGGTAAATATTCAATGGATTTCTGTTGCCCAGAAACGACAATTTGTTTTGTACAGTTCCATTCAAGTGAAATGGGCTTCGTCTGAATAATCAAAGTGCTAGAAAATTGGTGGTGTCATTTACCTTCTGTTGGATCCATTGACAGAATTGTCGTCTTCGTGCGAAATCTCCATCGTTTAGTTGTCGCACTGTTTGAATTTTATATGGAAAAAGCATTAAATTTGCTTGAATACGGTGTGTTGTTCCATATCCAACTCCTAACAGTGAGAAAGCACGTCTGATGCTTATGTTAGATTATCCTGTACAATTTCATGAGTTCTGTTAATGATCTCGTCTATCCTTGCTGTGCGCACTCTTCCAGTTGGTTTCTTTTCCAATGCTGCCAGTTAGGGAAAATTTCTGACACACGACGGATTACTTTCTTAGAAGGTGATTTTGACATCTGAAAATTTGTCTGAAAGATCTTTGAGCTGAAACTACACTTCTTCCATGCTCATAATATTGCTCAGTTATGAAACGCAGCTGTTCCACCCAGCATCATCTTGAAGGGTTAGTTTAACTAACACTTTTATTTTGTTTTGTATCTTATCTGTCTTGTATTGTCAAAACCTATACAATCCTGTACAAACTTGTAACTATCCTCTTCGAATGATGCGTATGATTTTAAAAAGGACTTATACTTTAAGAGTTACAGGGTTCTTTGGGTCCCATTCTCTGGATCACCTTATTTACAGGTTCTTATTGGTATCACAGACTAACTTTTGGGTGCTCCTACAAAACTGAATTCTAAAAAAAGT